>JAJHHK010000036.1:249177-343389 GCA_022457145.1 Colletotrichum magnum | reverse complement strand
TAGAATACCACCGGGGGGTTGTGCTTGTTCTCTTACCGCTTTCCTCCATATCAGTCACAGTTTAAGCAACTACAAAAGAGACATGGTGGACTTTTGGAGAAAGACTGGGAGCGAACGACGTAGGCCTGGCCAGTGCTTGCTCCTTCTTTTGGTCCATGGTTGCGGCAGCTTGAGCAACAGACGTGTTAATGAAAGACTGAAACAATAATATCGAGAGACCAAAACAATGTCCTTGTGCGTACGATTAATGGTTTTGATATTTTTGCCACCTTGCCGTCCGGCCATAGGTAGCAAGCACCAGAGCCTACTCTGGTCTACCAATCCGAAGAAACAACAACTGGCTTTTGACTGGTAGTTTGAAATGTTCAACTGTAACTATAGCATCAGGCATGGCTTTTGTGGACCAAAGGGCGAACGGTGTTAGCCAGACTTCAAGTTACCTATTGTTCCTCCAGTACAATGCTGTAAAATGAGACAATCTCGTCTGGCAGGAGACACCGCCAACTAACACTCTAAACTTCAAACACACAAAGAAACAAGGCGGACCTTGAAAAAATCTGGAACGACACAAGCCTGACCAGGAGTGTCCCTTTTCCCCCCATACCACTCTGTCCTGTATTCGAGACATTTCGACCAACAAATGCAGTAAAGAGACATGAACAACATCATCGAGACCGAAACAATGTCCTTGTGCGTACGATTAAGATTACGTCTGTCTGCATCACGCTCAAGTTCCCATCCCCAAGCAGAGTACGGTCTGCGTCCCGAATTATCCTGCGATCCCAATTACGGCCATGCTTGCCCGTCTCTCCGCCGTCTATCAGGAAACATCCGTCCCCAATCGACATTACCCTCAGAGCTCCAAAACTCGACATGCTCGGCGCCTGTAACACAAGATTCGCCACCGTCCGTCTAGGTCTATCATCTCATGTCCAAAGTCTTCATCTGAACCTAAACGTCAACTTCCACGATCCAAAAGTCGGGGTTTTTTCTTCGCACAACATACCTAGCGTGCCAATTAAACGAAGCCGGCTTCAAGTTCAAAAACTGCGCGAGCGGCGCCGTCGTGCTCACCCAGATCCTCCACGTCGCCGGCAGCGCCGACTCGACCCTAGACGAGTACTCGGCGTCCACCTCCCTAAGCTCTCGCGTCCGGAGCACCCGTCCGCGGTTTCTGCCGCAGTCCCTGCCGGGCCTCATCTTATCCCAGAGGTACACGTTGTCCAGCTTCGGCGCGAGCTCCAGGAACGTGTTGTACAGGGCCATCCTGTTGTCGGATCTGGTGGTCGGGGTCAGCTTCAGATGAAGCGTGCGAAGACTGCAGAGACACAGCTTCTCCAGGCGGGAGGCGCGCGTAGCGTCGAGAAAGGTCTTGAGCATCGGCACCTCGAGGCAGTCGCTGGCGCCCATGTCCAGCGTGAAGGACTCGACGTGATCCTGCGCGCGCTTCAGGACGCGGCAGGCCAGCGTCGCGGTGCGGGACTGGGCTTGAGTCGTAACGTGTACGCCGCAGGTGGCCGAGTCGTCTGCTTGCTTTTCGGGACAGGTGACGACCAAGGTAAAAGATCTATCCGGCCCAGTTAGCTGCAATGCCCATCGCAAATGGCCGGACGGGAATAACCTCATCGACATGATTATGTCCTCATTCTCGAGAAGCGAGGAGAGCTTGCCACAAAGCTCCTCAGGATGGCCAACAACACGAACAGAGCGGAACACGCGCGGCGTCAAGACATCTCTCCAGTAAGAACACGTGCTCGACAGCGCCTTCACATCAGCAATCGCAAGCCTTCCGGTGATTTCGTTCTTGATCTCCGCCGGCATCGCAAGTAAAGCGCATTTCTCTCTGCCGACATCGCACTCAGCAACGACCCTCTCGACGAGGTCGCGGGGACACTGCAGCGCAGAGTCCCATCCGCCCTCCTCAAGCTTCGAGATGACGCTCTCGTCGAGAGAAGCCCGAACGATGTCATACGCCTGAGCCCGCTCGGCGCGCCACGGTCCCTCGGCCGAGGAATCCTAGTCCTCGGGCTGAGGGACATCGCCGCCTTGGACATGCTTCAGGAGGTCCTTCTCGTCGAGGACGGCACCGAGACGGAGCTTCCATTGGCGCAGCGTGCTGGGGGCGTCCATGCTGAGTACTGGCAGCGGCAACGATGATTGGGATGGAATATTATTCATCTTTGCAAAGGAGTCAGCTCGTCGACATGATCCGAAGCAGAATGTAGGAGAAGTTACGATGATGCGTGGCTAATGATGCAAAGATGGCGGATGTCGTCGGACGGAATGACTGCCATTCGTCGTCGCGATTTCGGCTTTCGCGTATTAATGAATTACCAATACTGTTCTTTCGTTGCCCGCGACGAGGCGAAATAATATTTTCCGAATTGTGCGATGGATGGAGTAGAGAGAAGTGAGGTTGCCCGGAGACCGAAGCTCTGTCGAGGAAGTTGCTCGCTGTCGCTCCTTCCCGTTTTATTCCACGTGGGTTTTGTAGTTTGGGTGGGGCTCTGATATGGACCAAATCCATCCTGCCCAGGTGCCCCAGCCGACACCCAACTAGCGCCTTCTACTCACTAAGTCCCCTGAAGCTGTCGACAGCAACCACTGTCGTTTCCATCTGACACAGGGGCATGCACTGTGTCGGTGTAATACGATTGGCCAAATTCAAAACAGAAACTCGTATATCTGCCCAACTCACTCCTGCCACGAACTGCAGAAGAAATGGAAACACGATGGAACAGCAGAAGAAAGAATTTCTTGGTCATATCATGAATTAATGCGTTATATAAGCGAATATCTCGCTATTAGATGTAATCATCTCCCGTGGTATCGAACGCCAGGTATTTTTTCTCAGTTGTCGTCATCAATCAGTATAAATACAGCCCAGCCATGCAGGGCAGCCTCATAGGGCGTAGTTCTCGGTGTGCAGGTAGATCTCCTCGAGCATATCGTCACCCCAAATCGCCGCCTGCAGCCGCGCAACGGTGTTCGCCACGCCCACTCTCATCGCCGGCGGGCCGCACACAAACACTGCGGTTCGCCTGCCGAGGATGCCTCGACCGTCCGCGCCGCCCGTCGCCCATTCCTTCAGCATGTAGCCGAGGTCTGGTCGGCCGTACTCGACACTCCAACCGCCGTCGATCTGATGCGGCACCGGGAAAGCAAAGCGCATCAAGCTCTTCTGGAACTCGGTTGGCGTCTCGGGGAAGCCAAAGTCGAAGCCCGAAGGTGGGCCAAAGGTACTTGTAGGGCGAGGCTGGTTCGAGGAAGGGAGGTTGGTAGTTCTAAGATGGGCGAGCTCTGGCGGCCGGATGACCCCTTCAGAATCCTCTGGACACGATTCCGGGAACTTGCGCGGCGAGGGCGGAGCGTAGTTGAAGTGTGGTTGCTCGCCCTTGGTGTTAATAGGAGGGAAGTGGAAGTCGGTCGTCTTCTTCACATCGGGCTCGTACTCGTCATAATCGCGACCCTCTAATCTGCGAAGCGACTCTTCTTGGGGCGTAAAGCGGTTTGACGGCGGCGGTCCGGGAGGCGGAGGAGGGTATTGGTGAGGCTGCAGGTACTTCTGTTGCGGAAGTGCCGTGATTCTATCCTCCTGCTCGGCACGCAACTCCTGCTCGCGCTGCGGGTCGCCTTGTGAGACGGACTGAATGAGCGCCGAGTTGCGCTTCGACGCGATGCCGGCAACGAAGCCGTCGAGCTTGTCGTGGAAGAGATGGCTCAGAGCGCGGGGCGCTGTCCGGTCACCGCCTGCCATCATCATCGCACGGTTGCGGACGGCCGACGTGACGAAGAACTTGCAGGTGACGCTGTCGGGAGGCGCGGATTCGCGGCAAATGCGCAGCTCCTCACGGAACCAGTCCATTGCCTCGAGTCTCTTGAGAGCCCACACGACGACCACCTTCTTTGTGATGGCCTTGCCGTCACGCATCCGCTTGATTAGGTTAAGTAGTTGAGACATGAGCGCAGTGATGCCACTGCCGCCCGCGATAAGGATGCAGGTGTCGAAAGCAGCGAGGTCTCGCCGCATGCCCCCGTAAGGGCCATCGAGAAAGGCTCTGTAGGTATGGAAGGGGCCTTTCTCGATAGCCGTGTCGAGGACCTTTCGGGTGAAGCCCCCATAGGGTTTGAAGACCAACATGCAGTCGCGGTATTGTTCGCCGTATTCCGAGGGAAAGTCCTCGCTGCAGAGAGATGCAATGGTGAAAGGGTGGTTATCGAAGAACGAGATTCCGGGCATGCGCAGATAGACATACTGGCCGGGCTTCCATCGCATCTGCGTGGGGATGGTGATCTTGATGGCGTTCTCGGCGAGCAGAGAGATGGCGGCCTCGTCGCCAACCATGAAGCTCAGCCTCCATGGCCGTGTCCAGTTGAGGTTGAACAGCCGGATCAAGTAGCAGGCGACCCAGATGGCGACGGTCGCCCACAAATAGTCCCATGAGGCGAGGAAGTTCTTGGTGTGCCAGAACAAAAGCCCAACGTAAACCATGCCCACCGGGACATGGAGCATGACAAAGACTTCGTAGGCGATGCGACGGATAAAGGGGAGAGATGCCACGCACAGCCACACCAAGGGGACGAGGCAGGCGATGCCGGTGCCGTAGATGACGCCGCTTCCACCGTCAAAGAGTCGCGAGAAGACATCCATGCCACCATCGTCCCAGACAGGCTGGATGTAGAAAGGGATGGTGTGGATGAGCGAGAGGAAGAGGCAGAGATAGCCCGCCCATCGGTGGAAGACATTGAGGCGCTCAGGGCCAATGCCAATGAGCATCGACATGACGTTTGCCTTCATGCTCGTCACGACGATCCAAGGCGTCAGGGCAACGGCAATCATGCCGGCTCGAATAGCGACAGGCGGCGAACCGAATTGGATGCTCTGCCAGTAAAGTGGTTGTTGGAGGAAGCAGTAGAGTGTCACGAAGGCCAGGGCAATGAAGCCGCAAGTCAAGACGGCCAGGGAAGAAAATGTGAATCGGTGGCTGCCCCAGACGAAATCGGGGATCGGCCGGTAAAAGACCCAACGGAAGAGCGCCAGTGTGTCATTGACGAAGTTGACCGAGGAGAAATGGTGTTTCGGCTTGAACTGCTTCTCTCCCAAGCCGTCTCCGTCCGGGAAGAAATGCTGTGCCTGTCCGGTTCGCAGTGCGTGCGCGTATTCGGGGTCGGTGCTGTAGAGGTTCGCGTAGTGCTCCTCGACTTCGTTCTTGTAGATTGCTTGGCGGATCTTGTCTTGCCAGAAATGCCAGAACCGCATTAAAAAGACCACCCCCGTGAGAGCCAGAGCAAAGTACGTCCACCCCAGTCCATACTTGCCCGACTTTTCCCAAGGGTCTACTGTGAGAGCCTCGACGAGCCCTGGTGGGCTGTCGGGCTTCAGCGGAATGGCGATGCGCTTGGCGAGGTGTGTGGCCCCGCGTGCGGCGGCGTCCGCCATTCCCCGGATGTGTGATGCCATAATGCCAAACAAGTGAAGCCCGATAGAAGCGACACTAAAAGCCGGTTATGCGCAGAGCATTAGGCGTCTCGTCGACGTGCGCCGCTGGTGTATCGTGGGGTTCGGCGAAGCTCGACGTCGTCGTCGTAGCTATTGCGCAGGACGCTCGAGTGGGTGTTGATTTACGCGATTACTGAGCCCATAGGTCGCGGCCGTTGGTCAAGTCTCGAGGGGAAAGTTGACAAGGAAAAGCGTGCCTGTTGACCAAGGAATGCCAGATTCCCCAAGTCGAAGCAAGCAACAGCGGCTGGAGCAGTGAAACGACAGACGGGGCGGGAAACTCGGAAGACAGAAGCGGATCCGTAGGTTCGGGCGTGCACAGGGGATATATGGATGTGAGATCGGAGACGCTCCGAGGTGGAGAGGAGCTAGTGGCTTGATTTCGACGGGTGGGCGGCGTGACGAGCACGAATGTCGACAGTTCCGTCACGTTGCTGACAGGACACAAAGTCGCGGGCGAAAATGGGGACTAATCAGAGTGTGGTGGCATTTGTGGTGTATACGATGGGTGATAAGGCGGCGAAATTGCCATGTGGAGGGGCCAAGATGATGCGGCCGGGAGGAGGTCGTTCAATCAACGGCCAGAAGTGCGTTCGAGGGCTTCTCTGGTTCGGTTGGTGAAATGTGAATGGGACCAGGCCCAGCGGCTGACCGGTCTTTAATATTGGCTGGTCGCGATTCTGGCCGTTCCCCGCCGCTGGATGTCACACAATGCAGGCCGGGCGTGGGCGCTAGAGGTGTGGATGCGGTGCAGGTGAACAGCTGCAAGCTGCAAGCTCTCAGTCTCGAGGTGGGCGGGCTGGTCGAGGTACAATACGGCCGTGTGCCCTCGGCAGAGCAGAACTATTGAAGATGCTGGGCCGGGGTGTCTCAAGACGGGAGAGGTGCTTGTTGGTTCTGGAACGGCGGGCGGTAGGTGTGATCGGCCAAAGATAAGATTTCCGGTGATGCTGATGGCGCCTGTCACCCTCGACGCTGCGCTTGTTACCGGCGATGGTTCCCTCTTCTGGGCAGCGATGTCCCTGTGCCAGCGTGTTCACCCTAGGCAGCCGAATAACAGAAAGTAGTGCAGAGGACTAAACGACCGCCAAGGTCCTCTGTGCTTCCGGAGATGGCGATCGGGGGGCAACTCCAAAGGCTGTTCGTGGTTCAACGGTGCTCATGACCGCATGCGTGCTTTGGGTGTTGGGCTTTCCTGGACGCTGGTTAGTCGACTGGTACATCCGAAGAAGATGACACGAACCACCGAACCACCGGGCCATTCTCGTGGGCCGGCGGCGATTGAGGAAAAACGTGGGCATCGTGTCGAAGAGCAGCCGGGCCATCATGTTGACCGCTGATGGGTATCCGTACGTCGAGGGAGAATTGATCAACAGCTGGCACCGGACAGCAAGAAGCTGCAAGGTGAGGCCCTGCAGAAACTGCATGCCCCGGCACACGCGATGGAAAGCTGCATATTGGGGGCGGGCGATTTCCTTGGACGGCGTCGAATGGAAGCGGGAGGATGAGAGGCACAGAAGAGTGTGGTGATGGGCGACATGCAGTCGACAAACCCGACGAGCAGGGGAAGGTGAGGAGAACAGAAAAGGCGGGAAAAAAGAGGCAGTTGCGAAATGTGATTCGCACATCACGATGGGAAAGAGCTCCAGTGGGGTTACCTCCCCGCCCCTTCCCTCCTTCCCTGCAGGTGACGGGCGGTAATCTTGGGCCCATGATTGGCCACTACCGCTGAAGTGGCACCTCCCCGCCATGCTTGTCTGTGCGTCTGCGCGCCGGTGTCTCTGCCACTGAAGCTTCAGTGTTCCCGGCTCAAGCTCCCGTCGCCCACACCACACCTCACACCTCGCCACACCGTTACCTTGGCTTAGGTACGGCGGTACCTACCTAGGTACTGCGTAGACAGCTACCTAGGTACCTGTGTGCCTTACGAGTACCTGAGGTAGGCAAGTATCCCGTTCTCTACTCCATCTTGTCACCTCTTCATCACTGCAACCTCGCCTCTTTCGCCATCTGATTTGTTCAACTCGCAGATTCTACCCAATTCTCCCACTGGTCGGTACCTGCCTTCTGCACTGCACGTCTGGCCTCCACCCGGCCGGAAAGGCGACCCGTGTGGGAGGCCGTTGGGACCTGTCTTTGACATTTCCGTGTTCCATACGATTCTCGATGCTCAAGAAGAAGATACAATGCTCCGTTGAATCTCGTGGGCTTACCAACCTGCGTATTGGGTGGCCATACCATGCTTTAGTCAAGGGCTAATCATTGAAGTGTATACGGTGTTCACGATGCCCCTGGGCTTGCCCAGTCTTGCCCAGGTAGAGATCACCTTTGACTCAACCTTGATGGCGTCCTTCAAGACGGACATTGTTGGCCTCCGGAGACACCCCACACTGTCTGCGCCATATGAGCCCGACATCATGGATCGACTGGAGACGACTAGCAACGACATCACCTTCCAACTCCACCTTCGAGATCACAAGCATGGCAAGCACTGCGCCGAAGGCCGACGGGCGGTGGTATCGCGGGCGTTTGCGGCGTCAACGGTCGACCACTCTCCCCCCAGGAAGCAACCGCCACCTCGCCATTGGACTCGAGATCAAGATGCCGGCCGGACGCCGACGACTCTTCCGTCGACTGACTTTACGAGCGTCGTTAAGCGCGCACCAAGACGATGTGCTGGTGCGCCAACAAGTGGAGGCACTCCTCCATCCCGTCCTGATCGGGCAGCCCAGCATTGCAAGCTCATCCCAAAAAGGCGAAAAGAACCAAGATATCGACCCCGCTGCCCAGAACTGCCAGCCGCCAATAGGATCATGTCGAGATGTGATGAATCTCGCCTGGTCCCTGGCCCTGGTAGATTTCCGCCCGCGGACGGTCTACCACTGTCGCCCGAGATTCGCACTCATGATCGTACGGTCGCTCAATATTTCATGCGTGACCTCCAGGGAGATGGCGCGAGATGCAGATACCAGATGCAGTGCACGATTTCCCGTCACCAACCGCCAAGACGACCGCCTCACCTAAACCTTGGACCGCCAAACGCAAGCATCTGCTTAATGATTGCTGATTGAACCTAGGAGCGAGAGCAAACAATCGATCGATATGCGAACAAAGGACTCCTCAACCGCCCGGGGCAGCTCCCTTTGCATCGCCCGCGCGCCCGCTCGCTGCAACAAGCAAACAAACATCCTCGAGGGAACCGTCCCCTGTCCCCTGTCTCTTGCCCGGGTTTCCCGCCCTTCCCGGCCCAGGGCCCGGCCGGCGCGATGTGATGCGCAGCCAGGCCCATCCCGGCTCGTGCCCGCCCGCCCGCACCAACAATGCTCTGCACCAACAACACTTACCATCTCAGTTTCCATGTTTTCTCCTTTCTGATTTCTGTAAATCCGAGAAGCGCACGCATGCCGTCCTGCCCGACAGCAGCGCACGACAGAAACGTGTGTGCTCAGGCATGACAAATAGGCCTCGGTAACACCTGTAGGAGCCGTGTCGATCTGAAGGCTGGGGCGGATGTGCTTACGCGCGGTGGCTGACGACATACGTCCGTCTGACCCGGCGAGCTGGATTCTTCTGCGGTCGTAACACCGCCAGTACCACCGCTGACTTCAAATAGTTTGGATTAAGATATCCAGTCGTGTTGTATCGTACCCCGACAGTGCCCAGTTAGCTAATTCTGGGACGTTAATCGTTGCGTCATCCTCTGATCCTCAAGCGTTGTGTGCCACGTATTCGACGGTCTCCGGAGAAAGCTGAGAGCCTGTGGGCAATGAGCCTTTCGGCGGAGGTATCACTTCTGGTGTCGATTGATAGTTCTAGGAGGCATCTGCGAGAAGAAGCTGCATGTTTATCTATCTACGCTGGATTTGGAATTTCGCAGGCATTCATGCTGAGAATGGTGCTCCGTACGAGACTTTAAGTTGAAGGTGACAACTGGGCTGAAGTATCATAGGTGACGGGAAACCAAAGACTCCTGTGCTACGTCACCAGACTGAGCATCTCACAAGCCCCTATGGCTTATACACTAATGATTTTACTACCACTGCCGCCGCGTTTACCATGTCAATTAGTGTCGTAGTAAACACAGAAATAAAGAACAGTAGCGAAGAGGACGAGCAGCAGAAACAAGGATGGACGGCAGAAACAAGGACGGACATTATCGATGAGGACAGACAACGGCAACGAGGGCGGACAGCAGCGGGTTGACACGGCTGGAGGCTACATGAGATACTCAACCCATGATTGAGATGTAATTAGAAGCATTTTCTTCGATTCAAAGCCTTGATGTAGACCATGACGCTCATGTCTGAGGTCCAAGGTCTCTAGATAGGTACAAAAAAGACCAAGACCAGGCCCGTTTCCCGACAGCCTTCTGTTTCTGTGTTCCTCCTGACGGTGGCCGCGCCTTTTCCGTGGGCGAAATGTACGGTTACTGAGCGTTCCCATAACGCCGAGGGCCACTGAAGTCTGCCGTGAGCCCACCAAGTCCGCATGGCCACGATTTGAACGCGTCTCCCATGGGCACTTCTTCCATGTCGAGCCCGGAGTCAAAGCTTTCGCCTTCGGCAAGATCGTCGAGATCTAGAACGTGGCCGCTGGTTCTCTTCGCTGCGAAAAATGTCTTATCGACCTCATGGGCCGTTGGGAATTGCACGAGGTCCAGCGTCGGCATGGCGGAAAGGAACTTGCGGACCCAGCGGTACCACGAATCCTCCTCTGGTATCAAATCATCTTCCATGCTGCAGAGATCGGGGATGGGCAGAGAAAGACGTTTGAGGTGCTTGCCCTTTTCCTTGACGGCCTGCAGGACAGTTAGCAACACTGGCTCCGTTGCCCGGAGGGGGGATGTACATACGGCGAGAATCAGTTCGATCTCCGTCGGCTGCGACGGCTGGCAGGTGTCGAGACCCCCAATCAGGCCCAAGTTCTTGAGTCTCGGAAACGAACTCAGAATGCTAACGACGTCGGAATGTTTGTGCAATGAGATATCGCTGCCGATGATGACGGACTCGACGTGCAGGTTTGCATCCACTTCTAAGAATGGCATGTGAGCACATCCGAAATAGTTGTATGGCTGTACGGATGCTGACTCCAGGACTGGTGAAATCCCAAATAGTTTTGCGCAAAGATCTCTGGATGACTGGCCGGTGACGAGGCCGAGACGGAGCGTACGCAACTGCTTCAGGCATAAACCTCCCCAACTCTTCTCTATGTCTTGGAGGTCTGTAAGCAATCGCCAAAGGTCGAACCCTCCGTCACCAAGTTCGAGCTGCAAGGATTCCAATCCGCCTTGCGAATCGTATAAAATGCATTTGATAATATGTATGCTTCTTGAGACATACTGCATCAACCGAGGACTGGTGTGAAGCGGATCGTCGAGGCCTATCTCTACAGAGCGGGCTGGCATCCGGATGCTGAGCGACCTGATAGATCATTAGAATATACTATGAGGCAGGTAAACGTATCATACCTTATGAAACGAATCAAGTGAAGGCCTTCTTCTTCGAAGCGAAGAATGCTACGGTAAAAGTCATCGCCCTCTCCATGTATGCGGACAGAACTGAATACAGCCGGCTCGAGCGTGGCCCGCAGGCTGCGACAGGTACTCGAAATTGAGATCAAATCTTTCCGCGACAAATACTGGGTGATCTCAGCTTGTAGTTCTTGGGGCAACGCTAGGAAGCGAAAGGGTCTGTTTGAAGACGTGTCTGCAAAGCGTGACCAAGAGACACGGTCTCTGCCAGCGGTGATGGAAATCTCGCTGTATAATCACAGTTAGGCAAGGGCCACCAGTTGGTTGTGTGCTTGTACAGGTAGGTACTCACATGTCGCAGTTGGAGAGTTCGTCCAGCAGAGGCTGCAGCCCGGCGAGTCTGAGCTGTATCTCCTTGACTTTGGAATTCATCCTGCTGTCTCGCTGGGGGGATAAGGAAGGAGTGATGGATGGAGATAATAGATAACAGAAGAAAGAGAGACACAGAGAGGTGGCTTCAATGCTCCCCGGCTTGATGGAAGGACCAAGGGCCAAAGAGGTCTGCGAAGAATGTGTTGGGAAGAAAATATGAGTTGTGCGTTTTTTTCTTTCCTTGTTTTCTTTCTCCTTCTGAATACTCAAGGCGCCAGCCCTCCGAGAAGACTCAAAGGGCAGGAGCCAAAGGTCGGGTAGGTAATTCCTCTAAGAACATTTTACCTATGTTCACACAGTGTCCCACGTGACCTGAGTTGTTCATTGTTGGGCTCTTTTTGCAAAGAAACCCGCAGGTTTCGAGAGCACCTGTGAGCAGACTTTGAGGAGATCAAAGGCAGGCATTGGATCCAGTGTTAGGTCTGCAAGACAGATGATGAGAATCAATGAGACACAACCTTGACAAAGCTACTCAAACAAGTAAAAGTTGGAAGACGTTACTCCGCGAACATTCTTGCCTTTTTGAGGGGCTGTTTCCCTGCCCAGGTAGTTGCAAAAAGTGCCCCAAGTGGAAGCTGCGAAGGAACTCTCTATACCTCCACCCAAATTTTAAATGTGCTGGAATCTTGCCATTTTGTTCGGTCGATACTTCTCTGAGGCAACTCATGATAGGCATGACATTATGTGCTTAGACACCTGTGGTATAGCTAAGCACCCAAGTGGGGAAGTCGAACTGCGGACGTCTGCATTCCGCAGGGCGCCCGGGGGGCCCGAAGATCGTCGACCTCAAATTTTCAACCTCACGCCACAAGCATCACTAAGCAGGAGGATTAGAAATACAGTCGCCAAGAAGTAGAACCCGTTTCACTGCGCAAACCCCGTACCGAGGCTAGTGTCCTGTCGTACACGCCCTTCAAGCCCAACGGTAAGGGAACACATCAGGTAAGCAGACAATAGACCGTGTGATGTGATTCGCAGATCCTCCCAGCTGCTGGATCCCAGCGGCGTGGAGTTGAGGAGAACGCTCCAAAATGTAATGAGGGGCCCCCGGTCGCCTATTTGGCGCTGGCTAACCCTTCTTAAAAGCACAGGGACGGACGGAAGCGACAATAGGAACGACAGCGACGGACGATGGTGACAACGGTACCGGATAATGGCAACAGGCAAGAGCTCAGGGCGGCAGCGATGAACGACAGAAACGATAGTGACAACAGTTACGGACATCAGCAACAGCAATGACGGACAACAGCAACAACGGCAACAGTGACGATGCGAGGTAAAAGTCCCTTCTAGGAATGGTTAGCTGGCCCCTAGTAAGGAACTAGGGGCTACCGAGTTACATTAAGAGAGGCCCATGCTCTCTTCAGCAAGGGAGTCGGCTTCAAACCCCGCAGAGGGGGAAAGGATCATCTTCAAGCTCGGCAGACGTAGAGAATGATGGCTTCTCCATATGCCCCGGCTGCAGCGCTAGCCGAAACTCTCAAACGCCTACTTAAACGTCAGGCCTCCCTTTTCTAGTCAACGAACCGTCACCATTGAAATACCGACATTGCAATATCGACATTCGATATAGTAAAACAACCCCGAATTCTCTACAACTTCAAAGTCGCGATATTCGATAACCAGCCGTCAAAATGGTCCTCAAGGGAAGCTGCATGTGCCAGGAGATCAAGTACGAGAGCGGTATGTTCGAATACAATTTCACCGTCCGGCAGCATGACTGACGGATCGCAGAGGACCCCCAGACAACGGCCCTGTGCCACTGCGTCGACTGCCAAAAGGTAAGAACCATCACGCACCCCAACTTTCTCAAATCGTCGCTAACCATACCAGTGGAGCGGTTCCGCCTTCACATCAAACGCAGTCGTCCCCCGCGCCTCATTCAAAGTAACCCAAGGTAACCCCCTCCCTTCCCTCCCTGAATCTCGTCCAAAGTCACCCGTAACTGACACGCACCCCAGGCGTGCCCAAGTCCTACGACATCAAGGGCGACTCGGGCAAGATCAACCGCCACTTCTTCTGCGCCAACTGCGGCTCCAGCCTATACACGGAGCTGGAGCTGATGCCGGACGTCACCTGCATCAAGGCCGGCGGGCTTGACGAGGGCAAGGCCGGGCTGGACGGGAAGCCCGCCGTCGAGTTCTACTGCAAGGACCGCGTGGCGTACCTTGTGGACGTCAAGGACGCCGCGCAGAAGCCCGCCTTCGGCTGAGAGGTTATCTGGCCGTGGGAAAGGAAAGTCTGGGAGACTCGGTTGGTTGCGGCTAGGGTCGCGTGTATATTTGAGACGAGGACGGTCTTTGTGGACTGTTTCCTCGAGAGTAGACGAGTTATGAAAGTTATTCAGGCTTTGGAGATCCCGACCCTAGTGAACAAACACATTGCTTCTAAGTTCTCTTTCTCACTTTCTGGCTTTGTTATGAAGGGAGTTTCGAGGAATCTTCGTATTTCTGATTCAAGATCTATCAAAGAGAAAAGTATCGTGTTCTAGATGTTGTCACGAGAAATAAGCTGGAGAAGGAACGTCAGTGGGCATGTTTCCCCCAATCTCAGTGAATGCAACGTCTCGCCCTCTTCGCTACTCCATAAATCCTGCGATTCAATTAGACTGTGGTGGCTTCAGCGTCAAAGGTCAAACTCACTTGGGATCAGCCACCGTCTCGGCCTCCTTGCCCTCCTCCTCCTCCCAGACGAAATCCTCCCTTCCCTCTCTGCCAGCCCCGCGGAACAGCACCTTGACCTCGCGGTGCTGGTCGAATCTCTTGTAGGCCTTGGGCGCCTCGTCCAGGTCGTACTCGCCCGTGACCACGAACCCGGGTCTCGCGCGCCCGTTCAGGATCAGCTTGTAGAGCGCGGGCAGCGTCGGGAACAGCTCGAGGAGGCCGAAGCGGACCGTGACCGACTTGATATACGCGTCGCTGACGGGGAACAACAGCTCCGGCTTCATCGTGCCGGCGTTCGGCGCGCCGGCGCTGCTCTCCTGGGCAAAGTACAACCCGGGCACGCCGACGCCGCCTCCGACGGAGGTGACCTTGACGGCCTCTCGCAGGATGTAGTCCTGCTGCGGCTCCAGCTCCGCGTTGACGCACTCCTGGCCGCAGCAGTCGACGGCGCGGTTCACGCCGCCGGGCTGCAGGGCCAGGATCTGTTCGGAGCCGGAGCCGCCCTTGGTGAAGTTGATGGGCACGGCACCGATGCTGGCGGCCTTGGCGAGGCGCTGCGGCACGTGGTCGACAACGTAGACGAGGCTCGCGCCGCGGATTATGGCGCTGTAGGCGCAGAGGAGACCGACGGGCCCCGCGCCAAATACGGCGACGGTGTCGCCAGCCTCGAAGCCGGACCAAGAGAGGGCCTCCCAAGCGGTGGGGAAGATGTCGCCGAGGCAGAGCCACTCCCTATCGGGCAGCTTCTTGGGAATCTTTAGAAGGGAGCCGTCTGCGTGCGGGACTCGGACGTATTCGGCTGAGGACATCCATTATCAGAACATGCTGCCATCAACGCCGTAAGGGGTTTTGAAAGGGGATAATACCTTGCAGGCCTCCCATGCCCGGACCAAAGTCGTCGCCCAGGCCGTAGCCGGCGAGGTTGGCGAAGATTTGATTATTGGTTCCTGGTAGCCGTCCTGGGGTAGGGGGAGGATGACGACACGGTCGCCAACCTGGAAGCTGTCGACAGCGTCGCCAACCTGTTCGACGATGCCCATGGCCTCGTGGCCGACTTGGTACGGCACCTGGGAACTGCCAAAGATTCCGCGGTAGATGTGCAGGTCGGTGCCGCAGAGGGCCGAGGTGGTGATGCGCACGACGGCGTCTTCGGGCTCCCTGAGACGCGGAAGGGGCGCATCGGATGTGACGCCCATCTCGTAGGGCTTGCCCTCCCAGACGACGGCCTTCATCGTCTTGGGCTGAGGTGATTTTTGGTCTGCCATTTTGTGTATCTGCGTGGGATTGTAGGGAGTAAAGGTGATGGTAGGAGGAAGTGTTTGGTGGTATGGTTCGTCTTCTGGGTGAGTTTCGTCATCTCCTTTTATGTCTTTTGCAAACGGAAGCAAGAATTGGAATCATCTGCTCGTATAGCCGAGAGCCCACTTCGTCAAAAAGCTGAGATTCAACCCTGCAAGCGTCGTGATGACATCGCTGGACCTGCGTCATCTTGGAGTCAGCTGGTATCCTCGCCTTCCACTCTCGCGCAGCATATGAACCACATTATATGGAGCTGTAGCATGTCCGTCGGCGGATGATAGCCTTTTTCAGTCTCGCGCGAAGAAAATTGAAGCTATTATGGCGATGGAGACCTTGCCCAAGTTACCTAAGCTGACATCCGAAGACTGGGAAAGTAAGCTTACCTTCTCCACCCATCACGACCGTGTCGTCCATGCAAGGGCACTCGGGTGGCCGCATAGCCGGGCGCGACTGTATCGCAGAGGATTCTCGAACCTCGTTCTTGGCTATCATCTGGTCTGTCCACAAGGTCGTCGTCCTTGTCGTCGTCCTTGTCGTCGTCCTTGTCGTCGTCCTTGTCGTCGTCCTTGTCGTCGTCCTTGTCGTCGTCCTTGTCGTCGTCCTTGTCGTCGTCCTTGTCGTCGTCCTTGTCGTCGTCCTTGTCGTCGTCGTCGTCGGGCTCTTGCCAGGGACAATCGACCTCGGCCATCTGGACGAACAAAACTCAGTCGTACTCAAACCTCTCACCCACTCATGGCCGTTTACCCCACGTACGGATGGTACAGGAAGCAGTCGTTGGTCTTGTTATCGTCAGCCGGCAAGTCAAATGTTGATTACCTACCTAGGTAGGTAGTCACATAGCACGGATTCGGATGGCTTCACCCAAATCACAATCCAGTAGTTCCTCCTGCTGTCTATGGACCACTTTAGACACCCCCATATCCACCCAGGTCGGTAGGTATCTTAGGTAGGTAACTTACAGTGTAGGTAGGTGCCTGGGTAGGTAGAGGGCAGGTGCAACCCAAGACCTAGGTACGTACTTATTAATCTGTAGCGACAAGAGGAGGCTTAAAAGGCGGTCTGAAGCGGTTGTATTGTAAGAGAGACCCTCTCGCAGAGAGTCCCGGCGCTCGAGATCTATGTACGCGTATGGGACCCTAGTAGAGTCGTCCCAGCCACAAGAAGGCGTAACATACCTCGCCACATGTCTTCTATCCTCTTCAGGAGGGCCCCAACACCGGAAAGTACGCGCGATTCTTCCCATTGATCTTTGGGTCCAAGTTTTTATTACTTCCCCTCGACTGGGCCGAAGTCTTTATACGCTGATAAAAGAGCCGTAGGAGGAGCAAAGGTTTGCCTGCCGCGGGCTTGATGTACAACTCTTTCGTGTAGGTAACTAGCCCCTACCTATCTAGACCTTTGATTTGGACGGAAAAGTGTTCTATGTGGCCATATCTTCTTCTCAACATCCCTCCGAGTCGTTCTTTCTTAATATCTTTTGTCTACTACCACTTGTGTCTAATTGTTTCCATCCTCATTTCAGCTGTTTTGGGGCCGGTACGTTACTGCCTTCTGGACACTTGGGATTCAATATCTCATCGGATGACCATCATGTGTTGCTGTCAAAGCAGCCATTGCATTCCGGGTGCAGAGAGGGAACCTACATCCATCGCATATTGACCTGATTTGTGACACTGACCTGGCCAGGCTTTGGGTCGTCAAGATGTCATTTCGGATCCGGGCAGACGACAACGAGGACGGACGACGACAAGGACGACAACAGGGACGGACGACGAGGACGACAAGTGCTGACGTTAAAATGGAAGCGAAATTCCAACAGATGCCATTGTGATGCATGTACTCTAACCTGGATGGGAGGCTATTCGCCCATCCGAATAGCTACGTGACTGCTCAAATTCTCAACCTCGACGTACACAACCACAGTATCTGACATCGTCCTCGCAACAGTCCTCAAAGACTCAAAACAATTGGCAGAGACGCCATCTTACTGCATCCTCCTCGGCGCTCACGCTATACTCATCCGCCGCCGGCTTTCCCTGCCCACAAAAGCGCTCATGGTGGTCTCTGCTGCCGCAAATGGTACACGTACTGCCAGCCGCGTCACACTCGTGAGCCGTTCGGTCACCCGGCTTGTTGCACTTCTTGCAGACGTAATCCCAGTTCTGGTCGTCGACTTTCACTCTTCTAGGCCCAGCGTTCCATCTGGCGTACGAATTGAACGAGCCATCTCCCTCTTCTGAGCTACGAATGGCCATAAGCCCGGTGGCATTGAACACCATGATGGCCGCCCCGCGGGCTCGGGTTGATGCGACCGTCATGCGACGGCGGTCGTTTATGAAGCCGGATATGTCTCTGGTGCGAACAACGTCGAAAATAACGAGATCCGCCTCCGTGCTCATGGAGTTGTCGATCGTGCGCACTGTGATCTTGTCCTTGATGATGCCAGAATCCGCTAGACCTGCGATATCGGTCTTGTAGGCGTGTGCCTGTGAGGAATACGGGGTGATGATCATGACGTCTGCTAGCTTTCCTCGAGCCGTTAGGTTGGGAAGGCGGTATCGGAAGGCCTGGTATATCAGCCAGAGGGTAAAATTGCGGCTGGCTTCGTTAAGGTAACCAGTCCCGTGTCTTTCCGAGCAGCTACGGCGGATGTCAAACAGAACGGAATTGGTATCTGAAACCTTGGACCCAAAGACCCATTGCAAAAATCGCGCGTAGGTTCTGGCGTGGTCGTCCTGAAGTGGATAAAGGATTTGCATCTCATTCTCACCGCGATACGCGTTCTTCCAGGCCCATTCAGCAATATCACCTCGGTTGCGTCGGTTGCTCGAAAGATGCCCAAGAACCTGGCCGCACATCTCGGCGCGTCTGAGAATCGAAAGGGTGCGCTGCTTTCCAAAAACACACTTCCACAACGGCTCGGAGCCTTTTTCGTGGTTCTGCTCGGTAATGGCATTAACACTGACAGACATGGGCTTGAATTGCCTCGTGTCGCCCATGGTTAGCACAATAGCGTCGGGAAACGTCGCCAGAGGGATCCACCACTGTGCCTCAGGTATTCTGCCGGCTTCGTCGATGACGATCAAGCTGGGCACCCATAGTAGGCATTCATTCGGGCCAGAGCGCATTAGTTCCGGGTTGATCTGGTTCCCAAGCTGGCCGACAGTATACGGGGTTGCGACGAGGACGTGGAATTGGCTGATGGCTAGGCTGACGATGACACGGCACGTATCTCTCCAGTTGGCAGAGCCAATCTTGTCCTCCCAAAAAGCAGCATTATGTGTTGCTATGCCGATGGCCGAAGCTGTCACAGACGACTTCGGGTCTGTATTTTCTTTTCCACGTGTATTATCTCCGAAGAGGTTCCCGACATGCTTAGACAGTCGCTGAGACTTGGTGGTAATCTTTGGGTTTGGTGTTTTTTTGGACAATCGCAGATCTGCCAGGGAGTCAATTAGGGTAGTCCAAGTCGGCAGACGGCCAACTCGAGCTTTGTTTCCGCATTTGTCCTGGAGTCGACGAACAGCATCGTCACATAGGTCGTTACTGTAAACAGTCCAAATGACTCGGCCGCGTTCGCGGTCGCGTTTGCGGTCGTCGTCGTCGTCGTCGTCGTCGTCGTCATCGCCGTCGTCATCGCCGTCGCCGTTGCCGTCGCGGCTGTGAGTAGCGACGGCAGCGGCAATGATAGCCGCAAATGTCGTCTTGCCGGATCCCGGGCCTCCAGTGTACATGGCGATGCCAGCAGGGGCCTTCCGCAAGCTGTTGAATAGCTCGATCTGGGGCGCATCAAAGTTGGAACTACCAGCGAGCTTCGCAACTCCCGGAAAAGCATCGTGAATGTCGACATGTTCAACCCCGTCCATCGAGAATTTCTGGGTATAGGCCCAGCGCATTGCTTGCCTGATTGACCCTCCTGCTGCACAACTCATCTTCTTGACAGCATCCATTTCCATTTGGGTCGTTGCTGGGCTGGTAGACAGGCGAATGTTAACTTGGTGCCGCATCTTGATGCGCTCTCCATTCCTGCCGATGAGCTTTCCGATGGGTAGGTTGGCAACAGAAGGGGGCAAGAAGACAACGACGGGAGCGGTCTCGGAATCCGAGGACTTGTCGAACTGGCGAGGCACGGCGGCAACGAAGTAGATGAATTGAGACGGCGCACCGCGAGGAGGAGACAAGCGAAATGCCTTCCAGCCCTCCGTTGTGTAGCCTTCACCGGGAGCATCTTCACTCCGAATCATAGTCCTCACAGTGTCGCCGAAGTGAAGGGTACAAGGCTCCTCTATGCTGGGCAGCAGACTCTTGTAGTCGTTATCGACGGTCATCACGACCAGGTATTTCTGGTAAGTACCGTCGGGCGTGAATCCATGTTGCCGGTTCTCGTTCCGCTCCCAGCGCGAAGAGGGATCTGGGATCATCGCACAGCGATGACTGAGCCAACCGAGGGGTCTGGCTTTGGTGAATTCGCGATGATATTCTTCCTGGGACGAGGCTTGCAGGCGAATGACTCGGCTCCGTTCAGTGTGAAAAACCATGGTCGCGGGAATAGGGTATTCTGGACGAGGGTAATTTTCTTGGATCTTGCCGAAATCCAAATCTTCAAAGCGTGTGCCTTTTAACAAACAGTCCATCTCGAAGTCAACAGTCTCGCGAGATTTGAGGCCAGGAAAGCTGTCTTTGAAAATCCCGGCAAGTTCTTCGATGATGGCCCTGTGTGAGACTGGCACCAGAATGTTCAACTTGGTTGGATTTTTCTCTCGGAGGCTTTCAAAGCATGAGTCTCCGGCAGCCGCGAGTTTGGCGTCAGCGGGCGTATCCGAAGTGCGACTGGCGACGACTTTGTCGAGATCCAGATCCAACCTCAGGTAAAATGCGTCGTGACCGCGCACGGCGGTGTGACCGTACGTGATATCTCTTCCGATCGAGTTGATTGGTATCGTCATGCGAAAGTGGACAACGGAAGTAGCGTTCTCGATCCTGCTTCCCGCGAGAAAGCGATGGGCGATGCGAATCTCCGGGGTGATGAGGGGACCATAGACGAAGGTGAAGGTTGTCGAGAAGCCCTGATTGGCCTCGCCGCCGATGCTCGCGATGTAGGATTCATCGTAGCCTTTGAAGAAACGCTTTTCGATGGCCAAGATGCATCGAGTCTCTCGCCGCTGGTAAGGCTTGGGAAATCGGGAGTTTGGAGCGTGTGGCGCCATGTCAGGATCCGTAACCGGCTTGACAGGCAAGTCCAGGAGATCCATGAATACGGGAAGAGACGGCGAGCTGATGAGAGGCGGGAGAAGGGATGTTTGCCAGAAGAGGAAAATTCAAGAGGGGGATGGGACAGCTTTCTGGAGTTGATAGGTTTGAAAGAGTAAGAGTAAGAGGCTGCGTTTGTCAGTTGATTTTTCTGAAAGGGCCGTACCTAGGGAAGGTGTACAAGAGTTGACAAGGAAGGTGCAGAAACCCCAAGGCAGGCACGAGATGCAGGATAAGTGGGGCTCATTAAGTCCTTTGAATGGACTTCAAACACCTCAGTAGGTAGGTGCCTTGGAAGGTAGTTGGTTGGTACCGGTAGGTATGTACGTCTGTTGTTTGTATCTTTCTGATTTGAATTTTGCCAGTGCTAGGTATCAGGCCGTGGAGGATGTGTTCTGCTAGGAGAGCAGCTATGGCCAGAACCACCTAGTACAAAGGTAGTTCTGTCGGAGCTCACCTGTCTCTTGGGACAAAAGTCACCACAACGTCTGTGGGTTGGATAGCAGCGCTACTTTGTCCTGTATCTTGTGTCTATTCCGCTGTACACTAATTGAATATCAAAGGCTGAGCCTCCTTATTATGCAAATACCTCATTTCTGCGGTATCTGTCTCTTGATGTCTCTGAACCCCTCCTTCTCCAGCGATTTGCAGGCCCCTCCGCTCTTCTCTCAATGCTCTATCCCACACGCTTATTCCTTGACGGCGTCCTCAATGTCTCTCTCAACCTCCTCCGACGCTACACTTCCGCGGCACTCCTATACAACTAGTCTCAGTCCTTTATCCGTTCCAAGTACTTTCTCATCAACTCATCAAATCAAAAGCCAAAACAACAAGACGAGAGCCGTCTATCACGCCGCCAGGCAGAGAGCCAAGCTCAAGCACTACAAAGCGAACCACTGGATGACGTTCCGGCCTGGCATCGGAAAAGAACGCAATAGCGGAATAATCGCCGAAAGAGAATCGGAGTTGTGGTCCGAAAACCGGTGGGAGGCGCTACGTCTCAGGGCCCATATCAAGAGGAAGCTGCTGGGCGCCCGACGCTCGATCCCGAGCAAGCGAGCTCGATAGCGGTCCTGGGGAGGTGATTTGCTGGGACGAACGAGAGATCTTATTTTACATGAGCACGTTTGGTGCTGGCTGGGAGATGGAGCGTGAAATTGTGTTTTGAGCCTCCATGATAATAAAAACTATATCACAGTGGCGGCCGGGCCACTGGCGAATAGAGGAGCGTGCCAGTCGCTGGAGAAGAAGGGGTCCACGGAGGATGAAGGACGACGACGGACGACAATGACGACGACGACGACAATGACGACGACGACGACAATGACGACGGACGACGACAATGACGACGACGACGGACGACAATAGTAATAATAACGGACAACAACAACAATAAGCCCATAGAGCCTTTAACACCTAGCATTAATCCAAAGGCAAGTATTTTGAGACACCTAGCAACGCAGTTAGTTATAGCTAGAGGGGGTGTTAAATACTAGAGGATGAGATCTCCCTTGATGAATTGATGAGGTCTGGAACGGATGGAAGGACTGAATCGGGTTTTGCAAGGATGTTGGGTATGACCCCAACGTCAAAACCTACGCGCGTTACAATAGGTCTTTGGGCCCAAGGTGTGAACTATTAACTCGCTGTATATGGCCGAGGGAAGCTGTAGCGTTGGAGGTTGATAGAAGACTTATAGATTGGGATCGGGGTCATGGGAAGCAGAAGATACGGGGCCTCCTTCCTGCAATGACGGTGCCTTCCTGCGTTCAAGGTCTTGCAACGATGGAGGAGCCTCGGGACATACTGTGTCTTCGTGGCCTTAGGTACACATCACACGGCCATCATTTGAAGACTACGTGGTTAAATACTAATCTCATCAAAAGTAGCTATCCTCCAGTGCTCTCATCATCTGGTTGTTCATGTACAGCCAATTGCCCAGCTCCGTCCCCTGCTGATCGACCTCCATGGCCAGGTCCCCGGGAATGGCGAACGACGCCCCGGGTAGCCAGCCAGACATGGACCCGCTCCCGCCAAACGCAGGCCCCGAGGGCATCCCCGCGTCTTCCAGGCCCGAGAACGGCGTCTGGGAAGAAATCCCCTGTTGACTCGTTGAGTCTGGGGTTGGCATCATCGCCGGCTGTGAAATGGGCAGTTGCGACAACACCGAGGTGCCATCGGGCGCCCACGGGTTGGCCCTTGCTTCCCCCCGCAGCTTCATGTAGCTACAGGCGACGTCGTAGAGCACCGTGAAGAGGCGGAGCTCCTTTTTGACTCCCGTGGAGAAGGAGTCGGCCGAGGCTGGCTGGAGGGCCTCGACCAGGCGCCCAAGGCGGTCGAGGTCGGCTTGGTTGCCGGTCTCGACGACATGGCAGAAGAGAACTGTGAAAGGCACAAATGGGGATTGCAAGATAGCCCTGTGTTTGCAGATAGATTAGATTACGGTGACTCAAGAGTGATATGCTTGCTGCCTGCGTACCAATTGATGTATGATTCAACAAAATCAGTTTCCATCCCTGCAAGGATTTCCATGCCTCGTCTGTGGTCTTCGATCGCCTTGCGAGCGCTGTCGATGCATTCCTTTCCGAACATGGTGCCCTCGTTTCGGTCCGGGGGTATGGCTCGATAGATGAGGCAGAAGAGGGACAGGTGGTTGACGCTGGCGGTATGGTCAAATGCGTCGACCAAATTGTCACCAAGTGCCCGGCGCAGGGCTTCCATGTATTGTTTCTAAATGGTGGTTTGATGTATGAGCACAACCGTTCAGAACGATGCAGCAAGAGTTGGAAGTTTCTGAAAATGAGACCTTCGAGAAAGAGTATGATGCTTACATTGGTAACAGACAGTTTGGCCGTGTGTGCTTCCAGTTCCGATGCCAGACGCCTTGCGCGAGCGACGCGGATGGCCTGTGGCTGGATCAATGCGGCAGGACTGTATATTTGATCATAGACCATGCCCTGGAGCCTGGCCAGCTCAACCCACTGTCCTAACTGTGCGAGAAAATCTATTTCTTCCCTGCAGCCCGGGGCAGGGGGGGAGATGGTGACGTCCCCATCCCGAATGGTGGAAGACCGGCCAAGACGAAGTGACAGCGCTTTCTCGCTGATGTATATGAGCCAGAAGAGTCTGATTTTCTGGGTCCTGGCCTCAGCGGTATCTTGCGCCATCGCGACGACGTTGTGCATTCCTAGGGTCTGGCTCATGTGGGAGGCCGTGGTAATGAAATTCCAGGCAGCCAAAGGCTTGCAGACTTGGATGCAGTACATGGCCTGGTAGGAAGCATTAGCCAGTCGCCGATGCACGTCGTTAGAGACTTACGGCCATGTTCATGGCGGAGGTGGTCTCCGCATCAGAGGGTAAATGGAATGGAAGATTGGACAGAACGGTCTCGAGATTGTCCCGGCAGATGGTGGCCTGCTCTTCATAATGCGACTTCTTGGCTGGATCCAGGGTGGCGCTCTTGCATTCTGTGAAAAGCCAATAAAGGCCGGCGTTGACGATTATCAGGTCAGCATGACTTGCGTCCCCGGGTGAGTAAACCTTGAGAAAGAATTCGGTAAAGTTGGCGACCGAGTTAGCCTCGTGGTTCCAGAAGAATTTGACCCGTGGATGCTCTAGTTGTAGGCGACCGTCAGTTTCCTTCGCAGATGTGGTGAGACACTGCCTTTTACCTACCTTTGGCCATCCTCAGGCACGCGAAAGCCGACTCAACGGGGGGCATGGGCAGATTGCGAATGGTGCAGCCCGGTTCTAGTGTCCTGGCATGCGGGTATAGGTAGTCCACGTCCTGGTGATTGGTCTTGTTGCCAAGAGTGCGGCTCAGGGAATCGAGCACAGAGGCCATCTCCCCCGTGATGTCAACGGAAGGCTTGTTAACAACGGCATCACGGAGGAAGCGGTTAGCAAAGGCGGCCTGGGCGGATATAGACGACTCTCCCTCATACTCCAGCTTCGGTGTCAGGATCTTGTTCGTCTCGCAAGCCCCCGGCGATGGCGTCGGCTGCGTTCCAGGCGCAGGGTTGGGGGAAGCCGATGCTGTGGATGAGGGATTAGGTCGGGGCCTATGATTGTCGTCGAGGTTGCCCAAGGCATGTCCGAACTCTTCAAGCTTCTTGGCGATGAAGTCAATCTTTCGTTCGCTGGCCCGTGCGGTTAGCCTGCGAGTAAAGACGATAGGTATTCTTGGAAGAGCACTCATCAACGCACTAGAGCTCAGAGATGAAGACCCTCTGGCGCCTCTCTTTGGGTTTCTGCCTCGCGGGGTAGGTGCAGGGGGCGTCAATACGGGTGCAATAAGAGCACGGATGCCGGCGATCACATCGGACCTAGGGATCTGGTGGTCAGCCCGGTCGTGATGGAACAGTGGGATTTCATCAGAGTACTTTGCGGCGGCGGCATCGATCACACTTGAGGGGGACAGTCAGCGGGGACATTGGTCGAGGGAACTGAGGGGTGACTTGCGGAAATCTTGGAGAGCGGAACTTCGCCCTCGTCGTCTTCATCGTCGTGGTCGTGGTCGTCAGGCAGATGCGCCATCTCTTGCGTGCTGGCCGAGTCTGCCTGCATTGCGTCGGACACGTTTCCCGAGCGATATGGTAACACAAGTCTTTTGTCTAGGCCGACGGAGGCGGATGGTGAGCCTTGCCGAAGGCGAAGGCGAGGGTCCCAAAGAGGCGGGACGTGGAGGCACGGGGCGGGCCCGGTGACGTGGAATTGGGCGCGGGGGGCGGAGCGGACGTTACCTTCGGCGCAGGCCGAAAGCTGTGGAAGGAAGGACAGGAGACTGGACGGTCTTCTCTACCATGCAGATAGTAAGTCGGAAGAAAAGCACGGATGGTGTTGCGGTTAAGAAATCCGCAAACCGAAAGCGAGCGACGGGATTATGGACGTACCTACATAATACCTACGCGGGATCCCTACTTTTACGAGCTGTGCAGGTAGGTACCTACCTAGGTAGGCAGCCAGGGTGGGGCCAGTGCGGGAATAGCCTCCCGGGCGGGTTCCGTACACTATGTCGCGTCGCCAACTATGGGGCGCCAATGTCGGGGCCTAGGACACTAGAGAACCTCACGTTACCCTGTTTGTCGTCACCAGCAAGGTATTTTGCTGAGATGGTCAGTTCCGGATGTATGTACGGACACTCCGTAGGTGTGGTTTGATACCCAGGAAGGTGTAGGTGGTGTGGGCGAACCCTTGAGGCAGGGGGTGCGGAGTCGAGGAGTCTTGGCATCCCGCGCTCCGCCGCAGCAGCGACTTCCACCTTCGGTCGCGGTTTCCTAGCGGCCCGCACCACCGTCGCCCGCCATGCCATGGCGGATCCTGAGATCACCTCTTGCTGTACGGTAGCACGGTACGACCAAAAGTACCTACCTACACTACAGGCAAGAGGTACCTGTCTATTCTTGGTCTATGAGGCAGGCTCCTGGAATAGACAAAAGAAGTCATGGTGGTTTTGCCTTACCCCCAAAGGTGGAAGGAACCCACGACATACCTCCTTAAGGCTCCGTAAGCGATGGAGCCGCTTATGTACCCAGGTAGTCAAGTACTGTGCAGGTAGCGGTTGTTCTCATAGTCGACGTGGCTGCCTTCCTGTTCTCGTTCCTCTTTTCTCAGTCTTTCTTCACTCCTGCTCCTCCCCGGAATCTTTGTTGGACAGTTTCCTGGAGAAAGATCCGTTGTCGCTCTCTTACCCCCCCCCCCCGTTTCCTTCTACTTTCGTCCTAATATTTCGTCCCCTCCTCCTTCGTCCCGTCCCAGTCCACCGTCTGATTCAGCAACTTCAGACGAGTACCAAAAGGACATCTCCTCCCGTACGCCGTCCTAGTGGCTCGAGGGCAGCACCCTACCGATATGGAAAAGCAGCCGCTTCCCTCCGAGTCGGCTCCTCCAACTCCAGGTTCCGACTCGTCTGGAAACACCGAGCAGATCGACAAGAAGGCGACCGCCGGGTTCGGTGGTCTCATCGTGAGCCTTCACCCCCTTTTCTGCTTTGCCCTCAGTTGAACTGTCGTTGATTTTTAGCGCGACAGAGACTATTCAAGTATGGGAAGCCACTCGATTATGCTTTCGAATTTCTCGGACTGCTCGCCGCCATCGGCTCCGGCGTGGCCTTGGCTATGGTGAACCTCGTCATGGGTCGATTCATGGGTATCTTGAGCGACTTCACCGTCATCACCACCGACCCAAGTGGCTTCATGGCCAACGTCAGTCAGTTCGCGTGAGTGCCCTGATTCTACCTACCCGGACCCGCCTAACCATCTGGCAGCTTATACTTCGTTTACATTGGCATCGCCCGCTTCGTCTTGAACTACATCTACGCGACCACATTCACCTACGTCGCCTTCAGGCTGACCCGCAACGTTCGGCAGATGTACATTCGGTCTGCTTTGAGCCAGGAAGTTGGCTTCTTCGACCAGGGAAGCGCAGGCTCCATCTCTATGCAGGCGACTTCGAACGGGAAAACGATCCAGCTGGGCATTTCCGATAAACTGGGTGTCTTCTTCCAGTCCATTGCCACCTTCGTGGCCGCCTTTATTCTTGCATTCGTCACCCATTGGAAGCTTACTCTGATCATCATCTGTATCGTTCCGGCTGTTATCGTTGTCGTCGGCGTGGTAGCCAGCTTTCTCATGAAGGTAGAGGCCGAGGGCATGCGAGTCCTTGCCCAGGCTGGGACGTACGCCGAGAGTACCCTCGGAAACGTTCGCGCTATCAAGGCGTTCAATCTTGAGTCTCGAATCATTCGCAATTATTGCTCCTATCTCGACGATGCCCGCCGACTCGGCAACAAAAAGAACGGCATATTTGGCATCCTCTTTGGCTGGCAATACTTTGTCATTTATGCCGGCATGGGTCTTGCGTTTTGGCAGGGCATCGAGTTGACTGCTCGCGGAGAGACGGATGGCATCGCCACTGTTTTCACGTAAGCCTTCGAACTGCGTCAGGTGACACCTTCCTTTGCTCACATCCTTTCATAGGGTTCTTTTCTCCGTCGTAATCGCTTCCTCGTCGATCAATGGTATCGCTCCACACATTGCCACGTTTAGCAGTGCCGCCACCGCCGCCTCGGAGCTCTTCACGCTCATCGACAGAAAGTCGAGCATCGATCCGTTCGATGACTCGGGACACACACCCGCCAGTGTTTCTGGCGTTATTGACATACAAGGTGTCAACTTCAGCTACCCTACTAGACCTGACACGCAAGTTCTGGATGACTTCTCCCTCAACGTCCCCGCAGGCAAAGTCACGGCCCTTGTTGTAAGTCCATCCACGTCTGTGATCTGACCTCACGGAGGCCCTTTCGTTCCATGTTGTCTAACCAAAGCACAGGGAGCCAGTGGATCCGGGAAGAGTACCATAATCGGCCTACTTGAGAGATGGTACGATCCTTCTGCTGGTTCAATCAGCATCGACGGAACCAGCATCCGCGGTCTGAGCCTCAAGTGGCTCCGCACCACTGTTCGACTGGTGCAACAGGTGAGTTGGGCCGGGCTTGTATAAGTCGACAAGCTCTTTCAATTGCAACCACATTTAAATGTATCTCAGCGGAGCTAACTACTTTCAGGAACCTGTTCTTTTCAACGGCAGTGTCTTTGACAATATCGCCAATGGTCTGGTTGGAACCCCATGGGAGACGGCTTCGCGTGAAAAGCAGCTGGAACGCGTAAAAGCAGCAGCGAAAATTGCCTTTGCCGACGAGTTCATCACCAACCTGCCCGAAGGCTACGATACCCGAATTGGTGAACGGGGCGGATTGTTGTCTGGAGGGCAGAAGCAGCGTGTTGCTATTGCCCGCAGCGTTATTTCCGAGCCCAAGATTCTTCTACTCGATGAGGCAACGAGCGCTCTGGATCCCCACGCAGAAGGCATTGTCCAACAAGCTCTGGACAGTGCTTCGAAGAACAGAACGACAATCGTCATTGCTCACAAACTTGCCACCATTCGCAACGCAGACAACATTGTGGTCATGTCCAAGGGCAAAATCGTTGAGCAGGGCCGGCACGAAGAACTCGTCGCCATGGAAGGCGCCTACGCGAAGCTTGTCAAGGCACAGGACCTGTCGGTCGAAGGCAAGGTCAAGTCTGACAACAGCTCCGACGATTCTTCCACCGAGGCAGTTGAGCCGGTTCAATCGCTTGCCAAATACGATACCTATGATGCCCGGCGTCTTGAGTCTCTCAAAGACAGAGAGGACTTTGCGGCTTACAAGCAAACCGAACTCCTGATCACGGTGGCCAAGCTCATTCGATCAACGCCAGAGCTCAAGATGTGGTATGCCATCTGTTTGCTGTGTTGCGTCACTGGAGGTAAGTCTCGTTCAAGAAGCACTATCACAACATTCCAAAGGCTAACACGGGCTCCAGCGGCTGTCAACCCTGGACAGACTTTGCTCCTAGCCAAAGTCATAGACGCCTTCACCGCTCCTGATATCGTTCCGCCGGGTAGATTCGTCGCTCTCATGTTTTTTGTCATGTCTTTGGGTTGCCTAATCATCTACTTCATGTTGGGTTGGACAACAAACGTTGTCGCACAGGCAAGTCTTACTCGATACCATAAACCTTCAACACGCCACGAACAGGACTAACGTACTGCCTTGTACAGCATCTGAGCTACATGTTTCGCAAAGGTCTACTGAGTTCAATGCTCAAACAGGATCTCCGCTTCTTTGATCGTCCAGAGAACACCATTGGCGCCCTCAACAGCCGAGTCGACTCCCACGCGCAGTCTGTCCTGGAACTGATGGGATTCAACATTGCCCTCGCCTTTCTTTCCCTGATCAGTATTGTCGCCAGCAGTATCATCGCAATCGCGGTCTCTTGGAAGCTTGGCGTCGTCGGTGTTTTCGCCGGCATGCCCCCCTTGGTGTTGTCAGGTTACGCCAGGATTCGCATTGAGACGAAGATGGACACCGACATTGACAAGAAGTTCTCCACGAGCGCATCAATTGCGTCAGAGACTGTGAATGCTATTCGGACGGTTTCATCGCTGGCGATAGAAAGGAGCGTGTTGGATAAGTACACCTTGGAGCTTGATACCGCCATTGCCAGCTCGACTTTTGCTCTCTGCAACATGACGATCTGGTTCGCCCTGAGCCAGTCCATCGAATATTTCGTCCTCGCACTCGGCTTCTGGTGAGTACCCAAGCCTGAAACCCCTGATGACGCAGGACTCCCTGAGGACGATACTGACGGTTCAGGTGGGGTTCTCGCCTCGTGTCTACGGGAGAAATCACGATGACCCAGTTTATCATTTCCTTCATGGGAGTGTACTTTTCTGGGCAATCTGCTGCCACGTTCTTCAGCTTCTCAAGCAGTGAGTATTCTTCTGCCCGATGGTGACTGCAACCTCTGACCTATGTTTTCAGGCTTCACCAAGGGAAACGCCGCCGCCAACTACTACTACTGGCTCACGGGACTGCAGCCTACGATCCAACAAACAGACGACAACCAGGGCCAAGGTCCTCCCAGCGGCTGCACGTCGATCGAGTTCAGCGATGTTCAATTCTCGTATCCTTTGGCTCCGGATCATCGGGTTCTCAAAGGCGTGTCCCTGACAGTGAGTACCTCTGCGAGAAGCCTGAGAGGCATGGCTGACTGAAAGTCCTTGCAGATTGATCGCGGGCAGTTTGTCGCTTTCGTTGGAGCTTCCGGGTGCGGGAAGAGCACCATGATCTCCCTTCTCGAGCGATTTTACGACCCGACCAGTGGGAAAATCGTGATCGACGGCTCGGCGCCTCTCACCGACATCAACCCGCGCCTCTACCGTAGCAATGTGTCCCTCGTCCAACAAGAGCCCACGCTGTTCCCCGGCAGCATCCGCGAGAACATTGCTGCCGGCGTAGACAGCAGCAATGACGAAGATATAGCGCTCAGCGACGACGTTATCGAAGCAGCTTGCCGGGCTGCCAACGCTTGGGATTTCGTCAGCTCCCTTCCTGAGGGGCTGAACACCCTGTGCGGCCAGGGTGGCAGTCAACTTTCGGGTGGCCAGAGACAGCGTATTGCCATTGCCCGAGCCCTCATTCGGAACCCTGGTGTCATCCTTCTTGACGAGGCCACGAGTGCCCTCGACACCGAGTCCGAGAAGGTGGTGCAGGAAGCACTGATGGAGGCGGCGGTTTCGGGCGACCGCATCACGATCGCAGTTGCCCACCGTCTGTCTACCATTCGCGACGCCGACCGAATCTGTGTCTTCTACGGCGGACGCGTTGTCGAAGCCGGAACCCACAACGAGCTCATCAACCAGGGCGGATTGTACAAGAAGATGTGCGAGGCGCAGAGCCTCGATAGGGCGGTCTGAACAGCCGCGGGTGTAACTGGTTTGGTTGGAGTAGGCTTTTGGCTGCAGGGACTTGGTCACCCATAATTTCCATTCTGCCTTAGACTCAGGCGTAGACTTAGACTTAGACTGCCGAGGAGGCCCTCCTTCTTTCTGTAATTACCCGATCAGGGAATTTGGCGACTATTGCGACGGCCAAAATAAAGAATCTTCCGGAATTTTCAGGCAGGAAGAAACCGGGGCTTCTCTGACATCGTTGCTATTGTGTTCGAGATGTGATCAGAGAAAGCCACAAGGCTGTACAGTTTTCCCTCTAACGATCATGTTCACTAGATATCTGTGCTAATTGACGCGTGTGATGCCGCCTCATGGTTACTGGCTGGCTTCTTGGAAGTTACTAAGGTATGATCGGTGGAAGCTACGGCTGGATGAGAAGTTGCGTCACGGATCGGAGTGGGTGCGCGATACGTTCCGTCGCAGGGCGGATGGGGCGTAGACGGAGCCCGCGCCGGCCTGGGGACGAAGCGGCCTTGGCTTGGGGTTGAAGTTGGATGGAGGAGCGTTTGCCCCTTTGATCGCCGCTGTTATCCTCGCGAGGAGAATGTCGGTATTGCAACAAGGCTTAGGGAGAGACGGCGGTGGGTTAATCATCACCAGTTCAGGACAGCAGAAGCAGCAGCCAAGGAACATTGTTCTCCGAGGATTGATCGCCGGCTTTTTGTGTGGGCGCAGCAAGGCGGGGAGGCAACACTAAAAAACCCCCCGAGACAAAATGGAGGCGGGGGAGAAGGGGTCCACGGGTCTTGGCCATCTCAAATTCCCAATCCGGTAAATGCAGAGAACCTCGCCCTTTCGGGGTATTTCAAAACTGCAGAGCCTGACTTGTAGTATCCCAAGAAGGGAAGAACCGTTTGACGTCAGGTGGAAGCCACCTTCTTCAGAGGCAACGCTGTCGACGACGCGGGTGTAGATCGCCTCGAATTGAAAGATATAAGGAGGGCATTCGAGAGGACTAAGAACCGAATGTTCTTTTATTCTATAATACAGCAATAACCTGCAACTTGCAAAGCAATCAACCGTTCTATACTCAGTGAGTCTTCGACAAAACACAAGTCTCGCAGCCTCAACTGCTAACCAGCGATTCTGTCCAAGGAACAACAAGACTAAATTTCAGCTAAATTCCAACCCCATCAGCAACCTTTTCACATTCAACCCTCAAAACAGACGACGATGGGCTCCTGCAGCAGCAAGACCGGCGACCCCATCTGGTGGGGCTACATCGACGACGGCAAGGGCTGGACGGCGCGGCCGCGGTCCGAGTACATGAAGACGCCGGCGTACAACGGCGACCTCCGGCGGCAGATGAAGCAGGACGCGCGGGCCAAGGGCGGGAGCGGGCACATATCCATGGCGGAGCAGTCGCGGAAGCAGTGGTAGGCGAGCGGGCGGGGGATGATGGTGTTACGGGCGGGATTGAGGGCACATCAAGAGATGCATGCACTGGTTACTTGTCTGAGCAATTTTGTTTATATGGGGTTCGTGATGTATAGATGATAGGGACGGCTCGTTCACACGAAAGCATTCCAGATTACAGTTTCGGTTCCCAGTATTCAAACTTGAGGTATGGAATGTCGCGGGCCCACTCGTTGAGTTGATGATTCCATTGTACGATCGAAGCAGCCTGGGAGTCCGATGTTGCCGTGGTAACATCCTCGAGACGCAAACGCTGCGATGTCCAATCGTTTCGGGTGAGACAGGCGGACTTTTGAAGCCACGGTGATGTCACCTGTCAGATGGCGTCACGACGCAGGCAGCAACACTACCAGCGGAGCCTCGCGTGACGATCGTCGTCGTGGTGAAAAATAGTTTCTTGACTCTGGAAAGTTTCTTTGACGGACGCTAAGCATTTATGCCTTCGCAGGCCAGCAGGCGACGCCTTGAGCTTCCGGGCACCCTGCCTTTCTAATCTGCTTCTGCTCGCCAACATCATCCTGTCAATAGCGAGTAATAGAGGCGAACATACCACCAAATTTGTCGCCGTATTTTCAAAGGTTAGTATATTCAGACAACAGGCTGGAAGAAAGACCTCTGACGCGGCTGCAGACTAGTCACTACGTTGCCGCATCGTGTCTCCCAGCCCAACGAGGTCCACAGGACACTCAACACCACAATGCCTCCCATAAGCAACCTCAACAAGCGGGACGAGACGGCGTCAAAGGTGCCCTCGGGCGCGGGCGGCCTCGAGGCGTTCACCGGCGGAGGCGGCTACGCGATCCTGATCTGCTGCCCGGTGCTGACGATCGTCGGGATCGGGCAGGCGGTCGTGGCGCACTTCAAGAAGAAGAAGGACCAGAGGGACGAGAGGAAGGCGGCGATGAATGGGACAACGACGCGGGAGGGCAGCGAGGAGAAGGAGGCGGTCGAGGAAGTGGAGACGGCACCGGCGCCGAGGAGGAGGGATGTGGAGCCGAACCCCCGGGTGTGCCGGCCGGGGTGTCCGGGGTATGAGCCGGGCAGGACTACGTGCGCTGTGCATCAGGAGAGTGTGCCGGAGAGGCCTGCGAGCCCTGGGATGTTGGCGGTCTAAGTTGCTGTAGGGGCCTGCAGGGAAGGGGGGGTTAAAAGACCTGGGAAGGTACTGTTCTTAGCCCACAAGCCCGTTATGGGTCAATTTTTTAGGCGTTTAAATCATTATTGCAGGTATACACAGCAAGTGGCTTTCACCCGAAACCCATGATGAAATCTTTCAGGGTATCAATGCTGGTGTTTAAGTCAAGCGGTAGGTGGGAAGGTGGTGACTGCCGTTACACATCTGTAGGTCGCTGGCCCCACCGGAGCTTGTGACGCCGACCTCCGACTCCACCCAAAATTTCCAGCTCAACATCCCACCTGCCTCGTCCAGATCAGCATCGTCGCCGTACATACGCCCCAATCGAGACAATTCACACTATTCCCTCGGTCGAAAAGATTTCGAAGATGGCCGAAAACAAGGGTCTTCCCCGCGAAACGTTCGCGAAGCTCTCTCCGCACCCCTTCCTCCTCGCCAACCTTCAGCCGCCTGCTCCTGCAAACGCAGCCCGAAGCAACGGCCGCGCCCCCGACGAAGCTCGCGTCCCCAACATCAACAAGTCCTCCCTCAGCCATGCCAACGGCAGCGCCGTCGTCCGCGTCGGCGACACCACCGCCATCTGCGGTGTGCGCGCCGAGACCGTCCTCGCCCGCGACATCCCCAACTTCCGCCGACACAACAGCCTCGCCCCTACAGAGGCGGTCGATGGCGCGGCCGAGCTGAAAGACTACGACCTCCTCGTCCCCAACATCGAGCTCGCCACCGGCTGCGCGCCGCAGTTCTTGCCCGGCGTTCCGCCCACAACGCTTGCCCAGACACTCAGCACACGCATCTACTCGCTCCTGCACACCTCCAAGCTCCTCGACGCCGAGGACCTGAGGATATGGTACACTCGCCCCGCCGACAACGCGGCGGCCGACGACGACGACGATGACGAAAAGATGGATGAAGATAATGCGGCGACGGAGGGAGAGAAGGTGGTGATTGCCTACTGGGTGCTCTACATCGACATCTTCTTCATCTCGTTCGACGGCAACCCCTTCGACGTCGCCTGGGCCGGCGTCCTCGCGGCTCTCCAAGACACCACCATCCCCATCGCCCGCTGGGACCCGGACCGCGAGATGGTCATCTGCTCCCGCGACGACCCCAAGCCTCTGACTCTGCACGGCTTCCCCGTCGCGTGCACTGCCGGCGTCTTCACCGGAAAGGAAACGACGGACAAGCCCGCGGACGGCAAGTTCTGGACGCTGGTGGACCCGGACACTCTGGAGGAGGGACTCTGCGACGAGGAGATCACGGCGGTGGTGGACCGCAGCGAGGGGGAGACCAAGATCCTGGCGATATCGAAGCGCGGAGGAACCGCGCTGCAGCCGCCGCTGCTGCGGGAGTTTGTGGGCGTCGCGGAGCGCAGATGGGAGGACATCAGGAAGGCTATGGCATGAAGATAATGATACCCGGCAAAAAAAATGAAACCCAAGTCAAGAAAAGTATTTTTGGGGGGCGAGTGTTTCCCCTGATTGTTCCCGCGCTGTTTTTGGCAAACAAGAAGCGGAGCCTTCATGTCGTGAGCTGTGACGAGTCGTCGGCTTCCACCCATCGGCCACAAAGGTTGGAGGGCGGCAGGCTTGATAAGGCAGGCACACAACCACATGCTCTTGCTCACCTGTCTTAATTCTTTTCCTTCCTCCAAAACATCTCTTGTCGCCTGAGAGACAAAAGACTCTATTCAGGCAATACTTTGCAAAGCAACAAGAAGAAACATCATCACAAAGAAACACGACCATTATCTCCCCCCTTTTTTGCCCCTTTTCGCAAAAAATACTATCATCATCAGTATCAACCATGGCTGACCTCGAGCTTCGCATCGCCGCGGCCTCCAAGGAGGATCTCCAGCAGATCGTCCGCTCCGTCGCCGCCGCCAACGCGACCGCCCGTGAGCAGATCGCCAACCTTCTCGACTATCAGAAGCAGAAGGACGGCGACGAGGTCGTCGACGTCAAGGGCGAGGACCAGGAGGAGGCCGACACCAAGGCCGATGCCAAGGCCGGTAAGAAGGGCAAGAAGAAGAAGCAGGGCGCGCCCGGCAACCGCCGTAGCAGCCGCGTGTCCACGCGCGCCTCGTCCTCCGAGGCCTCGCAGGATTCGGCCATCCAGATCCATCCGGCCCTCCAGGAGGCCGTCGACAAGGCCGCCGCGGAGCAGACCCTCAAGATCTGCCAGAACTGCTCCAAGGTCTTTGACAAGCAGTCTGAGAAGTGCCGCTACCACCCCGGTACGTTACGTCCCATCCCCTTCGGACACAGTTGTTGCTAACGCTTTTTTGGTCCAGACGCCGGCAAGTGGCTGATTGAAGTCGAGAGCGAGGACGCCATCGCCTTCGTCCGTGAGTGCGACGCCACCGACGAGGTCAAGGGCAACCCCAGCTACTCGTGGTACCTCCAGTGCTGCAGCATGCAGAAGGGCGACTACATCGAGGGATGCGCCACCAAGGAGCACGTCGCCATGACCGCCGACGAGGGCGCCGCCAACTAAACGCAGACGTTTCTTTCTTGATATGCGAAACACGATCATGAGATACGAGAATATGATATTCCCTGGGACGGTTCCACGGTTGGAGGGGCTTGGATCTGGAGTGAACGCATTGCATCGCGTCTTGATTGTTCATGGGCCGGAACGGGATGGACGTCCGTTTGACGCGGGAGCGAGCTATGCCTACAGGACATGAGCTAGAGCAAACGGTTGGCAACAGGCTTTTACTTCACTAGGCAGTCTAAGAAAATATGGCTGAGCAAACGGCAACAATTTGGTTGCTCCGTGACACGCGCGCATGTTCGTAAGAACCAAACACTAAGCAGCCGCCACCTTGATGGTATGTATTCCACAATTCGAGCCACCTTTTCAGACTTTATTCCAAGGCAGTAGATACTAGGGAAATTCGATCTACCGCCCGGCGCCGAGGAAGCCTAATGAAAGGCCCTCATGAGCTGAAAGCCTACTGAAAGTACGGCTCGCAGCTTGGTTACCGGGCGGATGGTTGTAGAAGGAAAAAGAAGAAGGGGAAAATCCTCGCGGCCGAAATTTTAGTGGTGGTCGGGGGCAGGCTCACCGCCCGACGGCCCCATAGTGCTTAGTCACACCTGGCACCAGACGCGAGTAGCTTCTCCACTATTATTATGGGCGGGCCCGCTCGGCATCGTCAAGCTTTCCCTCTTTTTCAACCTCACGTCCTCCGCGCAAACTTTTCTCTCTCCTTTCTCCTCCTCTATTCGGACTCGTTTCTCTCAGCATGGAATCGCTGGCCGAAAACACTTGGGATGTCATCATCCACGGAACTGGCCTGCAGCAGTCGCTGCTAGCCTTGTAAGCTTCCTTTCTCTCTCTCTTTATTTTGCCCACGCGCACGTCGTCGTTGCTTTGGTACTCCGTCCTTCCAGAAGCCTCGATCTGACTGACGCAGCCCTCTCCGGCCGTAAAGAGCACTCTCCCGCTCCGGCAAGCAAATCCTGCACCTCGACCCCAACTACTACTATGGCGGTCCCGAGGCGGCCTTCAGCCTGCAGGAGATGGAGGAGTGGGTAGCCGCGAACGCCGACGCCTCGTCGCGCGTCTTCTCCTCGGCGGCCTTCGCGAAGCCCGAGGCTGCCGGCTCGCTCGCCTCCCCGCGGGCGTACTCCCTCGCCCTCGCGCCGCAGATCGTCCACACGCGCTCGGCGCTGGTCACCCAGCTCGTCGACTCCCGCGCCTACCGGCAGATCGAGTTCCTGGCGGTCGGGTCCTTCTTCATCTACACACCGGGCAGCGACGCCTCTGCGAGGCCGAGCATCGTGCCCATCCCGTCCACGCGCGAGGCCGTGTTCTCCACGACGGCGATCCCCGCGCGATCGAAGCGGGCTCTGATGAAGTTCCTCAAGTTCGTCTTTGACTACGACTCGGAGGAACAGAGGCCGACGTGGGAGTCGCATGCGGACACACCCTTCGCAGACTACCTCGCGTCGGAGTTCAAGCTCGACGCTGCGCTGCAGTTGTACATCGTCACCCTCACGCTCAGCCTCGACGGTCAGATTAGCACGCGGGCCGGCCTCGCCGCGATCCACCGCCATCTCTCCTCGATGGGTGCTTTTGGCCCCGGCTTTGCGGCGGTATACCCGAAATGGGGCGGCCTGTCGGAGATCGCGCAAGTGGGATGTCGGGCGTGCGCGGTCGGCGGAGCGGTGTACATGCTGGGTACTGGTGTAAAAGCCACGCGCCCGCTTGAGGGACAAGAAGATGGCGCGCAGTTCGAGCTCGACCTGACCAGCGACGTCACGGTGAAAACCCGGACGTTGGTCCGCGGGGCTGATGACGTCGCGGACGATGCCCCGCGCGTCAGCAGACTGACGGCAGTCGTCAACTCGCCGCTGTCGACGCTATTCCAGGCTACTGTTGAAGGCGCTCCCACTCCTGCTGTCGCTGTGATCGCGTTTCCCGCCGACTCCGTCGCGGATGTCTCGTCACCTCATCCCATCTACGTCTTTGCTCACTCGAGCGAGACGGGCGAATGCCCTTCCGGTCAGAGTAAGTCCACATTTTACTTCGTCAACAATCCCGTTGTACATGATGATTTCCAGCAAAATTCTTATCTACATTGTCTGAGCCTTGCTACGACGACAACTTCTGTTAACTGATGTACACCCTTCTTCTCAACCTTGATTCGAGCATTCTCCAGTCAAGAACTCACGACTAACTCGAGTCACCAGGCGTCCTCTACCTCGTCACACCAAAGACGTCAACCTCCGCAGAAGCCTTGCAAAAGGCCCTGCACTCCCTCCTCTCCGCCCTCGGCGACGGCGAAAGCCAGCCGGAGGCCGTCTGCAAGGTCTCGTACGAGCAGGCGCGCGCAGCCGCCTCCCCGTCGGCCGACGCGTCGCTCGTCCTGCCCAGCCTGCCCCTGGACCTCGCCTTCAGCGACGCGGCGCTCGAGCCCGTCCGGGACGCCTGGACGAGAGTCCTCGGCCCCGCGGCGGAGGACCCTGAGGCCCAGTACATGAAGTTCCAGGACCGCGAGGGCGTGGACGACGAGGACGACGCCTACGAGTAGGGTGTCGTTGCAGTCTGGTTGATGTTTTGATGAGCATGATGCCCCACGAGTAGATGTTGATAGCTTAATACCACAACCGTCACATGTCGTTTTGCACCGCTCTCCATTCCAGAAGTGACTATATCCTGTGTCTGTCAGCTCACGCGTGAAGTGCTGTTCCTAGGGTTCTTGCCCATAGCGAGTCCTAATTGTTCTAGGACATGTGCAGGCAGGAGACTGAGAGAACATGTAGTGATGTGAAACTATGTTGAATTTCCGTGCGAATCTAGCTAATCTGTTGTTGATTTAGAGCAAGTATGTGGTCGATCCCTGAGGGAAGGAGATGCAGCAAATCTGTGTGAACGAAACCAAACGCGCGAGTGAAAAAAGCAGAAACCCCCCCGCAACCCCTTCCATCCGTAAGGAAAGGCGCAAATTGCATCCTCGAAATCCTCAATGTGTCGCGGCGGAAAACATTTGCACTGAAAAAGGTAAAAAAGAAAATGCGTCGTCGTCTCAAGTCATGTCGCTGTCCTCCTCGTTCAGATGCGCCGTCATGTCGACTCCGATCCGAATCGCTCCAAAGGGCCTCATGTTCTCGGCGTCCTGCTCGACCGCGATGCGGTCCTTGGTCGCGAGCACCAGGACGTGGTAGAAGGCCTGGCATGCGACGACGTGGCCCTCCCTTCCCGGCCGGGCGAGGTCCTCAAACTCGATCCAGCGGCGGTTCTTCTGCGCGTCTCCCTCCTTGACCCTGCCCATCGTCTTGTTCTCGCCCTCGATCCACTCCAGGAAGGCCTGGCTCTCGGCGTCCATCGTGGGACGCGACCACTGCGAGTTCTCCTGGGTCTCGAGGCCGTCGAGAAGGCCTGCGGGGCCGCCTGCGTCAGACCGGGGCCTCTGCGATCCGGCGGCTGGGCCAAACTCGCTGCTGTGGCCATCTTGAAGCTGGTCGAACGGCGGAAGGCTGCTGCCGCGATGGCTGGACAGTTGGCGACCAGACTGCTGAGGGTTGGGGCCAGTGACGGAAGAGGGCCTGCCGACGGATGGCGTTTGGTTCCACGGCATGATCGAGGAGGATAGTCGGTCGGCCATGGCCTGTTCAACCCCCATTCCGATCTCGGGCATTGAGTCGTCGTTCAACACCATGCCGAAGTTGTCCATCTCCATCTCGGTCAGGTGGTCTATCTGGCGGCTTTGCTGTGGCGTAACTGGCGTCTCGACCCTGGACCGCACGTTGCGGTCTTCGTCTTCCTCTTCCTCGCCAAAGGCCTCCGCCGAGCTTCGTCGAACTCCTCTGAGCGGCGTTCCCGCTTCATCGGGGGGAGGTCCATAGACGAGATCGCGAAGCCCATCGCCGGCGTACATCTGGGCAAGAGGGTATGTAACACCTACAACACCCCTCGAGTCACCGACATTCGAGAGACCACGGCCGAGAACAAAGTAGTAGGCATTCTCTCTCGCCTGGGCAAGGGTAGTTTTCTGCCTTTTGTTTTTCTCCGACTGCGCAAGCTCGACGTAGTTGTCTTCCCATCCTTTAATGGTAGCACTCGGGAGAGTTGTCCGTCCGGGGTCGATCATGGTGATGCGCCGGGCACGCTTGGCACGCGCGGCAGGCGCGACAGCCTGCACGGCAGGAGGCGCAGCCGGAGGTGGGCTGCTTCTGATCAACGGTACGTCGGCATCAAAGATGATCTGGTCCTCCTCCTGCTGGGGCTCTGGGCGCGCACCTTCCTGAACGGGGGCATCCGACAGAGGGTGGTCGGGCCTGGGAAGGACCGGCAGTTCCAGGTCGTCGTTCTCAATGAAGATGTCCTCATCGTCGTCCATCAAGGCTCCTGTCTCGGGGTTTATCCTCATGTGCAGACCGCCGTCATGGTCGTCGTCAAAGACTCCGAGGATGTTCATGTCGTCAAGCTCTTCCTTGGTCTGGGGAAGGAAGGTGCTGTTGGCCGCAGATCGACGGTTCAGAGGCGAGGGGAAATTGAAAGCAGCGAGGGGAGAGGACGAGACGTTCAGGTGGATTATATCAGGCTCGTCGAACAGAAGCAGGTCTCCATCAGCGTCGCGGTCAAGAGGACTGAGCTGGGACTGGGACTTGCGCTTCTGTGCTCCAGATGACAAGTGGCTAGGGAAGCCGAAGAGCAGACTGCCGTCGTCGAGCGAGAACTGAGGAATGGTGTTCGACGGCACAAACTTGGGGTCGTCGCCCAGGGTAATTTGCTCGCGTCTAGAGAAGATGGTCAGAAGAAGCCCCGATGAATATGGAAAGAGCAGACGATACCTGGTCCTTCCGGCATTCGGGACAGTTCCGTCGTCGGCTTTGAAGTACCGCAGAGACTGCCAGAGCTTGACGGTATCGCCCTCGAGGTAGTAGAAGTGGCGGTCGTAGATGCGAGTCGTGCCGCAGAGGAGGTGGCTCTGCATGCGCAGGGAGATGGGCGGGCCGGGCCGCGTGATCGTCTCGCAGGCGCCGGGAATGTTGACGTCCTCGATGGTCTTGCGGGAGAGTTTCTTCAAGGCGGTGCCTCGAGGGCCGAAGTTCGCGGCGTGCCTCGTCAACGGTCAGTTCAAGTTCGAAAGAGAAGGAGGATAAATACCAAATCGTGGCGACGCCGTACTGCGTGTTGCCGAGGACTGTTCAGTTGTTAGACGTCGTGGGAGCTAATACCAGGCAAGGGCCAACTGACTCTCGTGGCTGTAGAACATGACGCCGTCTAGACTCAAGGACAATGCCGGCTCGGCGGGGTTGATCTTCTCTTCCACCGACTTGAAGCCTCTGATCAGAACGAAAGACACGGTCGCGAGGCAGGTGGTGGTGTTGTGTCGAGAAAGGAAGTTGCGAGGCGGAGGTGGAAGGTCGAAGAAGGAGCACCTGTGCCCAAGCCAGGTACCTAGGTTGCCAGCTTGGAGAAGAAGGTGCCTAGATTCCATCCTACCAGGGAAGGAGCCATGGTCTCGGCCAGGCGTGTGAAAAATATTTCACGCAACTGCCCTTGGTACCTAAGTAGCAGCAGGCTCTTGTCATTAGGTATCCCCTTAGACAGCCTGCCTTCTCCCAACACGAGGGATTGATCTCAAGGACCAGTGCAGAGACTCGTGACTGTAATTTGTTCTGCCATAAGTCAAGATGAAAGTGACGCCAAGTTCCCAAAGTCCACATCCCTTCTACGTTTCAATTGCAGCCAGAAGATGCGTTTCTCGTGGTGTCTCCCCGGCCTTCTGTACAGTTTTCAGGCTCACGACACTCACAGTAGGTAGAAGATCAGGGGCAGCGAGAAGACACGGCAGACAGGGGTAACTTGAAGGCGAGGTACACAGAGGAGGATAGGGAAGACAGATATAACGAGATCAAGGCCAAGAAGTACACACAAGTCTACAAAGTGCATCATCTCCTCACTCCCACTGGGATCTTGGCCTGGCGGTCGATCTCATCAACCACTTACAAGCAATTCCTCAACCAAGGGAGAGAACAGCAGCAAGAGACAAGAGACGTCAGCAGACATCGTGGAAAGTCATTGTTATACTTGGCATTACCCAGGCCCAGACCGATAGCCTCACAGCATCTCGAAGAGGGACATGGCGGTTGTTCGTCCAGATCCCACGCCGTCGAAGGGCCATCATCATGTCACGCCCGTCTGCGCCAGAGCAGTCAACAGCAACATATCAATCCCCATCGGAAGAAACACGCAGCCAAATAACGTCGAAATCATTTGATACCTAAGCTTTTTTCCCATTCCCCCTTCCTACAGGAAGGTGAGAACAGCATCTAATGCCATGTGTACACGCTTACAGTTACAAGCTCCCCGAGCTTCGTCTCTTTTTTCTAATTCTTCAAAATAAAAAAGAGAAAAGTCCCTCTTTCGAGACTTAAATCTTCCACCCCTCAATTTACTGAGTCTTCTTGGCCTTCCCCGCAGCAGCGGTAGGCGCGCTGTACATCCACACGGCGGAGAACAGCACGAACCCGGACACCGTGGCGGCGATGCCGCTCAGCCACGGCCACGCGCCCGAGATGACGTACGAGCGCGGCCACTCGTCGTGCGCCATGTGGCGGACCGAGACGGTGTTCTTCTCCTCGACGCTGGTGAGGAAGGGCCGCTTGTAGTTGATCTTGAAGTTGAAGATGCCGTGCTGGTCCGGCAGGACGAACGAGGCGGCGTACGCGGCCGCGTCGGCGGTGGTGGCCTGGGGCTGCAGCTTGAGGCGGTGGAAGGGCGAGAGCATGCTGAACTCGAGCTGGAGGTCGTCGCCGGCGGGGACGGTGAAGGGGGTCCACTTGTCCCAGGAGTACTCGGAGACCGAGATGGTGTACGTCTGGCCGGGGGGAAATTTCGTCAGCTTTCGCCATTCTCTTCATCAGAAATCACAACGTCTGCACTACTCACCACCTCGTTCTTGACACGGTAGATCTCGGGGTTCGTCTCGTTGGCGGCCTCGTTCAGGTGGTGCTCGATCTCGTTGACCCTCAGCACGCCGATCTCGTGGAACGTCCAGCCGGCGAGCCTCTTGGCGAACTCGCGGTTCCACGTCTTGACCTCCTTCTTCTCGCCGGCCGGCTTGACCTTGGCGTCGAACCACTTGTCGCTCAGCATCTCCGCGGCGCCGACGACGGTGAACCTGGCGCTGTTGCGGGCCTGGAACGACGACACGAGCGCGAGCTGCTCGCCGGCGGCGAACAGGTCGGAGCCGTCGACGGCCTCGGCCTGCTCCTTGGGGTTGTAGCTGTACGCCGTCCTGGGGGCGCGGAGGATCGGGGTGAGCAGCTGGCCGGCGCCGAGGACGTGGCCGACGCCGCCGGGGAAGGCGATGACCTCGCCGTCCTGGGAGAAGTAGGTCTTCAGGCCGGGGCGCAGCTGCGCGGGCGCGGGGAGGGCGAGGACGTCGTGCTTCTCGGGGGCGCTGAGGGCGTCGTAGTTGAAGTGGTCGACGACGAGGCCGGTGCGGTCGGCGGGCAGGGCGATGTCGATCTCGGCGAGGAGGCTGACGATGGAGGTCGGGACGGTCGCCGTGGAGGAGAGGGTGAGCAGGATGTTGCCCTTGGCGTTGATGAACTGGAGGAGGATGTTGGGCGTCAGGTTGGGGCCGAGACCTGCGTCTTGTGAGCTGATGTCCGGCACGACGAGACACTGTGGGATCGCGTACCCTTGATCTTGGAGGGGAAGAGCAGGACGTGGTCGTAGACGCGCTCGCCGAGCTTGAACAGCTGCAGAGACTCGCTCTTGGGCGTCTCGTAGGTGATGCTGAATCCCCGGCCTGGTTCACCCAATTGGTTAGCCACAAGCACTCCCCGGGCCTCAATGGCCCCTCTTGAAGCTTCAGCCGAAGCTCCTTCACCCAAGCAACTCACTTTCCAGATCTCCAAAGAACTTGGAGTAGCCCTCCTTCTCGGCAACATCGTCCAGGACCGCCAGGAGCCGGCCGCCAGTGACGCTGACGGCGTGCACGGCTGCCGCCAGGAACAGCAGGCAAAGCGAAAGAAGAGACCGCATCTTGTCGTCGACTATATCAGGCCGTCTGGTGGTGTCGCCTGCAAGAAAGAATCAAAGTCGAGGGCGGGGGGGTGGTGGACTGGTTGAATAAGGGAAAGTCGTAGGTCGCGCACAGCTGGGGTGCGTTGGCTTTGGCGGAGCGCTGGCGAGAGCTTGCGGCCACTTTTTGGTGCATGTGTCTTGAAAGCTTGGGGATACGTAGCCGTTGCCAAGCACCCCTGGCGCCCTCCGGGAAATCCCCGGCACTTGCGACAGGTACCTGGCGTAGGTACACTTTTAGTGGAGCTTCCAGCCTCAAGAGCACTGCAGGCGGGACCTTAGCAAGGGGTCCTCGCAGGCCGACGAATGGCAGTTTATCCGATTGAGATTATCCGACCTCGCCGCTCCGGCAGCAACTCCATTCTGAGCTTCCGGCCTCATCGAGTCGTCAACCAGCTATCGCAGCATTCCCTCCGACGACGCAACCTCCCACGGCCAATTGAGTACGCAAACCCTCACCCAATCGCCCTCCATACGTCTCTAAATCATCGACTGACCTCCTCAACAGCACCGAACCACAATGTCCTCCGCCGCGTCTCCCCGATTCTGGGCCGGGCCCATCCGCTACTGCCGCTGGGCCGCCCGCGAGAAGCCCGCCTACTTCTGGTCCGTCGTCATCGCCGCCCTCGGCCCCGCGCAGATCGCCCTCGTCCCTCCCGTCAGGAAAGCCCTTGGCGACTACAACGCGCCCCCCATCCCCGTCACATACCCTGGTAAGGTTCTTCGAGAGACTTCCCGAGAGACACGCCCGCGACGGACTAGAAAGACTGACGTTGTGCGCGCGCGCACAGTCCCTACCGGACCTAGGAAGCAGTTGACCGGATACGACGACGAATGAGCGAGAGAAACAAACCTACCAATCGATACAGCGTCAACAACCAAAAAAAGATCACATGTACATACGATGGCGTTTGGGCTCTAGAAAGCACGAAAGGCGCGGAGGGAGGGAGGGAGAGAGAGACTCGGGGACAAGCTGGGCCGGGTCGGCAAACCTCTGTTTGCTTCCGCGGGGGAGAAGACCGGAATTGTCAAACACGCACAAGGCTCACGCTGTACACTACCCCACCATGCGAAAGTTGTACCAAATCCCACGCGCGTGGCATGCTCAAAAACGTCTCCAATACGGTATCGTCGAGGACTATCAAACAAGAGAACGAGAGACAGAGGACGCCAATTCTATGCTGGTTGCGGTGTTGATCCGCTATGCTCCCATCTCCACAAACTCGCTTTTGAAAAAGAACGCTTGCCGCCTAGGCACTGACCCCCCTTAAAGGCTTGCTCTCCGTCTGCGTCTGCCACCAAATATGGTGCTCATGAAGCCTGGCAGACTCTATCTGTCTCTCTGAACTAGGTTCCACTCATACTGCGAGACGTCAGCAACGGGCAATACGCAAGGGAGGGGGTTGGGAAAACTTACCACGCGCCCGTCGTCGTCACCAGTGTAGACGCACTGCGGCATCGGCGCAATGCAGGTGATACCGGCATCGTAGTTGGCACCCCCCTCAGACCGCGGATCGACATGATCAAGCCGTCGCAGGAGCTCCAGTATCCACTTGCCGTTTTTGACGGTCTTCCTCCACACGTTGACACGGCCTCTCTTGTGCCCAGTGAAGATGAGGTGGTTCTCCAGCCATTCGTTGCCCGCACCCTCGTAGAAAGCACATGCGTGGACGTAATCATCCGGCTCCGCGCAGACGTTCTGGTCGAGTATGACGGTGCCGTTGATCGTGTAAAGCACCACGTTGGGCCCAGATCCGAGCATGATCTCTCCAGAGACGTCGTTGATGCGCGCACACTCAACGGACCGCGACAAGGGCAGCTTACGGATGAACTCCAGGCGGTTGAGGTCCCACAGGAATGCCTGTCCGTCGGTAGAAACCGAGACGAACGTGCTAAACGACTTGGAAACCGCGATTGTGGTTACCGGAGTGCGGTGTCCGAACAGTGACGAGCGGGGCAGCAGCTCGACAGGCCTTCCCGGGGCTGTCTGGACCGCAAACACCGAGATGACGCAGTCCTCTCCGGCCGTGATGAGAGTCTTGGAGTCGGCAAACGTGGCGCATGATAACTGTCCAATGTGCAGGTTTTCAAAAAGTCCCGCTGGCTTTTGTTTCTTAGTCGTGCTTCCATCAGACGAGTCACCGGGCTTTCTTACCTTCCGATTGTCGCTGAAGAAGAAGCGGACGCTGTTGTCGGCGTAACCCCACTCAAGGAACTTGTCGTATGGCGCCACGTTGAGTCGGAACGGCGAAGCGCAGATCAACCGATCGATCTTGGGGGAGTAGATGAGGGACGCAACTCGCTCGTGGGATTCTGTTCCGATAATTAGCTTCGGGTGACCCCTGCCAAGGGACGACTTACCGAGTAAGGGATGAGAGAGCCTGGTGAGGGCGTAGACAGAACCGTCAAGACGTCTGATCGGGCAGGACGCGTGCTCCCGGGCGGGATGGGGTCGAGAAAACACCTGGTGAGGCGTCTGACCAAAGTTGTGAATGACACCAGCAGTGATTCTCCTTTCCTGAGGATCGCTGATGTTATCCAGGTCTTTCGCTCCGCGGTACGAGAGATGGTGGAAGACGTTCAGATTGTCAACTGCCGCATCGCCTCTCTGCTTGTACCCGAAAATCAAGTCAATCCAGCTGTGTAGGCGCTGGCTGACGTACGGGCTCTCAAGCGCCTCGCGATGCTTGGTGATGAAGATCTTGGGGTCGCCCTTGGCCCAAGGCGGCAAGACGACATTGTTGACCTTGGCGCCCGTGCTCTCGCGGTTACCAAAGTTGTATTGGTTGATGTTCGTCAGGAACTCTGGCAAACAGAAGAATTCCGGGATCAGCTCCCTGACGTCCGCCTTGTTGTCGCAAGACGCAGACTGCCAGGCGTGAGGGATGGACTGGAAGAGTCGGTCCGCGTGATCGAAAGATCCACCTTGGAGCAAGATGTAGGACTGGACAAAGGGGGGAAGTCGGATGAGATAAGATGACACAATCATGGCAGATGAGTAATGAGTACCGTAGTGGAACGGTGTCTCGCCAATCTCAGCCAAGGCGTCATAAGACTCTTTGAAGCCAGAAACTCGGCCGGGTGTCTGAGCACCCATCGGCTTCGAGAGATCGCGGAAGGTCGCGGGGTCGTTCAGATTCAGCTCTTCGCTCGTGTAGTCTGCCAACACCCAAGGAAAGACGGGGTACTGGGTGAGGTCATTGAAGGTCCGGCCGGCCATGGTGTTGACGAGCATGAGGTAGTGGAAGTTGGACATCTCGCCCTTCTGCCATTTCTTCATCGCTGGGTTCCACGGCGAAGAGTTGAAGATGCTTCCAAACTTGGAGCCGAAACCCTGGGGCAACTCCTCGGACACCTTAAGCGCCTCGAGTCGCCATGCGTCCTCGGGGTTGGGCAGGGAGCTGGCGGCATTGGTGTGCGGGGCCTTGCCCATCAGCTTGTTGAAGACCTCGTCTCTCACCAACGGGTTGATGGATGTCAGCAAGTAGCTGCGGCCGTCGGTAAAAAACACCTCGATGGCGACGTCTCTGAACAAGAACCGGCGTTTCGAGATACTAATAACGTCGTGCCACCTCCAGCTTCGCGACTCTTGTTCGCTCCTGGAACTCTGACGCTGTTCCGAGGTCTTGGCATCCGTGATGATCTCCGAGAAAGGGTCACGCTCCTCTGGAGGTGCTTGCCACGCGTTGACGATTTCACCCGAGGCGCACTGGAAGACGTTGTCCATGATATAGAGAGCCTCTTTGCCAATGATCAGGATACCCTCGCACGCCTCGAGACCTACGATGCGGGAGATGTTGTAAACCGCTTGGACCTGGTCTCCCTGTTCGAGTCGTCTCATGACCTTCCGGTTCTTGTCTTCGAAGCCATCGTCGCCCTCGTTGGCGTCGTTGGGATCGTCGACAAGCTCAAAGTCCTCCTCAGTGCCCACAACAGAGTCATTCACCTCTTCTTCCTGCTCGGTATCCGGCGGTGAGTCTGAGTTGTCCTTGCCGCCATCGAAGCCAATCGCCAATTGTGAAGCTGGCGTGGCTGACTTAATGGGCGACGGGGATATGTGCGCCGGGGCCATATTGGTGTTGACTTTGAGGGAGGCAGGGGTCGACGGAGCTTCTCCTGCCCTCCGTTTTGGCTGGTAGTCGGCATGCTTCTTGGAGTAGTCAGGCAACAGCCTCAGGCGCATTCGGTTACGGCCCTCCGTGCGGTCAAGTTTCCACTTGATCGGGGTTTGCTCCGCAAAGACAGCTCCAGGTCGTCGCAAGTCTAGGTCCATCTTGAGGAACGCCGCGGCCAAATAAGCCATGTCGTCCTGCTGGTCCTGCGTGAGGCGCTGGTGCTTGAAGTGCTCGCTGTTGAAGATGCTCTTCATCCACGCTCCGTTGGCCATATCGTGGCGAAGTAGGACGTTGTCCATGGCGAGCGACTCCGTTTGCCATACTCTCAACTTGTCTTTGCGTTTTGCCAGACGGAACTTGGCCGAGTCGACAGTACGTTGATTCTCGATAGCGACGAATTCTTCCCACGCCTTGGAGATGCCGCCAAAGAAGAAGGCATCTAGCGACGCACGGTGCTGGTCGATCCACTCGATAAAGGCCTCGTCGTCAACCTCCGTAAGCTTGACGACGAAGTCCTTGGTCAAGTGTTGCTGATCTGTTGCCGCACATTGGCGGAAGAGGACCTTCGACTCGTCGGGCTTTTGCACCAGCATGATTCGCATGATGGTCGCAGCAACAGACCTGATGGGTGTCCTCGGGTCAACAAGCTTGGTGTACAACTGGTACCAGAAGAGCTTCATAAACTCTTCCTCGTTTGCGAGACAGCCGAGAATAGGTGCTTGCCAGTAAAGGATCTTGCTCATGAAGTCCTTGGCGCTAGAGTCGTTCGTCTCGGGGTCGTCGAGTTCGGAGAAGCGGAGCAATAGTAGCTTCAGGAAACTTTGGCGAATCGTTGTCACCGCCTGACTGCAAAGCCGGACGCTCTTCAGGGTGGCGACCTCGGGTCTCTGGAGATACTCCAGGAGCATGCCAGCGAATTCCAGCATTGGCTCCGTGCCGTTGATAAACCAGCCTTCAAAGACGGACTCTGTGACGTGGGATATAAGTCTCCCCATGTTGGTGAGGACCTTTGGCTCAGTAAGAGTCTTCAAGTTCGCCTGAACGTGGTTTCCCAGGTGCTGCAGTGTTGCCCTCAGCACAAAGGATTCAAAGTATGCCTGGTGCTCCTGGAACCCTGGTGGAATCTTCAAGAAGAGGTTGAAGCCAGGGAACTCCTTCCTCGTAAAGACTTGATCAATGAAGACACTGATGACCAACTCCAGCAGGCTATCGAGGGTAGCGCTGCCGGCTTGATGTGAGGCGATCTTCTTCTTCGGCGACATGACCGGTGCAAATCGGGCCGGGCTGTGCGTCTGAGGGGACGTTTGGTTGGTGAGAAGGACGAATCCGGATGCTTTTCGCAGGGGAGTGCCCCGAGGGTTGCCTGCCAAGGCAGCGACGGCGTCCGTACTGGTAGTGCGAACGATAGGGCCAGGCTGAGAACCAGCCAGCGGGCGGATCATCACATCGCCTCCCTCAAATGTCAAGGCAGAATCTCTCGAGTTGAGCTCTGTGTCTGCCGAAACCGCATCGGTGCTGACAATGATGGGGTAGCACGCCCACAGCAAGTAGCGAACGTACTCTGAGCTCAGGGTAAAATCTCTGAATTCTGCAGAGCGGGAGTGGAGGTCTGAGAGAAACCGAATGGCGGTCAGAAGGATGGGCGCATTGTTTGATATCCTCTCGCTATCGCGCTGCGCGTTGTCTACACCTTGTGTCAGTCGATTCATCGCACTATGGGTGTAAGTAGGCTTACCCCTTGAGTCGAGGCCTCTGGTTTCCATGGACTTCGCTCTCGGCCGCGACTCCAGTCCCTCAAAGCCGCTTGCTTGGAGACTCGGTGCCTTCTGTGGTGAGTTGGGGTCCTCCTGGTGCTTCAAGACGTCCTTGAGCCCATGCTGGAGCATCGACGTCAAAACCTGGAGACTTTCCGGGTACGCCAGTCGGGACTTCCCAAACGTCTCGAGCAGGCTCGAGAACTCAAAGTTGCGCTCCAAGTCGATGTCGGCGACATCAACGCCAAACATGATGCAGAAGCAAATGGGCCACAGAGAAGGGATATACCACCAGCGCTTCAGGCGGTGAGCCATGATCGTGAAGCCTCCGGTCTTGCCAGAGAACTTGGCCGTATACGCGGAGCCGTGAGTGATGAGCAGCCTCGCCAAGATCTTGCTACCATTTACCACTGTCTCGGGGTCGTCGCTCGCCAACAGGTACAGCAACCACTGGTCCATACTCAATAATGATAATTGGTTCTCGTCAGGTGGCGGTCTCACCTTATTGGTCACTGTTCTGGCGAACTTGCTAATGTTGGCCCGATTGCCCTTCTCGCAGAGGAGATCCGAGTACATCCCCAAGATCTTGGCACCAAGCTGCTTCTTCGTCAGGAAGCGGGAGGCCGAAGCGTTGGACGAGCTGTTGGAGTCAAACGTCGCTCGTCTGGCAAAGCCGGGGGTAGGAGACCGGGTAATCGCAGAGATCGGCCTGGGGGTCCGGACTAGAGACGCTGTGGGTGAGTGGTAGGCGTATGTGATGAACAAGGCGAGGGAGCGGTGCACTTCCGCCGTGTAGTTGCACTTGACGAGATGTTCCAGAGCTCTCATGAAGTGGGGCAGCACGTCTTCCGATATCGATTCTGCCTTCATGGCATCAAGTAGACGCTTGACGATTCCTGCTGGCGTTAGAGACAGCTCCGAAGTGGCTGGGCAGGTGGTCATACTCATGCGCATCAGTCGTCTGCTGTTGAACTGGTGATACTTGCTCTTGACCGAGAACGTCTCGAACTGCTTGTAGTAATGCTCCTGGGTTATGGGGGCAGACCGCCGCCAAGTATCGAAGTCGATAAGGAGGATGCGGTAGGCTAGGGGGTTCACGATGAAAGACTCCAACGGCTCGGCGTGCTTGTAGCCCACAAAGTCGAGCACTAGACTGAGGAGCTGGAAGCTGAGCTTGTCTCGCTCTTCGTTGGTGATGGAAAGCCGCAAGCTGGCGTTGTCGGCGCCGAGATTGACAGTGTAACCAAGCTTGGCCCTCAGGAGCATGCCGAGAATGGCGTAGCCGTTGTGGCGCTCCATGGCCTCACTGTTTCTCCAACTCTTCTTAATGCAAAGGAACGTCATCTCGACGGCGCGAACCGTCTCTTCCAAGGTAGTGGCGCGCTCTACGAGCTTAAGAGCCAGCGGGGTGAACCCAGCAAGACGCCAGAAGGTGTCGTCAAAGTACGAAGGAATGGCCACCACCGGATTTCCGGTCAAGACAGCAACTCCGTGTGATCTAGCCAGGGCATCCAGAAGATAAGGCAACGCAGCGTTGACTGCGATGGCCGAGCCACTCCTATGTGTCATTTGAATCAGGTTGTTGGCTGCGTTTCTGGGCAAGGCCCGGTATAGCTGGGTATCTTGGTAAACCCCATCCTCCCTGAACACTCCAGCTGGGAGGATGCTGAGCAGGATCTTGTGCTCTGGCATGAGACTTCCAGCCTTGTCCCGGATAGCTCTTATGATATCCGAGCTCTCGTCCCTGCCGGGGTGGAAGACCTCGTTCCTCAAGCCTAGGCTGGCAGAAGCCTCATAAGTCTGGAAGCCGCCCAGGCTGTCTTGGAAGTTGCCCTGGTACTTTGGTGAAAGGCCGTAGTGCACAGCGAGGAAGTCATCGCTAAGGACGTCCTCGAAGAGATGCGCAGACGCAAGGGACCACTTGGAGAACACCAGCCCTGCACCCAGTTGGCTCGAGAGGTCTCTTGGCGTGCCCAGAAATGCTTGGACAGGGTGCGGCTTGGCATTGGTGGAGGTGAAAGAAGCAAAGCTTTCTGTGCTGCCATTTGTAAATGGCGGCGGAGTGGGATACGCGCACTTGATTTGTTCCACAAACTCGCCATTGACGTACAGGGAAGCCTTACTTGCCGTCATCGTCTTAGGACGCCTGTGGACAAGGGCGATGTGGTACCACTGCTTCTCTCTGAACGCGTATCCCTTGAACCTAACGCTGGGCCTACTAGACGTTACCGAGGTTTGCAGGATAAAGTTGTGGGTATCTCTCTCTAGATACGTGAGGAGAAAGCATGTCTGAGTGGCATCAAAGACGCCAAATATGGTCGTATGAGCTGCGGGATCGTATCGATCCACGCGAATCCATGCTGTGAAGGTGTAGCCCGGAGAGGAGGTAGGCGGAAATGAGCGGCCTAGTGTTGGTAATTCGATTGATGAGTGGCCGTGTAACGATAGGTCAAACTGAAAGAATGGCGGTCCTGTATAAGTTGAAGCCATCTCCAAGCAGAACTCCGAAGCCTCTGGCGACGCATTGGCGAGCAGAAACTGGGTGTCCGCGGGTTGGTTGACGCCCAAGTACATGAGCTTCTTGCAGAGTATGAGCAGCTTGTCCTTTTCGCTCTTATCAAGCCTCGGGACGGGGTCGAACAAGACGCGGAGGAAGCGGGAGAGCACGCCGGTGGCGTGTAGGGCGGACAAGTTGAAAAGGGATATCGAGACCACACTCGACATGATCTCGAGGACGACCATCGCGCATGGGTTGGCCGGCATGTCTCCCGCTCTCGGTATCGACTCCCAGAACCCAACAACGGCCCTCAGGATTTGGGGGTTGCGGAACACGGCCTTCTTCTGGACGATGTCGCGGACCTCCTGGATGATGTCTCTTGCTGCACTCGGTTTCGTGGTCTTTTCCACCAGCACCCCATCGTCTTCGGGTCCGTCCTCTGCCTCCGGCTCGGCATCTTCGTCGTTTATCGATGCGATCGACTGGCACAATGCGTCCACTTTCTTGTCGCCCAGCGAGAAGGCCAGCAGCTTGCCAAACACCTGGCAATTCGTCCACAGGTCCGCATCGCTGCCTCCGAGTCCGACGCTCGCAATGGTCTGCTCGAGTGCCTCCCACCCGCCTCCCTCCACTCGGTGACGAAAATATCGCTTGTTCCCCGGGTGGTCGAGGAAGGCGGCGGCGAAGACATCCAGCACGGCCTCGAGCAGCCCGAACAGGCCCTCCTTTTCTTCTTTCGTACGCAGCTGCGGGTTGTAGAACCCCGAGAAGGAGCGCAGGACGTCTAGCAGGTAGGTGAAGCCGCGCAGGTGTCTGAAGTCGTCCTGGGGCGGACTCGGGGGTTCGGTCGCGGCAATGTGCTGGCGGATCTGGCGCAGGCTCTTGAGGAGGACGGGAAACTCGGGGTATCCATCGCTGGGCCGTCGTTGACGAAGGCCATTGGTGAGGGTGTCGAGCATGCCGCGGAGGATCTCGGTGGCCTTGGACGTGGCGGCGCCCGCGGACGCGGAGGTGGACGATCGGTATCGCCGCGATACTTGTAATGTCGCCATCATTTTTTTCTTTCGGTGTTTTCTCTTTTCTTTCTTCTTGAATTCTATTGTGTGTGATTTCGTTTAACTACCGTGTTACGTCGACGGTTCCTTCATTCCACGATCTTCAGTCCCAGCACCCATCGAGGGTCCAGGCAGCGGTCAAAACTGTTCGGCATCGAAGTAAGATACGGCGTGCGGGTACGGGGGGGTGGCAGCTCGAGGCTCACGCGGCGGCGGGCCTGCGAGACGGGCGGCGAGTTTCTTGGGTCCGGGCTCGGTGTTCAGGTAGGCAATGAACGAAAAGCAGGACTATGCGACGATCACGAAGACGGCGACGGACCTGGACGGGAACGGAGCTGGCTGGAGCTGTGATAGAGAGTGTCAGCCTCGGGCGACGTGTGGCTTGGGCCGTTCTAAGTGGTCGCCTTGCTGCCCAGGACCTTAGGGGGGCAGGAGCCCGCGGCCAGCACCAGCACTGCTAGCCGGCGGTGGGACGCCCAACAGCCCTGGAGCGGTGCAGCTGGCGGGGGGAGGTCTGACGTGCTGACGGCCCGGTGGCGGAAGTGGGGTAGGAATGGTGGCGGTGCAGCGCTGAAGGATTTCGCGACAGCCCGAGAGTGAGACCTGCCGCCGCTAAGATAGCTGGATAGCGGGCGGGTAGGCAAGTGGGTGCAAAAAAAGAGCGCAGACTCTACCTTTAACACAATCCTTTTACAGCCTACACAGCCATAGTAGTATACTCAAAAATAACAAAATAATATTCATAAAAGTCTCATAAGCTTAAGGAATTTAATGAATATTATTTTGTTATTTTTGACCCTATATTAGTAGAAGAACGTGGTGTGAGGTGAAGGTTAGGTCTGTACTCTTTTTTTGCACCCACTTGGTAGGTTCCTATCTTGAGAGCTCCGAAAGCCACTGGAGCATGCCCATGTTCCGTCTGCCTCATAATAGCACAGAGATGCTACGCCTCTCCCTTGGATCGCTTAGAATTATCCTAGTCTATTTCCTCTAACTGACCAGAGCAGACCATCAACACTTTGTTTCGTGAGCCTGAAGTCCGACCATAGCCTGTGCCTGGATGTTCTTGTACAGATGTACATTACTTGCTCATTAGTAACAGACTTCGGTCACCGAGTCTTGTCAGACTCGCCGAGTAAGGAGGGCCTCGTCGCGGACAACAGCAGTTAGGTAACCACAGACCCGGATGCCTTCCGTCCTTCCAAGAGCACGTCGGGCAGTGCGAACACGGTGAAGTGGGCTCTGTCACTCTGTGAAACATGACTGCTTCATCCAAGCGAACATGGATATACCCAAAAGAGCCAAAAGGAGAGATATGTGTTCTGCTCGGCCTTCGACTTTGTAAAAGAACATAGGAAAAACTCTACTTTATTTAACCCCTTGGATATTTTTATACTTTAACAATAAAAACCTTCTTTATAAAACTTCCACCTCTTATATTAAGCCCTAACCCCTTTTTAAATTAAAACTTTAAGTAAAAGGAATAAAAAGGCTGAGCTAAGAGTTATAACTATAAATTAAACTATCTTTCTTATATATTCTATACTATAACTTAAAAAATAAAAAAAATTAAGTTAACTAGTTAATATATTGCGTTAATTAATAATGAAATTTTTAATACTATAAAAAGAAATAAGCCTCTTTTACTAAAAAGTTAGTATATTTATTAGTTATAAAAGTAGATTAAAAGAATCTACTTTAATAAGCCTAGTAAACTAGAAGTATATAATAGTTTAAGTTAATATTAATAAATTTAAATTAACTACTTAGGCTATTTAATTTTATAGAAGTATTAAGATATCCCTACGTTAATTAAAGTATTAATTAAACAACTTTAAAATAAGCTTAAGGCTCTACTTTAATAAAATAACTAAAAAGGCTTATAGATATTAAATAAGTTAGAGATTAATGAGATAAAGATGTGGCGAATAAGTATATTAGACGAGGTTTAATAGTATTAAGTATAGAAGGATATAGAGTAATGTTAGTAGTTAGAAGACTTTATAGGATTAGTTATTAATAATCTTAAGTAACACCTTTTGAAACACCTTCCCCCGAGGTAAATACCCCGGAAGGGCTCGGCCTTCGACGTTGGATAGCTGACGTGAGTGTCTTGAATGCCTGGACGGCGAATCGAGCGGCAACCGCACGTAGGTGCCGCTGCTCTAGCCTCTATTATCATCAAGAGAACACCCTCTTTGCTGCATGAAACCCTCCAAAAGCTAGAGGTGCCAACGACACGAATCAGTCGACGAATGCCTCTCTGGTGTTTCCAACCCTTTGACTCAGGTCCGCCCGTCGCCGTCGTCTCCAGAGCTGGCTTTGCATACCTCCCACGGCACCAGAGGCGAGAGTCGGGTCAACTGGCCTTGTCATGACTCCGACGACCGGGGTCTGCTTGGGCGGTGATCGTCTGGGAGATCGGGGATCCTGCGCTTTGCTGTGCTGGAGGGAGGCGCTGCTGCATTTGGGAAGAAGCTTGGGCGGCAGGGGTGGTTTCAGTCTGCCTCCCAGACACCGAGACACGGGACTCGTTCGGTCGTTCTCAGGAGCGTCCCGGCGAGTGCTGGCACGTCCAGAGGCAACGGTAGATGCTTGTCGGCGAGGCCCTTCGTGGTTCCCTCGTCGTGTGCCATTCTCTCTGTCTCTCCTATGGAAGCTTGCTTTGGCTTGTTAGGTGTTGGCAGAGGGTGTAGGGTCGGGCTGTTCTAGCGTCTCTGGCCGACGACACGCGTACCGACCGCATCCATATCTAGCCGACGCGCATGGTCCAATTATCGCCTGCTGGTGCGGCGAGGTGGTGTGCAGAGATGCAGCTTTCGCATTGACAACGACTCGCAAGCTCCTGGCGTTTCTGAGCACGACCGCAGACGATAAACAAACGTTTCCAGGCGTGGCAGTTGGCAACGGGGGCGCATGATGGTCTGCTTGCGTACGAAGAAGACAGGGCCTCGGGGAATCACAGCTTGACGGTTGACCTCGTCATTGACGCTGAGGACCTGGATGGGCTCTTGGATGGGTTGGAGGGAGAGGGAGGTATTCCCCGACCCCTGATTCCATCCGCCGGAGCTACCTGGCACTATGGAGGTGTACAGTGTACACGAGGTACCTAGGTACTTGGCAGTCAGGTCCTCAGGCAGCTTCAGCTTCCACGCCAGAATGTCCGCCGATGACGGGAAGGCAGGGGGACAGTGAGGCACGTGCCAGGCACCACACGAGGACCTCATCTGACCCGTGGGTCAGGCGTCCGGGCTACCTAGCTCGGATCAGCGTAGCGCTCGCCTCCCCGCCTCCATGTTCCAGTCAGATAGCTGCAGCAGCAATGGCAGCATCTCTGCTACCCGGAGCTTAGGTACCCTGTCGGCCAGGTACACAGTACAGTGTACCTATAGCTGGCCTGTTGCTGTGCAGGTACCTCAGGCACAGGACAGTAGGTTGAGTCCAAACCGAGAGCTCCAGTGGTCGCCAGGCCCTGAACTCGCCCGCCTTGAATCCAATCCCGGTCTTATCAAGCAAAGACCCCAGTGAAACAGAGCAGCCCCGGAGGCCTGTTTTAATGTCTACAGTTGGTCGCATCATTATTGAGCAATACTTGCTCAATGGGGCCAGCTGCACGCTGCACCGCGAGCTAAGGGTAGCTCGCTGCTCGCCGCTCTCTCACGCGCGCGCAGCCCGTCGGTGACATGCCACGCCCATCCATGCTCGTCGCCCATGCCATGTCTATCCGAGGTTGCTCTGTCATCCCGCCCCAGGCCCAACAAGGCATTCGGGAGGAGAAAACAGTCGGTGACAGGGTGATACGGGGATGCTGGACACGACAATGCGGCTCGCCTTGGCCGACTGTGAGTGGACGATAGCAGAAGCCGACGAAACGACGAAAGCTTCGAGTGCTCGAGATAAGACGGGATGGCAGCGCTTGTTAAGCTTCAGGGTCCTCCGGATAGGTACCTACGTACACTGGGTGCCTAGGTAGTGTAGATCTGCCTCACCCTCCCTCTTCCCCCTCCGTGAATCGCCCATTGCGCGTTATCGCATGCAGCGCTATGCGGGATATGCGGACTGTGTGGGTGCCCGAGTGGGTTCCATGGGAGGGCGGGGGGAGCTGCTGGAGGAGAACTGAAGAACGCCAGAGGAATGCTGATAGTGCGGTACATGACCTGATGCGCCGAGCCAGCGATTAGGATGTACCAGCTCCGATGAACGGGTGTCCGAAGCTGGCCTGGACTGGCCGCGTAGGCTGTGCTGTTTGCTGGTTCCTTGCCTTTACGTTGGTGCCCAGCTGGGTTGCTTGTTGGTTGCTCCATTTCGTCCGGCAACATAATAGCTTGGTGACAGGGTGTATATCGTAATAGCAGGTAGTACGGATACTGATGTCGTCCTGAGGATGCGTTGCCTTGCCACGGGTTGAGAAGGATTCCAGGGCTGTTCGTGTACCTAGGGTACTTCTTGCCTTGCTTACGTGCTCATGCTGTGACTAACTTTTCATCCGCCTTGGCTCTTTGGGGGAGCCTGGGGTAGCTATGACGTCGTCTCACTGGCCGGCTCTTATCTCTCTCGCAACGGTCAGAGGAAGTTGACAGTGTCCAGAACCAGAGTTTGGCCAGGCGGAGGAAAAGGCTGAGGTGGATGGTCCAGGAGGTGTCAAAGGCTGGTTCGACTGTGAAAGAGGCTTTATGAAACTTTACATCTCGTCGTTTGGATCATCAAGAGAAGCGTGGAGCCTGGCACAACCTTGGATTTACCATGACGGGTACTTGTTGTAGGTAGGCACTTGCTTGACGACAGGTACCTGACAGGCAAATGTATCTTCCTATCGCCCATCATCACTTTCCCATGTCAAGACACTGCCTTGGGGAGCTCCAGTGTCCCCAAACGTGACCCTCCCTTATCGCATTGGCGAGGAAACCATATCGAGTCATTCCATTGGCCATCTTGCTCACGCGCTAAGCCGATTTCGGTCTCGTCAGCCACCCTCCAGCTCTTATCTTGGTTGGCTGCGTCACACTGGGGCGGCGCGACCGTCCCAAGACCGACCGACCTTCGCTGAAGCTACCTTACCCTTGGTGCAGACAGGTACTTCTTTGCCCAGGTACATGTAGAGCTAGCACATCGCGGCAGGCCACCCGCAGGTATCCGTACGGAGCACTTTGCCCCAGCAGGTACCTGGGCTAGTACACATCTTAGGTACCTACCTACGCCCCCAGATGCAAGGCCCAGCCTTCTAGGTTCCTTGTCGTCCTTACCTCACCAGTAGCTTTGCGCACGCAACCGCCGTCGCTGCCTTCCCTTTATATCTACCCGCACCCGCGCCCCGAAGCTCCCCCCATCCGTCCTGCTCCATCTCTCTCTCATCCCCTCCTCTCCCTCTCGACAATCCATCCGACCCAACCCATCGCGTACTTTCGTCGTTTTAGGCGGCTTTCACTGACTCCCAGTTTCTTTCTTCTTGTTTATTTGTCTCCGGTAGACTCCAGCTCCGTACCGCACAACCGCCACCATCATGAGAGGCTTCGTCGGTGCCGTTGCCGGCCTGGCTGCTGTTGTCAGCGCCACCCCCTCCCTCTCCATCGAGACGGTCCACGATGGCATGGCCCCCGTTCTTTCTGCCACCAACGCCGAGGCTGTCCCGAACTCGTACATCATCAAGTTCAAGAAGCACGTCTCGGAGTCCGGCGCATCGGACCACCAGAGCTGGGTCCAGAACATTCACGCTTCCGCTCAGGACGAGCGCCTGGAGCTCCGCAAGCGCGGCCAGGAGACTCTGGTCGGCGACGTCTTCCACGGCCTGAAGCACACATACAAGATTGGCAAGGACTTCCTCGGCTACGCCGGTCACTTCGACGAGGACACCATCGAGAAGATCCGCAGGCACCCTGACGTAAGTCCGACGACCCTGACTCCTCTCCCCATACACGGCCAAAACACGAGACCCACAACCGCTTTGGCTCGAAGCACACCGGGCTTGGCGGCGAGCTGCGCCGAGCTCCGGTCGGATACCCTCGGTCATCGCCATCCATCATCGTATCATCATAACGGTCGCTAACATTGTCATCTTGCAGGTCGAGTTCATCGAGGTCGACTCTGTGGTCCACACCCAGGTCCCCGTCAAGACCGAGGTCGTCGAGGACAAGTGCGATGGCGAGCTCGAGAAGCTGGCCCCCTGGGGTCTGGCCCGTATCTCCCACCGCAAGTCTCTGGGCTTCGGCACCTACGACAAGTACCTCTACGCCGGCGATGCCGGTGAGGGCGTCGACGCCTACGTGATTGACACCGGTACCAACGTCGACCACGTCGACTTCGAGGGCCGTGCCAAGTGGGGCAAGACCATCCCCTCTGGCGACCAGGACGTCGACGGCAACGGCCACGGCACCCACTGCTCCGGCACCATCGCTGGTAAGAAGTACGGTGTCGCCAAGAAGGCCAACGTCTACGCCGTCAAGGTTCTCCGCTCCAACGGCTCCGGCACCATGTCCGACGTCGTCAAGGGTGTCGAGTGGGCTGCCACCTCCCACGTCGAGCAGGTCCAGGCTGCCAAGGACGGCAAGCGCAAGGGCTTCAAGGGCTCCGTCGCCAACATGTCTCTTGGCGGTGGCAAGACCCAGGCCCTGGACGCTGTCGTTAACGCTGCTGTCGATGCTGGTATTCACTTCGCCGTCGCCGCCGGCAACGACAACGCCGATGCTTGCAACTACTCCCCCGCTGCTGCTGAGAAGGCCGTCACCGTCGGTGCTACTGAGCTCGGCGATCGCCGCTCGTACTTCTCCAACTACGGCAAGTGCACTGACATTTTCGCCCCCGGCACCAACATCAAGTCCACCTGGATTGGCAGCAAGTACGCCGTCAACACCATCTCTGGCACTTCCATGGCCTCTCCCCACATCTGCGGTCTCCTGGCCTACTACCTGTCTCTTCAGCCTGCCTCCGACTCTGAGTACTCTGTTGCCCCCATCGCTCCCGAGAAGCTCAAGAAGGCTCTGATCTCCGTCGGCACCGTCGGTGCCCTCGCTGACATCCCCCGCGACACCCCCAACGTCCTCGCCTGGAACGGCGGTGGCTGCAACAACTACACTGCCATCGTCGAGGCTGGCAGCTACAAGATCAAGGAGGAGCCCAAGCAGGCCACTCTCGACGACCTCGAGAAGGCCATCGAGGAGGACTTTGAGGTTCTCTCCGGCAAGGTCGTCAAGGGCGCCAAGAACGTCGGCACCAAGGCCGAGAAGTTCGCCAAGAAGATCCACGAGCTCGTCGACGAGGAGCTGAAGGAGTTCCTCAAGGAGACTTCCCTGTAAGCGTTTTGAATAGAGCGCTAGACCGGTCTTTCTTTTTCCTTTTTGTCTTGGGTCAACGTCAGTGTACGCATAGGGTTACATGGCGGGATGGGTTAGGATGGGTGCATCGCTTCATAGCTACATACAACTCTTGAGCACGAATTCATTTTTGTCATAACTTTGCCCATTGTCCGCGTGTTTGTCCCGGTCTATGCCGCTATTGGCAGGTTCGTTCGAAATAGCCAACTCACGGACACGGTTTTGCGGTTCCATCCGAAAGACGGACACTTTGCCACAGCAGACTTTTCTTTGCGTTGGGATTACTCAGGCAGGCAAACAGAGTTTTCCAACAGAAGTATAATGTGCAACCAACAGGCCTGACAGCTTATTAACCAACGTCATACCTGGGACGAGGGCTCCAGCACGCCAATTAGGACATTCTTGGAACCAAATGCGATGTGAATTGTCCAGAAAAGGAGACTAATCTTTGTAGACAGAGGCGTACTTGGGGTCTCACAACACACGGCCAGGGCAGACGGAGTCGCCTTTGCAGCCGAGGAGCAGATTGCCTTCCAATATGAGCCGGTCATGGAGATAGCCGTCTCAGAGGCGAAGGCGGTCTTGTAGGCAGAGATATCCCGGGATGACGGACAGTTCGATCACAGGGGCAGCCCGGGCTCTAGGGCCACAGACGGACGACAACAATAGGGAAAGGATCGAGAGAGCGACACGATGTGGACGAGGGATGGTAGTGGCGGCAGTACAGATGAGGGTTGAGGACGGGACAAGCGGGGAGATGATCGGAACGGAGCCGGCCGGCAGCTTTGGGTCCATGGAGACCGGGACCGGGACCAAGTCAGACCGGAGACTTAGGAGAGCCCGGAGTCGAAGTCCGGGACCACAGGCGGAGGACTGGGAAAAGGTACCCAGGCAGTGTACAATGAGTGAGACTGGAAGGTGTCACTGAGAATACAGTGTAACCGAAAGAAGGAGCCGCCTCCGCCGTCACTTGCTTTGCGCAAGTTGACAGTTGACACTGTCAGCTCGGGCTGGAATGTGCCTCTTTCCCACTCGGGAAGGAATGACACACACAACATGGCTCCTGCCCACGCCACTTCATGCCTTCTCAGAGATCAGACCCTCACACTCACAGACTTGGAGCTCTAAAGTTCACTCAGCCCCCCGAGGCAAGAGCCATGGAGCAACGCGCACCTTCCACCCCGCGTCGTCCTACCTACACGACGTCCTGTCAGCCCCCTCCCGGCCGACCGATCAAAAAGACATCCATCGCTTCGCCACAACTTCTACTGTTTTCTTGACGCGGCTCGCTTTTGGTTACCTGTGTTTATACCTACAGCTCGTCCTCATATTCCTCAGCCTTCCCATGCGGTCTGGTCTCGTATCCCCAAGACCAAAACCACAACACCTTCGTCGCCATGCGCCGGGGCAACAGCACCAAGTCCACGTCCTCGTTCCGTTCCGCCTTGGAGAGGCTGGAGCACATCGACCCGGCCGTCGCCAGCAGAGACGCCCATCTCGCCGCCACCCTCTCGTTCAACCGGTACGCTCCCATGGGTGCTGTACCACCCCGACCTCGTCGTCCGACGGATTCGTCGCCATCTGACGATACAAGTCGGGACACCAACAGGTCATATACCCTCAACAGCTCCCCAGAGCAGGAGGGCCCGGGGCCAGCCTTGAGGCGCAGGTCTATGCAGGACATCAAGACGACTACGCCACCGAGGCCGGCCCACAGCATCAGGACCCCAAAGTCGATGAGTTTCCTCCACGCCCGGAGCACGACAACCGGGAGCTGTTTGGGCAGCCGCCAGGAGAACGACCAGGCCGTGAAGGAGGCCGAGGACAGCTTCAGAAGGGATATCGAGAAGCAGAAACGCCTGAAGAGCCGACCCTCCATGTTCTTCGCGTCTATCAGGAAGCAAAACCATAATTCCATCCGCATGCGCAAGTCCATGAGAGACCTTGCCGACAGCTTCACCTCCAGTCCATCGACCCCAGCGAAGACTCCCGACTCTCTGAGAAAGAAAGCACGCAAGGTCTCCAGCGGTCTCAGGTCCAAGCTCAAGACCTTCTTCCGTCGCGACAAAAAAGATGGTCTTGGCCCAGAAGACTCGAGACCAGATGACGCAGGCCACGACCAAGCTACGGAAGTCGGAGACGCCGATGAGGAAGACGCCTACATGGACATCGTGAACCATTTACCAACGGACGAGTGCTCCATCTCGCAGGTGCCGTCCCGAGTGCCCTCGCTTCACAACGCATCATCGGCCCAGAGGCTTCGCTCTCGCCAGGGCAGCATAGAGAGCCTCGACGCCGAGAGAAAGGTCTCGGACGAAAAGTCACGCGTCACCAGCTGGACCAGTTCTGGCGCTCCCACTCTCAACAGTCAGTGTAGCTCCGGCGCAGAGAGGGAGAGACAGCGCCTTTCGGTAATCAAGGAGTTTGGACCTCACGTCCCCTCGTCGTCGTTTCGCCGACCACCAACCGATCGTTACAATCCGTACGAATTTGAGGCGCTGTCTCCGCAGGCAAACGATGCGGCTCGTCAAGGCCCAGTGGTTGACAGCCAGAGGGTTTACTCCGCATTGATGAATCGACTGAGCGAAGCAAAGCAGAGAGATTCGGAAACGAATAGCTTGAAAGAAGTGGGCATTAAGGACTGTCCAGGGCACGAAGCACGCCGTTCGCGGACCTCTTCCGACTTGAGGGGCTCCATGTCTGCACAGGCGGACAGCCTTTCTACGATTCGATGTGTATTGCGGGACGACGACGTTTTCCGAGATGCCGCAAAAGAACAGGTCGATGTTGGAGACACCATCTCCGAAGAGTCTGATTCGTCCCAAGGGAGCGTGATTCATCGCCCTCAGGACTCCGTAGCCGGCTCGACGGTGGCGTCTTACAGGCCATACCCTGGACCAGCCGTGGGCGACGATAAGAATCAGCCTCCTGTCAAGGCTTCAGTTGGCAATGTCCAGGAGACTTTGGCAGCCCCCAAAACACTGTCGACTCGCAGCTCTGCCTTTTTCGGGAGCCCGACATGTCACTTGTTCCGAACGACGAGCCCTTACCGCCGGGCTCTCCAAGAATCTATGAAGGAGAACCAGGAGCCTCCTGCCCAGATCGGCTCGCCACCTCTGCCTACCTTGGATCTAAGCATGCTTTCCATGAGCCGCCATCCGAGCCAGTCTCTGGACGACGATCCTCGTCTTGCCTATTCTGAAAGCATTTACTCTGACCAGTTGCGGTCCCCCAGGAATGAGTTCCAGACGCTGGCGATAGACGATAAGACCGCACCGAAGCTACGTCCACGACACCCTCGCCATAAACTCAGTGGGAATCTCGCACGTCTCCCTCAGTCTAACAGCAGTCACTCGAATGCCTCCATTGAGCGCGAAGTACATGCAAGTGGTCTTTCAGACGCTCGCTACCGCAGACTTATGGCGCAGAGCGCCCCGGTCGAGCCCATCACATACAAGCCGACCATGCCGACCGACCGGACTGCCTCGTACGCAAGTTCGGTGGAGTGGAAGACCTTTCTCTCTGCGAACATTTCACGAAATGATCTGCGTCTACCGTCTGCCAAGGGTAAGAACCTGCATGAGGTGCGCTATGCGAAGCCCAGCATGCCCCGGGTCATAGGACATGTCCGCGAGGGGGCGCAATTCGAAGACTGGTCACCGTTGTCTTACAAGCCGACTGGCTCGGAGAGCAGGAAGCCGTTCACTCCATTGCGCACGGCAGACCAGAACTCGCAGAAAGTATCGTCGGCGAGTCGCGTTGAGGGCTGGAAGCCGTCCAAGTTCTCAACACCAACCAGGGATGAGAACACAGCGCCTTCGTCCGATAGCCGGGCTTCCAACCGCACCCGCGGGGTGTACTGGCCTCCTCCGATTCCTCCAAGGAGTTCTCTTAGGGCCGCACCTTCAATGCCGTTGATGCAAACGCACCCTCCGCACAGCAACATTCCTGTGCGACCACCGGAGAGGGGAAGCTCCAAAATGCAGAGTGCGGGTACGCTCCCTAACATCACGTCCGAGAATCACCCAAAGGCCAAAAGTCGATCTCCCGTGAAGCTAGTGAGACGAGCGGCGGCACGGCGCGGACTGAAGTCGTCATCGTCCAGTCCGGGGTTCAGCATGGCTCTCGAGCAGCAGTTTGGCCCCATGTTGGCCAGCGATCGTTCGACCCAGGGCTCGCCCCGGAGACGGCAGAACACCAGTGGGCGCGGCCTCCTGGATTCCGGCGACTCGAACGGCCCAGAAAACATTCCCGGCAGCTCTTTTTATGACTGGGAGGCGCAGAAAGCCGGCAGTCACCACCTGGTTGAGAACTTCCTTAGTGGAAGACGGGCTCCCAGTGGCGGTGATGCGACTGTATTTCTATGAATGAGACCTAACAGGAGGCGTGAACGAATGATGAATAGATGATAGAGCTCGTTAAAACAGGACATACCAGGGCGTCATGGGGGGAGGATCATGAGTAGCAGATACCTAGGTCATAGAGGCTTAATAATGACCATCTTATCTATCCGTTGCCTACTTATTCACCGGCCATCTTTGATAACTCCAGAAGCAAACCCACAGAAACGCTGGCTCTATCCGAACCTATACTGCGCCCACGCAAAGCTGCCCTCCTGCATAGTCCAAATCTGCTTCCCACGATCCTTCCCCGCGGCGCCCGCAGCCACATGAACAGGCATGAGATGGTCCATCCACGGATGCGCCTGCCTCGCATCAGGCCGCCCACACACCCGCGCCATCCTCCCCTGCCTCTCCCCGGGGTCCGCCTCGACGGCCTCCCTCAGCGCCTCGTCGAAGCTGACAGCATACGGCATCGTCCCAGAGCCCATGTCGCGCAGGTTATGCACCGACATGCCCGCGCCGATCACAACAACACCCTCCTCGCGCAGCGCGGCGACGGCGCGGCCCAGAAGGTAATGCGCGTCCGGATCCTCGGAGCGCAGCAGCGAGACCTGCACCAGCGGCACGCCTAGCGGGTTCGTGTCGGGGTGGAAGGCGACGTGGAAGCCCGCCCAGACGCCGTGGTCTAATCCCCTCTCCGTCAAGCCGCAAGTAATGTTCGTATGGGATAATAAATCGCAGACTTTTGAAGCGAGCAATGGAGAGCCCACGTTGGGGAAGCTTGCGGAGTAGTAGTGCGAGGGAAACCCGGAGAAGTCGTAGATCAGCGGCGCCGACGCGGCATTATTCACCAGGACGGAAGAGGGGGTGGGGGACTGCCAGTGCGCTGAGAAGACGAGCACCGCCGCGGGGCGGAGGGCTGTGATCTCGGAGCCGATGCGCTGGAGGACGGGGTAGGCTGGGTGGGCTTTGTTGTACATCACGTCGGGCTGGGATTTAGTCAGAGAGGGCAAGAAAGGAGAAGGGGGGGAGGGGGGGAGGGGGGATGTACGCCGCCGTGGGAGAAGAAGTAGACTGGCATTCTCGCATCTTTTGTTTTGAGGATTGTTTGTTTGAGTGTTGAGAGGTGTGAGCGCAGGGACGGGGAGAGGATGTAGGATAGCACGGCGATTGTTAGGGTGAGGAGGAGGAGGGGGGGGTTTAGGCGGGGCATGATGGCGGTGGTGTGTGTGATTGTGGGATGGGTGGCCGATCGATTGACGTTGCCGTCGTTGTTTTATAGATCTTGAATCGCGGGTAGAAGAGCTCATGGGCCCCTAGCCGATCGGATGAGGGCCCGATGGAAACACGCGACCGCGGCCCCGGAGCGGATGGGGCCGGAGGGCGGTGGGGCGGGGCGGTTTTCGTCGCGCGCGGCCGGGTCCACTTGGTGTTTGGGGCGGGCGGGAGTGAACCCCGGGCCCACACTAGTGCATTGGTACAATTTATGGCTATTGTGCACCACGATCAACTCCACGACTACTAAATTGTCTAGTCGTACACTCTACGTTCATCAAAAGCTCGCCAACCGTCCTTTTGCGATTTGTCCATGCCCTCTCCGTCTGTCGCAGGCACTGCGCTCAACGCAATATACCCAGTCTTCTCCTCGGGCCTCACATCCGCAAGCCGTAGTCTCACATTCCCCGCGGCCCGCGCCCTCTCCGCCCCGCCGAGTGCCGAACCCCCTTCCAGCGGTACGAAGCGGTTGTCTCGCGTCAGTGAACTTGCGAAGCCGAGCACGTCGGGCCCGCGAATGAGGTACTGGAAGACTAGCCCGCCAATGGCGAGGACTTGCAGCACCGCCGTTATCACCAGTAGGATGCCCACCCAAGTGAAGTTGGCCCGGTAGACGCGCAGCTCATGGGTGATGACGGCCGCGGTTCGATTTGACGGCGCGTTCCCGTGTAGCACCGGCTGGCTGGTTAGCGACGCGGTATTGATGTCGTCCGGGTTCAGACCGGCCTGCCAAGCTGTATTGAACAAAACCGTGTAGCGCGCCGAGAAGCTCTCCATGTCAATTTCGTCTCGATTTCTCCACACTCTGAGATTGTAAGTGCCTGTGTCGTTTAAGATCCAGTTCTCCGTCGGGGTGGCGTAGCTGAAATCCGATTTACCGGCCATGCCCGACCAGCTGGACGCGAATTCCATAAGTTTGTCCGCTTCCGCATTCCTCGGCCAGGACTGGTTCGTTTCGCGAGCGTTTGACAGACGGCGTTGTCGGAGGGGCAGGCAGTCCTTCGCATCACACCGGATAGCAGTCTCAACGTCAACAGTGCGCATATCGCACTCGAAGACATAGAATATATACGGAGGTTTTTCATGCCCCGGACCGACTGCGGAAATGTGTAGGAATTTGCCCGCCGGCTTGTAATTTACTACTTTGGTGTTGGTCCTGTTGTAGCTGGGGTCCAGTAACATTTTGACGGCGAAGCCAGCTAGCTCAGGGCTGGCGTCTCTGTGATAAAAGCTCCGTGACAAGTTGAAACCCTCTGTATTCAGGTATGGCTCTGCAGTGTGCAAATCTTCCAGCCGCGTTGCTAGGTGGCAGTGGATATCAAAGTATGAAGACGGGACACTGAAGTCGTACGTCGTCGTGTCGTCGTCGAAGCGCAGCCCCTTCACCGGGATTCCGACCAAGGACGTGTAGTAGGCATCTTCAGCAGCGAGGGCGTCGATATCCACCTCGCGCCATTCGCCAATTGTGGTGTTGTCGTCACGCGGCCACTTCGGGATTTTTGGCCTTCCCCAAATGTCCGCGGAGGCCAACTGCTGCTTCCGAGGGGATAAGAGACTTGCAGCGTAGATACTTTCCACAATAGGTCGCCAAGTTAAGTAAAAGCCTTCGCCCACGAACACCGAGAACATGTAATCCGTGTGACCGTAATACACATCTCCGTTCTCAGATATGAATTTGCGTTCAGTATCAAGCAGCCGCGACGAGCTCTGGCCCCCAATGGGCGACAGCAGCCACGTGAAGAGGATAAGGCATCCTATCAAGAGCTGGGCGCGGACAACGATGAACCTCTCAACGGCACTGCCAAAGCTTTGACTGCCAACGATCTGCTCGAGGGACGAAAGCCTGATGCCCCGGGGCCTCTCTAGGTTCCAGCGAGCAAGGTTCTTATAGAAGCGGGCGGCGACTGTCGCAAATAGGATGGGGTAAATGGTCGGGCTCAGACGAATTATGTCGATGATTCGGCTGCCATAATCGGATAATGGTTCTCCGTGGAGTTTGAGTACCAGCTGAGGGAGTACTAGATACCTATGTCAGTGTGATTGCTAGATCTCAATGGGGCTCAGTTTGTCAGTACCGATATAGAAGAGCGGCATCGCCGTCAGTATACAATCCCATGACCATGCGAAAACGGCATGGGTCCATCTCGTCTGAAGTGTGCTGGCTTCCAGCCGTGATGCCGGTGGGAGCTTGTCGACAGAGTAAACTATAGGGCCATCAGCCACCTTTGGCCCAGGCCCCGAAACCCCTTCGTCCGCCTCGATGTTGACAGGATGGTAGGCTGTTGTTGAAGGCATGTCGATTGAAGACCTGTCCGGATGGTTTGAAGACGCTGAAGATTATTTAAGCGGGGAGATGGGGTTTTAAATACTTGTTCCTGCCAGCTTGACATTGTGTAACCGATACTCAGGTAAGGCGTTTTCCGTAGCAGGCGCCCAATCAAAGTATCACATCAGGCAGGTACAACACAGTATCTTTGGTACGCCGGAAGGTGCATACACCATCATTCTGATTGGCAGGCAGGATGAAGACATGCGTTAACGACTAGTAAATAGGGCGGGCGAGCCTGCTCGAGATAAGTATTTATCACCCTCTGGCTTAGGTAGCCTGCGTGACTGGTGGTCGTTCAGCCACACAGCCTCACTTCAACCATACCCTTGTTAGTCCTCCCAAAATAGTGGTCTGCTGTGACGATGCATGTGGTGGTTGGGCAACACTTGTCACACATAAACTTGAAAACGAATACTCTTATATGTGCCACACCCGTACGTGGGCTATATCGAACCAGTCCCATACTTAACGGGACAGGAAGTCGTCGCTGGGCCTGTCGAGGATGAGTTGTTACTGCTCTTTGGCAGCGGTGGTTTCGTCGCACTCCAATTCTCATGAAGATATCGCAGCCTCATTGATCACACTAAGCTTGCGTGTAGGTACTGACGTCCAGGCATGAGTGTTACTATGAGGTTGTATCCGAACCCTACTGGTGGACGGTTGGCGTTATAATTGGCCCTGTTTATGACCCTGCTCGAATCAGCCTTCACTCCCTACCTAGGTGCTGTTATCGCATTCTTTCCTGCCTGTCATTCCACACGTCATCTTGTATCTAGGTATCGATGGTCTACTGTGTAATTGGTACCTAATACATCTTGCCTCCAACTCCATTACCGACTTGACTTGACGTTTAGATGCTGAGTTTGTGAGGAATAAAAAAAGTTCTGACCAAATTTAACATCATTAATGGGTAAGCTGCAATGGAGAGGTTTCGAAAAAACTTCCCCCTTCATCCAAAGACCTCTTGCCGGGTACCTAGGTACCTGCTCGAGATGATGTTTGGAGTGTCACAGCGGCCCGGACCAGAAGATCTAGAAGGATCTCAGGTGCGCCAGGGCGGCCCCACATTCCCCACGCCAACAGAAACGACGTGGGAGCGCAACACGGCAACTGCGAAAAAAACGACGTCCCTTCCACATTCAACGCCAATCCCCCACCACTCATGGCCGGTATTGCTCACGGCCGCTTCCCGCTGCACCTCATCAAACCGCTGGTGTTCTCGCGCTGCTTCACCGCCACCGCACCCGTCTTCGCCTCTTCCGCCCTCGCCTCTTCCGCCCTCGCCAAACGGCAGACACCGACTCGTCTTTCAGCTCAGAACCTGAGGAACCCGTCCCTCTCTCAATCCCTATCCACACGCGCCACCGAAAACATGGCGGACTTCTGCAGTCGGGCCCCGCTGGTGTTCCCGGCCCCCGGGAAGCACACGGCGACGGTCATCTTCGCCCACGGCCTCGGCGACTCGGGCCACGGGTGGGCCAGCGCCGTCGAGAACTGGAGGCGGAGGCAGAGGCTCGACGAGGTCAAGTTCATCCTGCCCCACGCGCCCGAGAGGCCCATCACCTGCGTGAGTCTTGGTATTCTTACTGCATCACCTTAACAAAAGCTGACCAACACCAAACCAGAACATGGGTTACCGCATGCCCGGCTGGTTCGACATTGTAAGTTCCGCCCGAAACCTCTGTATTTCCCGCCCCGTAGCTGACCATGTTTGCAGAAACGTCTTGACGGCACCGTCGAGGCTCTCCGCGCGTCCGAGGACGAGGAGGGCACCCGCAAGAGCAGCGAGTACTTCAAACACCTCATGAAGCAGGAGATGGACGCCGGCATCCCCGCCGAGCGCATCGTGCTGGGCGGCTTCAGCCAGGGCGGCGCCATGGCCCTCTTCACCGGCCTCGGGGGCGAGCCCGCCATCGGCGGCGTCGTCGGCCTGTCGTGCTGGCTTCCCCTGGTCGACAAGTTCGTCCAGTCGCTGCCGGCGGACCAGGTCAAGGCCAACACGCCCGTGTTCCTCGGCCACGGCGACTCGGACCCGGTGGTCAGGCCCGAGCTGGGCGCGATGTCTGCCGAGAAGCTCAAGGCTCTGGGGTTCACCGTTACGAGGAAGATTTACCCGTGAGTCTTTTTTTCTCCCTGTTTGTCCATGTCGCTAACGTCTGGATCTTAGGGGGATGCCTCACTCCGCCTGCTTGGAGGAGCTGGACGAGGTCGAGGAGTTCTTGCACAGCAGACTGCCGCCCACCGGGAAGTGAGGCCGGTGATGGAGGATGATGATCATGACGAGACGACGGGTTGGCTGCTGCGCTCGCCACCCAGAAGGCTAGAATAGAGAGCACATGCACCAGGCTGCTGTTTCTCGACGTGGTACCATTCTCGCTGGTGAAGGCGTGCTCGTGTAGCTGCCCCCTTGTTATCTTTGCTCGAACTAATTCCAGCATAACCACGTGACAGCCTCGAATGGGCTACACCTCCTAGATATTCCAAAAACCTAGTGAACAGTTCCTTTGCTTACCTAAAACCACCTAGACAGCTGATGACGCTAAGAAGCTGCTGCCGGGGTCTTATCGCAGTCAGCTGCAACGGCCGCGGGCCCCGAATCACAAGGCCCGTCACTGGGCGGCCCAGGCTCCACTGCCAAATCATCTCAGGAGGGGCCCCCCGTACCTGTACGGCTACACCGCAGCGTTCCCGGATCCACACGCACCGACCGCCACCCACACTCAGGCACACACACACCAGAACTCTACAGACCACGGTACCCAACCAATCTTGCTTCTGCTGCATGGGCGGTGCAGCTGGCCTGCTGCATCTTGCATTTCTGTCGGTGATCTCCCGTCTTCTCTTTTTTTCTAACCTTTTCTACATACGGTCTGCTACCGAGACCCAAGCCCATCATCCTCCGGAAGGCTCTGTTGCGACTCCTGCCTTGTCATCCCCGAATGCCCCGACGACGACGATGATGATGATTGCCCAGACCCGATAAGCTAGAGACATACGCAAGGACAAGCACCGAAACAAAGGTCCAATCCATTCCAGCGGGCATAGCAACCGAGCCATCCCCGCATCGTTGCTACGATAAACACCACCACTACCACCGCTTGCAACGCAACTCCCGCAATCCTATCCTATCACCACGCCCCTCGGGGAAAGCAACCCCGTCACGACGGAATACGTTATTGACGGCCGACCGCGTCGCACACCCCAACCGGCAGCAGCCATGGCGAGCCCACCGGCCGGCACCGCCGACGACTCCAACGACATTCGCCCGTCCACCCCGACGCCCTCCCAGCTGCCTCCGATCCCCAACTCGCCCGTCTACTCCCTCGCCTCGACCGCGAATCCGCTCTCCTCGTTCCACCTGCCCCTCCCGCCGCCCCCGCGGCCCGTCACCGCCGTCCTCACGAAGACCGACCTTGAAAACTCCCAGACCGCTTACTCAGACCTCCTCCAGACCGCGAAAGCCTACCGCGTCGCCCTCGCCTCCCTCTCCACCGCCGCCTCCGCCTTCGGCTCCGCCCTCGAGGCCTGCGCCCGCCTGAAGGAGGCCCGCGCCGAGTCCCTCGCCAGCGCGTCCCAGCCCGGCGCCGCCCTCTCCGCCAGCTTCACCGCCGGCGGCAAGGGCAGCTGCACCGCCGACCTCCTCCTCTCCGCCTCGGGCGTTCACCACCTCGTCGCGAACCACCAGCAGATCCTCTCCGAGACGGTCTACCGCGACTTCGAGGTGCCCCTCCTGCACGAGCTCGACAAGTGGCGCCAGCGCGTCGACGACGAGGAGGACTCGTACGTCCGCGAGGTCAAGACCCGCAGCAAGGAGATCCAGAAGCTCGAGAAGGAAGGGCTGCGCCTGCACAAGCAGCGCCGCCGCGACGTCGGCAAGTTCCGCGCCCACCTCGTCGACCTGACCACCCGCCTCGACGGCCTGACGTCCCTCCACGGCGACCACGCCCGCACCCTCCTCCGCGAGAGCCAGGACACGAGCGGCCGCATCCTCGACGCCAGCTGCAGCCTGGTCCGCGCCGAGGTCGACATCTTCGAGTCGCTCGCCCGCAAGGGCTGGTCCGGCGGCGGGCTCGACGAGCTCCTCGAGAAGGGCGCCGACCTGTTCGCCAGCGACGAGGTCGCCGACGTGCACCACGCGAGCATCGGCGCCGCGGGCGGGGCCGTCATGGGCGGCGCCGAGGCGGCCAAGCTGTTCAGCATCCTCCCGCCCAAGAGCATCCTCGCCGACGCCGCGTCGGACGTGACCACGTCGCGGGGCCACGCGCGCGGCGACAGCCTGCTGAGCGACTCGGACCGGTACCAGAGCCTCGCGGCCATGGCGTCGCCGGGGCTCGGGGAGCAGCAGCAGCACGACACCGACGCCGACAGCATCTTCTCCGAGACCAACTTCAACCGCTCGCGCGGCGTGCGGCCCTTCTCGCCGCAGCCCATCAGGCGGTTCGCCACCGACGTGACGTTCGACAGCCTCGGCGTCGGGCTCAGCGACGAGTCGCAGCTGGCGGACGACCAGAGGAACCCCCCGGAGACGCAGAGGCAGTACGACGTGCTGCGGGAGGAGGACGAGACGTCGGCGCCGCAGCAGCAGCAGCCCTGGGCCGACGAGAGGACGACCCGCGAGGAGAGCGGCGACGTCAGAGAAGGACTGCTTCGCGACCTGGCGGCGGAGTCGGAGGGGGAGGACGACGACGACGACCGGGGCCGGCGGTGGAGCGTGAACGAGCAAGATGTATAGCGTGTGTCTTTTTCCGGCTGAAAAAATGGGCGGCAGGCGAAAACGTCATGAAATTGTTTCCTTTTGTTTATACCCCCCCCACCCATTTAGAGGCGTCTATAGATTGTAAAAAAAGGGGGATGGAGAGGGAACGCTCCCTCTGCTTCGACTCTCATGCAAAACATCTGACGTGATGGCCTATTTTTGGAGCACTTGTCGCATCTCCTCAGTCATCCTCGACTGGCTCATCTCATCGCCGTGCTTATACGAAAGATGGGAAGAAACAAGATACGGGCTGTGTCGAGAGCCCCGGTATCAGGCGTGGTATTCATGGAACATTATAAAAAAAACGAACAACTTTTTCCTCCGGAAACGCCTTCTTGTGCCCCCCCCCTAAACCATTCCTGACAATGCAAACCCCGACGCAAAACGAAAACAGTCTATAGTCCTCTCTCTTCAATCACCCTCACCAGCTCAATCGTCCTTGTCCGCACTCAAAATCTCGCCCCCGAACAACCCAAAGGTCGCGTCCAGCCACCAGATGACCTTCCAGTACAAACTGGCGCGGCCCCAGTCGAAGTCGCCGGCGTCGGTGCGCGGCACCTCGTTGCCGATCATGGAGCCGCTGAACCACTTGAGGAAGGGCACGGCGTTGACGAGGCGCTGCGAGTAGCTCTGCTGCGGGAGGAGGGCCTGCTCGGCGGGCAGGAGCCTGGCGCGGCGGGCCGTGGGGATGCGCCGGCAGAAGAGGCTGTCCTCCTGGCGGGGGAGCTGGGGTTCCTGATGTTGCTGCTGTTCTTGCTGGGGGTAGTCGGGCATTGTGATCGTCGCGGACGAGGTGGTGGCGTTGGAGATGGTGGCCGTCTCGATCGTGTTGGAGGACGTGAGGGACGTGGGCGGGGAGAAGTCGCTCAGCGAGCGGACGTTGCCGCCGGACGAGAACGGGTTGCCGCCGTTGGTGCCGCCTCCCTGCTGGCGTCTAAACGCCGCCTGGCCGCTGAATTTACCCGCGGGAACGGACTGCGAGCGGTGGTGCTCGTCCTGCAGGGACACGAGCGAGTCGACGTCCGGGACGGGCTCGTCGCGGGCGGGCGGCAGGCCGTGGTACGGCTCGGCGTGGACGAGGTAGCCCAGCACGCGCTGGGGGCTGGCGTACACGGCGGCGTCGGCGGCGTCGGCCGACTCGAACGTGACCTTGACCCAGTGCTCGCCGCCGTCGGCGCGGTTGACCTTGGCGCGCTCCTCGGGCGTGAGCGCGCGGCGCCGCGTGAAGGCCGGGTCGCGCAGCTCCGACTTGTAGCGGCGCTGCTCGAGCGGCGGCTCGCGCGGGTAGTCCTCGCAGATGAGCCCCGCGAGCTGCTCGTAGTGGGAGACGGCGGCGTACTGCTGCGTCGGGGAGCGGTAGCCGCGGAGGATGACCTCTGTGGGCTCGCGGCGGCGGGAGAGGAGGGGCCCGTTGGTGTTCGCGGCCGGAGCGGCTTCGTCTGACGCCAGGAGGGGCGGTTGCGAGAGGCCCGAGGGCTTGCGCTGCTGGCCCGCGGCGGCGTTGGACGACGCGTCGGTGGAAGGGTTGGCGGCGAGGTTGGAGCTGGCGGCCTGGGAGACCCAGTCGCCGAAGAGCTTGTCTGCGGCCTGGATCGTGGGGTTCTCGCGGCGGGCTGGGGTCCCTGTGCGGGAGCGCGAGCGGCGCGTGGACTTTCCGAAGGAGCCCGTTTCTGCGGCGCCGCGACGGCGGGCGCCGGGGAGTCCGTCTTGTCTGCAGGAGAGGGGATTCAAGTCAGTGGCATGTTATCGCGCGCGGATGGGTTGGGTAGGGAGAATCGCATTCGGTGGGTGTTTAGTTAGGACGTACTGGGGAAACACCATGGCGTAGGGTCGTTTTATTCCGTCGTCGCCGACGTAGAGCTCGTCGTCGGGAACGTTGTGGAGAATGAGGGGCGCCATCTTTGCGTGGAAAAGAGCAAAAAAAAGAGTGATTCAAATATGGTGTGCTGCTCCCTCGAAGGACAGAGAGCCAGCTGTCGAGGCGGAAGGTCAAGGAAAAGCTTGGGTGGGTTTCGACCCGGGTCGCAACACGCGGACACACGCAACAGTATCGAAACTCGCGCGCGATGAACAAAAGAGACAGTAGCGGAAAGGAGCGTCTCGGAGCGCGTCGAGGTGCTGTTTTGCCTTCGGCGTCGGGAGGGGAGGGCGGACAATGGGGACGTCGGGTTCTTTGCTGTGCTGGGCTCACATGCAGCTAGCTGCTTCGCTGCTGGCGATGATTTTCGAATGCGAAAAGAAGAGACCGGGGACGGGACTGACCCAGCAACCACGGAATATTGGAGGCCGAGCTCCGAGATTCCGGAATGACTAAGCACTACTCGCACTACGTACCTACCCTCTCCGCTTGAGAGCACATCGAGTAATCCGCCAAGTAATGAACCGCGTTGTGTATATCATCTCACAATGAACATGCCAATCCTCGTGTATTCCAGCCTGCTAGTGTACTCGGTATTTCCAAGACCAGTGCTTTCGTGCCCCATTCAACAAAGCTTGCATATCCTCCACGTACTCTTCCATTCCTGTTCCTGAGCCAGCAACCATCCCCGCCTTGACACTCTTATAAGCCCAGGAGCGTGCTTGATACTCAAGACCAACGCCATTCGACTCGAGTGCCGCAAATGCATACGCCTTGCAAATGTGAGTATACAGGTCCTCTTCCTTGTATAGACTCACAAGCAGCTCCGCCATGGCCACCGGCTCAGCTGGCGCGATTTGCCGATTTCCCAAGGACCGCTCCAGCAGCAATATCTCGCTGATGCGGTCGTCAGACAGCTCTGCAAGTTCTTTTGGCGCCTTGCAGTGGTTGCAAGTGCACTCGAAAGCAAGGGTGCTGTTTGCAAATTCCTGCCGCTCCCGGCGGTTCTGCATGGGATCGAGGTACGTCATGGTGATCTCCTCGCCGGGGGCAATGTCGCGGGCTGCCCACAGCTTGTGCGAGAGCGAGCCCCAGTCCCATTGAGCTGCCGCGTTGGCTCGGCAGCTGTGGTTGATCTTCTGCTGTGCTGTCAGACATGGGCCTATCGCATGATCATCCATGTGTCGTTGAGCACTCACGGATATGTTTGCGTGCACCGCAATCATGCCGAGGTCGGACTCACTCCCCAGCCCCGGCCAATCCGGTCCGGGACCGCCGACGACACCGTATCCATTCGTCCACATTCTCTGCTCCAGGTTGTCTACGCGTCTTCCTGGGTAAAGCTCGTGGAATGTTTGACGCGTGAGCCTCGGCAACTTCTTGACGGCCAATGCTTCAAGCGATGTTCGATTTTCCTCGGACGAGACCGCCTCCAGCACGTTTCGGTCCAGGAAGATCATTGGCGACTCCTGGGTGATGAGACTCCCTGCATGTATGTGTTGTGTTGCGAATATCCCTCGGCCTTTCGTTCCGGTATGCCGGGTCGTGAACAGCGGCTCGGGGGGCCTGGGACGACGTGGCACAGACGAGATGGCTTGGAAGATGTGTTGCGCACGCTCGCGGGTCGTTATCACCGTGATTCCCGTCCCGTCATTGAAGTGTGGATCTGCAAACACGCAGTACCGCAGTGCGTGATCGTCCGTCCAGCTGCAGTTGGGCTGCGAGTTCGAGGAGGTGGAAGAGTGCTTCCAAGCGGGGAGATCAAAGTCGAGCTGCCAAGGGATAAGAGGGCATAGAGCTCTGCTCTCTCTCACAACGGCTAGCTCGCGGGCGCTGTCCCCGCTGGCTGGCGAGTGAAGGGGGGATTGATCACGCCCGAATGGCGGCAAGATGCCGACCAGGGCGCCAAGAGCTGCACGGAGATGCATTTTGGAGAAGAGGTGGTTGAAGCGGTTGCAACGACTGCGGAAGACGGCGTACGGTAGGGGACATATAATATCGTAGCAACTACAATTACACAGCCAACACCCGCTCATCACCACGCGGTATTTCAACTACAGGCATCAGTTCACGAGCGATGAGCCACTGCCATGTCGCACCAGTGAAATTGTTCCATAATTGCCTCGGAATCTCGCTTGAAAGACAACTTTTGGGCATCCCACCAAACTCTCGGAGTAGGCTTTACAGTCCGACCTGTAGCTACAGACTTGGGACTTGAGCTAATCTGCTTGGTTAGACTCCACTAGCTTAACTCAGCCACACGCAGCGTTCAGTTTAACTCTGGTTATATAGTCGAAGAACACGGCCGCTTCATTGATCACGAAAGGAGCCATCTCTAGGCCAGCACTAGCGGTCTCCATGTAAAGTTATGGACGCGGAGGGGGCGGGGGCGGGGCGCGGACGCGGGCGTGGGCGTGGAAGCGGAAATGGCGGAGGCGGAGGAGGCGGGGTTGTCAGAGGACTGTGGCATCCAGAACCGGGAATGCGGCGCAACCCGCCCCGCGGGCAAAGCTTTCGCGAACGGACAGCAAGCTTTATGAGGAGGAAAAGGGTCTTCGCGTAGGTGTTACCTTGAGCTGTGCTGGTGGCAGCACATGCAGATGGAAATCATGCTAAGGGACGTCCAGAGACCTCGGGGTTCTGACGAGATGATGAAATTCGAGGCAGGATAAATTTGAACTTGAGAGTTCGTTGGGCGTGAGTCCCGGTGGAGACTGCTCTCTGCACAGAGAAGCCACTCAAGGAAGCAGAGATTACATGTGAACTTGGCGGGTTAGGAACTTTGGAGGACAGAATTGCTCGTCTCTCAAGAAATAGAATGCTTTCTGCAGTCCGTTTAATTTCTGAATTTGACGAACCCAGATCCGGAAGAAATCGTTCAATAACACGCTTCGCTCGCCCAGCCAGAGACCTGTGACTTGACTTTGACTTGGCTTGCTACTGGCTGGGATTATATAGATAGAAAGTTAGAGACGCAACTCTGTGATAGAACGGTTTGTATCTCTGTGACGGGACGGTACAACCAACAAAGCTTCTGACAGGCGTTTCAAGCTTCGGCGGCGGCTTTTAGGCTCGCGTTCGTCCAACCTTCCTAGTTCCCTCGTGGCGGACGTTGAGTCCTCCTCGCTTTCGCTTCTCGCCCGGAATTGGTCGTTGGCTGCGGGTGCGGGGTAGATACCATTCAGAAAGCTGGACTCGGCAATTGAGCACGGTAGAGAATATGAAGAAAATGCGTAAAGTAGATCCTACCAAAATGGTTTTCGTTTGTAACACGAGGGACCTTCACGGGGGTAGGAACTTCGCGACGGAAACCTACGTCTTCCTAAGTGGGCGGTGAGACTAAGAGAACATCACGACCATGCCATGCGGGGCGCCGGCAACGGTATTGACAAACATTATGATCATGATCTCACGTACATGCTACTTATCACTCGGGTGAAGTACAGGGAAGACGCAGCTGGGATGTGTTTTGCCGAAAGGGCCATGAGGAGTCGCGGCATCCCCAGGCGGAGATCCAAAGTCGGACGGATGTTGACGGCGAGGTCGGTTGTGCCGTAGGTTTCTTTCATGGGGGTCATTGGAAGACAGTACTTCTCGTCGGGAATTCGTTCCTGAGTTTGCGTCAAATCACCGGGTAAAGACCCAAGTTCGTGCACACATTTGACAGTAAGCTTTTGGCCGATGAACCAAATAACCGGAACAACCAGTGATGTATTGCCACATGCGACGAAAGATTCAAGAAGTATCGCGACTCTGTAACTTACTTTTCCATGATCCTCAATCGCTGTTGCTCCATGATCTGATGATCAGTCAGCCAGGCCGCCAAAAGAACACCGATTCCATCAGAACTACTCGCCATATCTACAGCTCCCGCGCTTACAGTGAGGCATCCAACAACGATACTAGGTACCATCTGAATAGGCACCGTCCGAACCAGCAGGGAGCTTGGGAGTAGCGGGGGCTGGCTCATCAGGGGTAGCCGGAGTAGCGGCTGGAGGAGCCGTGGTGTTTTCGGAAGATGCCGAAAGAAGGGACTGTATTTGACGAACGAGCGGACACGGACGCGGGGATGGGTCCGGAGAAGACGACGCGCGACGGAGAGGGGTAGGCTCGATTCTGTAGCTGCATTGCAGACCCGAGTCTTCAGTTATTCCGGGACTATGCTGTGAGGATGCCGACGTCAAGCCTTCGAAGGACCTTTTGTCGGGTTTGACGAATATCTGGATGTGCGAATTCCTGATATGGTAGGGCTGGTAATCGATCCGGTGGAACACATTCGTCAACTTCCTCATGTACAAGCGTTAGTGATCGGTTTGTTTAAGTTTCACACATGGAATTTGTGGGAGGTCTTGCCCGTCGACCGGGTGAAGCTTTCAATAGTGGGCTGCGGGCTCCGAGCATCCGCGATGAAGCCGGGCACGTAGTTATGTATCTACGTAAACTCAGATGACAGGGTGCTGCAACACTACTTTCGATAACCCAGTATTACGTCGCAGTATCCGCAGATATTGCCTAATAACTACCATTACGATCAACCGCTACTCAACCCTATCCCCACATCAACTACGCTACAAGTGACCGTCCAGCTACTCGCTGGCCTCCCACATTCGTCGGATGCTTCCTGGTTCGTGATCGACCCCCTCAGCTGCCCAGAACTCCCTGTATGAGTGTTCAAGAGCCTCGTGCGTATCACAATCGTACCAGGCGCGGAGGACCACCTCATTGGCCTGACCGACGCGGATGGAATAGTCCGTCAAGCACGCCGGGCAGTGCCCTGTGAGCTCCTGGTTCGCCATTCCAGGAAGTAAAGGTCGAATCACCTTGCGGTCTAAATCGAAAAGCGCAGCTAATCCTGATATACATGTAAGCCGAGGCTGATCCAAACTGGTACGAGTATCTGAACACTCACCGACAAGGCTTTCGTCTCCATAATCGTGTTCCCTCTGAAGCTCGCGGAATCTCAAATGACGGCAGAAACCGAACGACTGACAGTATCCGGACGCCCAGCAGGGGCCGTCAGATGCCGGAGATACTTTCCACTCAGAGTGGAGCAGAAACCTTCCGGCAACGATCTTAGGCTCGGCGGCGTATCTGTAATGTGAGACTACATGTAGGCTTCCAGAGTATCCAAGGCCATTGTGCGAGGACGGCGACATTAACTTCTTGAAGTAGCTACCGTCCGCTTTTCCCAACCGGTCGAGCTTCAAGGCCATCGCGATGTGCGAGTCCCTAAGGGAATAGGGCTGGCAGCTGAGCATGAAACACGAATGATTCAATACCACACGTTCCTGGCAGCGTAAGAGTCCCCCGAGCGGTAGACCCAGCCTCGTCCAATCATCCAAATCCAAAATAAGTGGGATATCTAGTGCGTCGGTCGGATGGAGCTTGCGGCACTCCGTGCAGGCCCAGCGATCCGCTAGGTGGAGAGCGATGCCGCGGAGGAAGAGAATTCGCTGGTCGCGCCTGAGCCCGGCGACTAGGGATTCCCAGCTCCCAGAGGTCCTGGCTGTGAGAATCCTGGCCGATTTGCAGACTTGGCCGAGGAGGAACTGGTCGTGGAACTCGAGATTATCCAAGATCATCTGGAAGAGTTCGACTGGAATTTTCAAAAGGGGCGGGTCTTGCCCCGGGTGTTGCGGTGGATATTGTTGTCCCTCCAGATGACTGAAGGGTAAACTGGTGACGGAAGACATTGTGTGTGATGAAGGATGAAAGTGTGATCAGTTGAAGACTTAGTGAAGAACAGGAAGACTCAAGCCTGGGTTTTTATGAGTATGGGCTCTGTGGCACGAACACACATTGGGGGCCCTCAAGGTCAGAAACTCAAGTGACGAGCAGCCACAGGCTTAAGTGGCTTCGTTTAACTTTTCACCCAGGAAGTGAACGACGCCCCGTAGGACCCTCAACGGATAGGAGGTTTTATCTATGTCCCACCTCACTGAACACTGTGTGGTTGATTGGAACAGCCCACCCGCTGCTACTGTTACTTGCACTCTGTCTGAGTCCGAGGTCTCCGACTAATCATTAGTATTTAACACCCCCTCTAGCCACAACTACATAGCTAGGTGTCCCTAAGTTAAGAGCTCTACAGGCTTATTGTCTCTCGCTATCGTCGTTGTTGGCCCTTGTATAGTAAAAGGGAAGGCTGATAATTAGAGAGCTAAGCCATATGGGGGTGTTGGATACTAGAGGAGGGGTTGATGAATCAGATCTCCCAAAACGTCCACCGGACGTTGCCATTAACAACTCACAATTATCATCCAAATGTTCAAATATCAACATAGCCCATGATAAAAACTTGGTAAACTTGTTTGGGAAAAACTCAAAGCGTTTACTGTCTTCAATGCCTGTCCGAATGTTGCCCAAAAGACACGCGCATCGCAAAGCGATCCTTATACTTCAGCAAGATAACAACACCCTTCCAGTGCACGCTTGCAAAAGATTCCAGAAACATATAAAAGCCATAAACCTAAACTTCACATAAGTGTGTAAATTAGCACTGATGTCTTGATTAGACGTAGAGACACATGACAAGTCTCCAGTTCTGGCATGTTGCAACTCCGGCCGGGTTTCGGCCCAACACCTCCACCAGACGTTCAGACGTCAGTGTGTACAAACCTGCGACCCCAAAGTCTGTGATGCTACTGTGGTATGTCGTACTGCATATGCAAGTCACCAAGAGCACCCGCCAACGTGGAAATGGAGTTCAATTTCCCGCTAGAACAATGGGACCCGACAACAAAGAAACGGCCCGGAAGCACGGCATTGGTCGCGGGAGATCGGCATCGGAAGCTTACCCTGCGTACTCCGAGAAGTCTGCCGTGTCTAAAGTCCGAAAAGACCGGCTTCGGGGTCGGAGTTAGTACGCCAGAGTGCTTTTCGGCCCCCATGTCCGTCACTTTCGAGGTTTCCGATAACATCGTGATGGACACCTCACGGTCCAGCTCGCGGCCAGAGGCATAGTCCACTTCACAAGGATCCAGGATTGGGATCCCTGAAGTCAGATCACTCCGTAACTTGTGGATTCGTGTTTTGTCAAATCAGCAAAACTGCGAAAGAACCCCATATTCTCTGCGGTCGTAAAGAGACGAATGAGCGAGGGCTGAGGCGAGAACTGAGTTTTGCCAAGGCCCAAACTGGAATTGCAAGTAATCGGCCAAACACATTCACTGTTCGAAACGCTCAAATTGCAGGATTCGCAACTCGGACGAGTGTGTTAGTCTAGATTGCTCCATTCTCGTCTACAAACACCAAGCAAACCACCTAAGCGCTCGGCGGCGCGGGCACCACAAACTCCCCGCTCTCAATGTCCCTCTGCGCCCTCAGGCTCAAGTTGACAATCTCGATGATGACGTGCTGCCGCTCCGCCTCGAGGTGCTCCTCCGAGATGGCGTCGCCGTACCAGATGGACGCGTAGATGTCGACGCCCCTCGTCCCGGGCTTCCCGAACTCGGCGCCGGCGACGTCGCGCGCAGCGATGTTCAGCACGCCAAAGTTGGTGCCCCTGCCGTCGTTGAGGTTCTTGTCGCCGCAGGCCTTGATGAGGAACTCGGGCAGCGGGCGGACCATGGGCCTCTCGAGGCACGTCGCCGGGGAGTAGTTGGGGATGGAGAAGTTGGTCACGGTGCCGCCCCAGCCCTCGAGGATGCGCGAGACGCCCGAGCCGGAGGAGAAGTCGGAGTGCTTGAAGTAGTGCTCGGCGTTGCCGCGGTTGTTGGCGGCGTCGGCGCGCGGGGACGACGACCAGGCGGAGAAGGCCCAGGCCGTGACGTTGGGCAGGGCGACGGCGGCGCGGGCCTCGACGGCCTTCCACGCCTTCGGGTCGCGCAGGTCGGAGTTGTCGTTGACGAAGCGCCAGAAGCGCTCCGCGTCGGCGATGTCCTGGGCGAACATGTCGAGGAATCCCTGGTCGCCGACCGTCTTCTTGCGCTCGTAGAGCTTGTCCATGCACTCCTCGGCGCTCGCGGGCGGCGGGTTGTTTTTGCAGTGCGTCCGCTCGTTGATGAGGTTCCAGACGTAGTGGCAGCGGTCCAGCTCGAAGTCGACCTTCTTGCCGAGCTTCGCGGGCCCGGAGAGGGTGTACTCGTAGCCTCCGGCCGTCTCGGTCCAGTTTCCGAACGAGGGCCAGGGCGTGCTCTGCGCGGCGGCGCCGGTGGCGACGGCCAGGGTTGCGAGGACAACGGGCAGCATGGCGATGGAGAGTGAGAGTAGGTCGAGTTGTGGAAGAGAGGGGAAGCGTAGATGGACGATCTCTACTGGGACGGCTACGGAATGGGAACTCCAGCTGAGTCTTCTCTTATATACAACAAGTTCGAACCCGATGCTCACCCCTCCTCGTCATCCGCCACTCGGGATGGAGATTGCGCCTCTCGGCGGCCGCCAACTCTGACTCCCGCCGTAACCCGTCCAATCACACCCCGTCAGAGGCACACTTTGCGAGAACCGACTAATCCGAGGCCGTGGGCCGGGAGTGGACAGGGAAGAAAGAAAGAGGGCTAGCCCAGCCGCGAAGGCACCCAAACCTCTGTCAGATTGTGGAAAACCCAGGGGTGCATGGGTGGTGGGTGGCCAGAGATCCACTGACGTTGCGCAGTCGCCAGGCTCGAGTACGGCGTACCAGAATCGGCAAAAAAGCAAGCTGTCGGCCGGCTCCCAGTGATGCAGTCGTGCGGCGCGGCGGCAGCATGAATGAATCGGCAGGGGTGCGCACAAAGGGAACAATGGGGAGGCAGATAGATCTCCGTATGCAGGTCCGAGGCGAGGACATGTGGGGGGGAGTGGCATTGAAGAGATGAACACCAACCAACAGACAAACATGTTGGCACGATGCATCACACGATGGGAAATGAGCTTTTGGTGGTAATGTGAAAGCTCCATCCGTTGCGTCGGTTTCTCGTGTTACTACATTGTTTGTCCTCGAGGGCGGGGACCCAACTCACCGCCGGCAGGCCGCTCACCTCCCCCTGTCGGCGCCCGTTGACTAAAGCTGCAAAGCTGCATCTCGTCTTTCCATCGTAGCGATGATGCCAAGCCTGTTCGGGGTTGTTTAGTGCCAGCTGGGCCACCCCATAATACGACACCCATGTCATAACTCGATTGAGCTGAAGTTCTCGGCTACGCCGTCAGACCCTACACAACCCCGGCTACATGAGGGGAGGAGAAGAAAAGGCCGCAAAATCCTAATGAAAAGGAACTGTATCGGTCCGAAAGGTGGCATGCAAAAAAGACCAGGTGGCAGAGGTCAAATGGAGGTTGAGTGGCTTTTCAAAGATCAGTCGCTTCTGGCCACCTAGACAACTCTAGTTTGCTGGTGGGACGAATCTGTGAAACAAGAACATTGGCTGCCTACTTAGTAAGTTGGAGGGAGAAGGTTGCAAGTACTCCACTGAGGTCCTTTGGCTGTTGGTTAGTCGGACCGTTGTCAACTCGGCCCGAGGATGAAGGTGTTTTTTTGGATAACTATCTCGGTCAGCCTTTATTTACCTGGAAGTGGCCAAATGTCTTCAATGGCAGTTCAGTGTATTGTTGCGGACATAGCCACCGCCACTCGACTTGCAGCTGATGGGATGATGTAGATGCCGTGGACTTGGTATTAACTTGCGGCGATCCCTAAAACACCCAAATTTATGATGTGGTTTAGGACGGAAGCCAGGAAGATGCCGGTCTTCCTTTGATGCCAGGTCATCGAGAGAGAACATATCACCAGGAGAGGTAACAAGAGTTAAACCAAGAGTTAAGACAAGGTCATCGCAACTAATGACTATTGTTTGAAACATTGAGAACATGTGCGTAAGCTAAGCGGATGTTGCACGAAACCCATCAACAAGCTGGGGACAGAGCAAGGCAATTTCACAAAGAACACGAAACTGTGGATTAATTGCACCGTTTGTGGCTGACAACTTCACTTCTCGAGTTAACAAAGCAAAGCCGGCGGTCGAAAGCTTTGAGTCAAAGAAAAACCGCAACCAAAGGAGGAGCAACCTTGCCGAACTTCGGATTGTCATGCGGACATCGAGAAGACCACCGGTTCGTAGTCCTCTCTTCCCTTGCTGGAATGCGTGAGGGGACGCGGAACATTTCAAGGTAATTGAAATGTCTATTATTTAACTATATGTACAGAGAATGGAAACTAGAATATGTACCAAATACGATCTCAGCATGTAACCCCCAAGTCTACAGCACGCGTAAAATGACCTTCGTCTGTGTGCCAAAAGACCACCACTCAAGGCAGCACAGTCCCCAGAATAGGATAGTACGGCTGGAACAGAGCACACCTCGCGTCCAGCAGCGTGGTATTATACGGCGTCGCAATCGTCTTCACGTCCGCAACGTCGCCCAGGACGACGGTATCAAGAGGCGCGTACGAGGACCCGACGGCCGCCCACCCGGGCCCACCGGTCGGGTTCTTGACGAAGCGCGCGAAGGCGCCGCGGAGGTACTCGTAGACGCCGTACTGCTGCGCGGTGTACTTCGCCGTGGCCGGGTTGCTGAGAAGGAGGAAGAGGTCGGACCCGTGGAAGACGCCGAGGAAGCCGAGGTCGCTGGGGAGGGTCGAGATGAGCGAGGCATTGAAGTAGTACCGCCACGTCGGGAGGTTGATCGACGTGGCTGTCTGCGAGAGAGCGGCGGCCGGCTTTGTGGTTTCTGTCAGTAAGGGCAACAACTTAGTCTGGAAACATGAAGAAAACTCACGCATTGGAACGAGTAGTCGGTGTAGATGGCCGCCGCAATGTCGTAGTCGGTCTTCAGACGGGGATCGGCGCGGTACGTCGAGAGGATGATGTCCTTCGCCTGGGCGGTGAACAGCGGCGCCGGCAGGTACGTGTTGACGAAGGCGTCGAGCGTGATGCGGTCGTTGAGCAGCCCGCGACCCTCCTCGGCGACGGTCGACATGAGCAGCGGCACCTTGGCGACGTTCCCACCCTGCCAGGCGGCGATGGGCAGCGCCGGGACGGTGATGTTGTCCCGCTCGGGGCCGGTGAGTACGCCCGTGGCTTTCTGGGCGGCGGCGAGGGCGTCGGCCGGTACCTTCTTGACGCAGGCCAGCACGTCGGTCTGGTTCGCGCAGCCGACGGCGGCGGCGATGGTGGGCCAGACGGAGGTGTCGTTGACCGGGTAGCTCGCGGCGGCGAGGCCGTAGGTGCTCTGGCCGCTCATCATGATGGCGCTGCGGAAGGGGGCCGGGGGCGAGCCCGGGCGGCCGTAGGCGCGGAGCAGGTAGTCGACGGAGGTGGCGCCGGCGGAGTGGCCCCAGATGGTGACCTTGGCCGGGTCGCCGCCGAAGGAGGCGATGTTCTCCTGGACCCATTTGAGGGCGAGGTGCTGGTCGTAGAGGCCGAGGTTGCGCTCCGAGACGGGGATCTGGGGGGAGGAGGGGAAGCCAAAGACTGGAGGTGGTCTGTCAGTACATGTAGATGGTTTGTAGGAGTAAGAGCTGTTGATGATGATGTTGATGAGGCATATGACGTACTGTTGTTTCTGTAGTTGAAGTCAACGGCGACAATGTCCTCATAAGCGGCAAAGGCGGAGAGGTCGGCTCTGCCATTGCCGATCTGAAAAGCACCGCCGGGGATGAAGACGATGACGGCACGATTGGCTTCGCGAGCACTTGCAGGAGCGAATACATTGATGGTGAGACAGTCCTCACTCTCGGGTGCTGGAGGGTTGTTGTAAAGGGCTTCGGTTACTTCGGGCCGAGTTGCGACGGCTGGGCGGGTGTTAGTACAATGACGCCATACTCTGACGAGATTTTCCAAACATACAGTTGTTCACAAAGTTCTGGTAACAGGAAGGGCCAAAGGCCGTTGTGTCGAGGGGACTCTTCCATGGCGCCGGGGGCTGGGGAAGCGCGAAGCGAGCCGGCGGCGCGGCGTACGGGATGCCGAGGAACTTGTTCACGACGGAGAGGGCATTCGGTAGGCTGGTGGCCACGCCCTTGATCTCTCCTCCTGCGATGGTTGCCTTCACCGCCGTTGCAGACGGAGCTGGGCAGTCTATGGCCGATGATGACGGCTTCGGCTTCGTTGCCGCGGCAACGGCTCCAACAGAAAACAGGATGAGGTCTTGGAACTTCATGGCGTCGGTGATGGCCGTTTGGAGCCTCGAGAGTCCTGGAATAATATCCAAAAGGGTGGACTCACTCAATACCGCGGGATTCTTTTAAAAATCTTCAAAAAAAAAAAATGATTACAATTCAATCCCGAACAATAGTGAGGCGAACCCTGCCAAGTTATAACAGAAACGATGCATGTTGAACTATAACCGTAAATCCTCTGCCCGCGTCCCGACCACCCCAAGAGGCAGAAAAGGGAAGGTGGAGGCGATCAACAACAGGCGCCCGAGACGGTCTGAGCCCGTCATTGTCAGCCCTAAGGAAGAGATGGGATCGCGGATCACTAGGCGCAGGTGTGTATAAAGTGGACGGCGTCTTGGGAGCCTGCACTCGTGTAAGTCACACTACGTGAAGATCCTCGGTCTACGTGTCTTGGTGCTCTCTTTCTGTCCCGGTGGATGGCGGGGTTGACGGAGGGACTGCGGTAGGGGTCCCGAGCGAACCTAGAGTTGAGTTCAGGTGGTTGACGCGCTAACAATACCTTTAATTTCAGTGAAGCTTAGGCGCCGTGTCTTACATCCGAGGACTGAATTCCGATGACGACGATTCCGATGCGCTGTTTGTTGTTCAGCCAGCCAGCTGATGCCGGCTGCTGATCAAGTGTGACCTCTGGGAGCCAGGTGGCGGTATTTGGTAGCTTCCAGAGGGGGTGGTTCCATATGCAGCGTTAACCTGCCAGCAACACCACATCTTCTTTCAACGTCATCTTAAGCTTGCTTTACTTTAGCTTCAGCTTTCCATATCAACGCAATTACCTCAACACAATACATCCCAGTTGTCTTGCCATGCTCGAGAGTCATCCGACACAATCCCACCTCCTGCACCATGCGGCCAGAGGACCAACGACCCTTGCTTCGCCGGCTTTTGGGGCACGTCAGAGATCCTTCTGTGATTGGTAGCCTTCTTATGCACTGATCTTTGAGAAGATTGCAAACTACTTCGATGACAGACACTACGCCACTGAGACAACCCAGGATCTTGAAGAGTCCCTGCGTTACATGGCAAGGGCTTTGGAGATCACCAGCCGACCATCTCGATTGGCCTTCTCGTTGTAACAATGTCGGACTGAAGCTAGGTTCCCGCTACTCACGAACAGGCGACGTTGACGATTTGGAACGGGCTCTAGATGCGTCCCGCAAAGCTCTCGATGCAACTCCTGAAGGACATCCGAATCGTCCTGACTACTTGAATAATCTGGCCCTCAACCTAGGATACGAACACGCGAGAACGGGCCGTCAGGATGTTCTATCTGAAGCTATTGACCTTGCACGGCACGCTGTCGACCGGGCTCCGAACGATCACCCTAAGCGACTCTATTTTCTTACCAATTTGGGAATTCGGATGGGCAATCAGTTTGAACATACTGGCGACATTTCAAATCTGAAAGAGGCCACCAAAATTGCGAGGGAGGTTCTTGACACGACCGATGACCATGGCCCACGACTCCCGGTCAGGATGAACAACTTGGGAGAACGGCTGAGGCAGATGTATTCGCGGACTGGAAAAGTCAGCTACCTTGAAGAGGCCATAGAGCTGGCCAGGCAAGGCATTGCAAACAATTCGTTCGCGATGGACCATCCGGAGCGTCTTGAACATTCTGTCAACTTGGCCCTGCGCCTGGGGGACCAGTACTTGCTCACTGGCAATGAAAGTGCTCTGGAAGAGGCGATTGATCTGGTCAAGGAGGCTGTGAAACGTACGAACGAGAGCCACCCAGACCGAGCTTCAAGATTGAGTGCTTTAGGAAGTCTTATGGGCAACAAATACTCTCGCACCGGCCATCTCAGCGACCTTGACGAGGCAATCGCCTACAGCCGCAAAGCTGCAGACGTCAACGCGGCTGGACATGTTGGAAAACGAGCGGAATATCTAAACAATCTGAGTAACAGACTCAGTGATAGGAATGCGCGCACTGGCGCGTTGGAAGACCTCAACGATGCAATCAGGGCTGCTCAAGAAGCCGTGGATGCCATAAAGCCGGGCCATCCGGACAGGGCTATGTACATGAACAACCTCGCTCTTCACCTCGACGGCAAGTACGCACGAACGGAGAATGCAGAAGATCTCGACCAGGCTTTGTTTGTCGCTCGAGGAGCGCTGAAGCTGCTTCCGTCGACCGACCATCCCGAACGTGCACCGATACTCAGCACAATCGGAATTCTTCTGATGACGCGATTTGAAGATGAAAGACACCCATCTAGAGGAGCTATGACGGAGGACCTCGATGAGGCTTTACGCTGCGTGGAGGAAGCCGTATGTGTCACGCCCAAAGGGCGTCCCGATCGGGTCAAGTATCTGAACAACATTGGCCACTATGCGGGCGTCAGATACCAGCGTCTCCGTCGATTGGAAGACCTCGACAAAGCCATCGCGGCCTCGAAGGAGGCAATGGAGGCTAGCCCTGAGAATCACCCTGACCGAGCTGCGCCCATGAGCAATCTTGCTCGTCTTCTCAGGGAGAGAGAAAAGGGTGGAGATTTGGACGAGGCCAAAAGATTATTCAAAGCAGTTTTGTACTCCGACCAAGCACCGATCCGAGTCCGCATCGACGCCGGTCGCCTCTTTCTCGCGGCGACAGACATCGTCAAGCACAGCCTGGAAGCATATGACGTGGCCCGAAGGACCATCTCTATGATATCCATCTTCGCACCGTTTTCGCTTCGACCAGCTGATAAGCAGTACCTCCTTTCTCAGGCGGTGGGACTTGCCTCGGATGCTGCTGCCATCGCCTTGCACGTCCGTCAAGGTAACCCCGCGGAGGCCCTGGAACTGCTCGAGACTGGCCGTGGAATCATAGCCGGTTTCCTTCAAAAGATGCGCGCCGACCTCTCTGAGCTGCATCGATCGTGTCCAGAACTCGCAAGTTCTTTTGAAGAGCTCCGCGATCTTCTCGACCGGCCCTCCTCAACCGGAAACGGGCGAAGTCCGCCCATACCATCGGATTTCGAATCTGCGCCTACCGAAGCAGACGCTCGCCATTTGGCAAGCGTGCGTATGGATGCAGTCTTGGCGGAAATACGCCGCCGGCCTGGGTTTGAAAACTTCCTCGGCGCTCCGACTGAAGCTCAGATGCTCCAGGCTGCTACCTCAGGCCTGTGGTAGTCGTCAACGTCAGTACGTACAACTGCGGTGCAATTGTCGTGGAGCACTCGGGTATACGGGTCCTTGACTTGCAAAGGGTTACATATGGAGCTGTGGAGTCAAAGGCTCACTCTGTTCGATCTCCCGATTGTCTTGATTGGCTTTGGGAGGTGATCGTTAGACCTGTTCTCGACTTCCTGGGCTTTCACGAGACGCCATCCGAAGGAGAGCAATGGCCGCACGTCTGGTGGATACCAACTGGCCCGTTGGTGGGATTCCCTCTTCACGCAGCTGGGCATCACTTCGGCAATAAGGGAGAATCCGCGCTCGACCGGGTTGTCTCATCGTATAGTTCATCTATTCGGGCCTTGATATACGCTCGTCAAGAGCATCAACGCAAGATCTTGAGACCAAAAACGATGGCCGAAGTCGGAGATGAAGGCGGCCCAATTAAGATGGAGGAACAGGAGCAATGCAGGCCCAAAATGGATGTCGTTCTGGTATCAATGCCGAAGACGCCAGGCAAATCATCGCTCGAACACGCCAGCAGCGAGATTACAGCAGTCAAGAAGGCCTGCAACGCCATGGGGCTGCCTTACATCCAGCCCGCGGGTCGGCAGGAGGACGTGCTGGCTGCCTTGAACGACTCTTGCGGGGTCTTCCATTTCGCGGGACACGGCGCCACGCACTCGATGGACCCGACGGAGAGCCAGCTGCTTCGTGAGGACTGGCGCGAGCGCCCTTTGACCGTGGGGAGTTTACTCGAAACGAACCTCGTCGACAAGTCCCCCTTCCTCGCCTACCTCTCGGCCTGCGGCACGAGCCAGATCCTCGACAACAGGGTGGTGGACGAGAACATTCACTTGGCTAGCGCCTTCCAGCTCGCGGGCTTCAGGCATGTCATCGGCACGCTGTGGGAGGTCGACGATGCGTTGTGTGTTCACGCGGCCAAGATGACGTACCAGGCCTTGTGGGATGGGGGGATGACTGATGTGTCCGTCAGCGAAGGGCTTCACCACACGATGCGACGGCTGCGGGACGGCTGGGTCCGATCGAATGGCTTTCACGTGGGTGATCATACTCGGTCAACCCCGGCAGACACCGAGAGTAGGTTCCTTGAGGACGTTGGTGTTCTGCTTCCAGATGGTCAAAATACTTCGGATGTCGAAAGCGCGAGAGTTTTGAGGACGATTGCGAGGACTGAATCGACCACGCCGCTCTGGGTTCCGTATGTACACTTTGGGCCATGATGGGACGAGTTGGGAATGTAGCCGGACTAACTGCCAGATTTCATAGTGAATAGTAGAATCACTGCTTCTATAGTGTTGCAGGAAAGTGATCCAAATGCAAGGGAACAATGTCCTTTTCATCGTCACTCGCACAAAGGCGTTTCCAAGCACAGCATCATTGCCAGCCTTCCAATGGCTATCATGTTCGAACAAAGGTCAAGTGACTTAACAACATACTGAATCCTACGCCCAGAAATACGAGACTATACCTTCTTTCCCGGGAAACTCCCCTCGCGCTCTCGGGCCTGCCTCAACTCGATGGACGCCCAACGCATGCCAAATTGAACCGGCTCGTTACGCTGAGCCCCGACGCCTCCCCGGGTGTTGTCGAAGATGATGTCGCTCAGCAGGTCGCTCAGCTCCTCCTCGTCCGTCTCGTCCCCGCGGGCGGTCGACCCCGACTGCGTCTCGAGGCACCGCAGATCCATCCGGCCGCTGGTCACAACCACCACGATGCGCTCGAAGAACCTCCGACTGTCCCGCGGCATCCCCTTGGGCCAGCTCATCTCCGACCCCTCGAGGTCGCCGAACACAATGTCCCGCTCCCCGTACAGGTACGTCTCGCCCGGCTGCAGCTCGCGGCCGCTCGGGCTCGCCGTCGAGAGCAGCGAGACCGAGTCCGGGCAGAGGTCGAAGATGGACGCGTACACGGTCTTCTGCCCGCCGTTGCGGACTTCGATGTAGATCTTGTCGCCCTCCCTGACGACGAGCCCTCGGGCGCCGCTGGGCGTCTTCACGCCGTCGAGGACGGTCCCGACCTCGACGCTCACGTGCCTCGCAATACCCTCCGACTCGCTTCGTTGCCTCGCCTGAATCCTCCTCTTGGACTCCGTCTGTTTCGCGACGGCGAAGAGCTGCCGCGACCGGGCCATCGACTCCATCTTCCGCACGCACTCGGCCACGCTCCTCGCCTGGTTGTCCCTTGTGAGCTCCCAGCGGCCCATGAGGACGGCCTCGCCCGCCTCCCTGCTCTCGAGGCACACCGCCGCCCTCTCCTGCCTCACGAGCGCGAACGCCTCCCTCGCGTGCGTGACGTAGAGGAACGGCGACGCGCCGACCAGCCCCGCGACGTCGACCGCGCAGCGCCAGTGCCCGACCGCCACCGGCAGCCGGCCCATCCTCCTGCTCTTCGGGAACGCCTTCATACCACCGGCCGCGCGGAGCTGCGCCACGTCCCTGTTCAGAGACACCTGCGACGCGATGGACCCGACGCGCTGGACCGTGGCCTTTGCAATCTCCCGCGCCGCGTTGTTGCGCTCCTCGACCGCCGGGAGGACCGCGTACCTGTCGCCCTCTCGCACCCCGTGCAGCTCCCCGCCGTGCAGCACGATCCTGTTCCCGATGACCTCCACGGGCAGCGCGCCCTCCAGCTCGGCCCGCGAAAGGCTGAAGGTGAGCCGCAGGTCGTCCCCCTCGACCTGCGGGAACTGCGAGGGACAAGTAACCTTGAACCGGTCCCTGACGCGCACCATGACGCTCCGCCACGAGACGTCCGGCACCTGCGCGTCCTGCGGCTGCCGGCCCAGGATCCGCTCCAGCGCCTCCGTGAGCACGCCCTGGCTCGCCTCGCCCTCGAACGGCCGCTCGTACGCGCTCTCGCCCTGCGCGGACGCTGCGACGGTCAGAAGTCTCGGGTTCCGCTCGTGGTGCGCGCCTCCATCCAGCCTGCCATCGCTCAACATCTTGCGCACATGCGAAAACACCTCGGCGTAAAACTCCCCGTCGACCGTCTTCACGGTGCCAGGCAGCCGGGCCATGCGCGCCGCGTGGCAGCAGTCGAGCACGAGCGTGACGTTCTCCGTCCGGTCGGTCACGCCACGCAGGAGCTGCGACAGCTGCGCGTCCGTGACGCCTCGAAAGTCCGTCTCCGTGGTCTCGTTAAAGTCGCACGGCACGAGGAACTGCAGCGGCCGGGCCGCGTCGGAGCCGGAGCCGGGGCGGCGCACGAGGCCGCCGTGGCCCGAGTAGTACACCACGACGGCGTCGCCGGGGGCGGTGCTGCGCGCGAGACTCCGTAGGCCGTCGACGATCTGGTCCCTGGTGGCCTCGTAGACCATCGCGCAGTCGAAGCCGCGGGGGGCGAGGATGGCTTTCATGGTCTGCAGGTCCTGGTACACGCCCTTGAGGCGCTCGTCCGGGCACCCGAGCAGCAGGGCTCGCTTCTTTGTCGGCTTGATGCTGTGCGTCATGGTGGAGAGGTGTTCTTGTCTGGTTGTGTGAGATCCGAGTCCAAGTCAGACGCAAATGGTTACATATCTTTTCTCCGGCGTGAAATTCCTCGCCGGCGCGGGACGGAGAATCACGAGGTACTTCGGCGAACCCTGATCCTCTCGCTCGAGACACCCCCGCCATTCTCGTCCGGAGATAGCGGGGGGGGGGGGGGGGGGGGGGGG
>JAJHHK010000036.1:0-249158 GCA_022457145.1 Colletotrichum magnum | reverse complement strand
GGGGGGGGGGGGGGGGGGGGGGGGGGGGGGGGGGGGGGGGGGGGGTAACCGGCGCGTCGTTTGTTGGTCTGCCAGATTAATACCGCGCCGGAAGAGGGGTCCAATGAAGAGTCGCCGCGAGTGTGGGCTGCTATTGCAGAGACGCCCCCCTCCTACCTGCAGGGGGAAGATCGACCGAAAGGGATTTCCTGCTCGCCACTTTTGGTTGTTGAAGAAGTGTTGAATTGGTCAACCGGAACCCTGATTTGCGAAAGATGTTGGTTGTCAATGTTGAGCAAGTCTGCGGAGCGCCGATCATAGAGTGAGCGTGGGCCGAAATAGAGTTGTTTGTTCCTGTATCCGTTTCGACATCAAGACATCCCAAAAGTGCCGAGTTTCACATTTGCAATGTTGACTCCCCCCATACTGCATGCTCTCAAAGGACACAGACTTTTGCTATTGGGACCTTCCCCTACGTACCTACTGCGCTTGCTAGGCTCTATTTTTGTCACTAGGTAGGCAGGCTCTATTGTCATCGCTAGGCTCTATAGTTGTCGCTGGACTCTGTCGCCGTCGTCCTTAGGCTCTGTCGTCGTTGCTAAGCTCAAGAAAGATTGGACAGCCCCAGACTAATACAACAACTCAAACCGGGTAACCCAGAGACCGCAGGACAGCATGAATCTCCCCTACCGTTGCCGGCTCTATCTCGGCACCGTCTGTCACCTCGGACGCTGGACCGTCTTCATCCATCTGCCAATACTGCAGACGAGCTTTGTCTTTCCGAGCATAGACCTCCCCGCCGAGTCTCCTGACAAAAGCGGACGTCGGGGGCATGGCTACAAGATGATAGTCCCGCTCATGAATATAAATCGACGGAATCCACACCGGCGAAGACAAGGTTTCTCCTGATTTGTTCCACCAAAGTTTCGCACATTTCTTCCAGGGCCGCCTATCTCCGTAGCTAAACGAATCCGCAGGCTTTTGCCAGGGTATCGAATCGCCCACAAACATCTCCTCGAGAAGCTGCCAGACGCGACGGCGATTGTGCAGCCCGGCGGGTACGTGTGCGAGGTCCGTGGAGTACCCAGTGCAGACGTAGTCTGGTTCGACGTCGTCGGGAAGACCGGGACGGGCTCCGTAGTCGACTCCACGGCTAAGCTGGCGGACCAGAAGTTCCCAGTCCCACTCATATTCGGATCCCCCGGGGCATGTCTCGGCATCTTTGGCATCTATCATGACGGGATCGATATCCCACAGCCAAGGAAGGAGTCCTTGAGAGCCCGCCTGGAGCTGCTCCTTCCATAGCCGTTGAGGGAGAAGGCGTGAAGAGAGTCTCGGCAAGTCACGGCCCATGTGCGCGAAAATATCGTCCATGATCTCCTGCGGCATCCTGCTCAGGTTTTCCGACAGTCGAGCAGCCTCGTCCGAAAGGCTGATATTCGACCTGCATGGCTGCAGATTCCGGAGGAGGCAGTTTGTCAAGTCGTCGACGTCGAGAGGGCTTCTACCCAGTGCCTGTACTTGTCAGGAAAGGATCATATATGAGGGTGTTGGTCGTGAATGCTTACAAAGAACATGTTCGACCGCACCGACTTGTACGGACCCGGCCACTCGACCCCACTGACCTCCTCCCAAGCCCAATCGGGACCGGGCCACTGGACGTTGTTAAACGAAGCGCATTCTCGGTGAAAAATGGGCGCGTAGTACTGGTGATCCCCAAGGCGGTAGTTCACTCGAGGAAGAGTGCGGCCCGGGATCCCGCATTTGGCGGCCACGCCTTCTCTCCAATGCAACGCGATGAAAAGCCCACGCATGTCCCGTATGTGAGCTACCCGAGACGTTGCGAAGACCCTTCTGGCAACATCGAGACAGGCGGCGTGGACACAGGCGTACAATCGCTGGTCGGACTCCAGTCCGTACAGGTAGTTCATTGACATAACCTTTGGCTCGATGCTGGGGTCCGCTGATTCTAGGAAGAACTCCACACCCTCTTTTCTGCGTCCGACATGAACCTCGATTTCGGAAGCTTGGGATCTAGGCCGTATTGTGGAGGGGTCGGGGTCCTCTTCGTCGGAGCAGTCTGGGAAGAATCCGGTGTCGATTTGAATAAATGTCCAGTCCGGCAGAAGCTGGCCAACCTCGTCGTCCGGGTCGTAGAGTAGACGGAGATCCTCCACCCACCCCACGTGTTTCAGCAAGTCCTGGACGTCTCCTTCCGGGGGTTGGATGTCGCCGTCCCTGATCAAGTCTTGGAGATCGCTCCGAAAATCGCTCGGTGCTTCCATGCCACATATCTGGCAGATCCAATCGTTGCTGCCGATCATCCTTGACGTAACTGTTACTGAGAGGTCAATACCGTATACTCTGGGAAAATCAATTCGTGGGTCGGCTAAGAGAGTGATCGAACCTGATCAGTAACGTGCTGCGGGAATCTGTCCACTGAGATGGCAGTGTCTAGGCCAGCTCAAGTTTGGCCGACCTCTGGATTTCTTGAGTGTATATGGATGGTATGTTGTTGCGCGTAGCGAGCTTTGGACGTGGTGGGGAGCAAAGTTCTGACGGGTTTCGACCTGGCTGGTTGGCTTGGAGATCATTCAGATTTTCCCTTTGCCTTCGTAGAGAAGAGGCCGGTTGTGTGCTGACGTGTGATAGAGTGTTGAAAAGGAGGGAAAGAGCCACCGGGAGTGAAACTTCCAACAGCACGTCGAGCAAACACTTGGCAACACCGCCTACCTGAGGCACCAACAGTAGCGAGCTACACTGTAAGAGACTAGGTACTCTATACTTTGTAATCTGTGCACTGTACCTTTTCACACATCAGGGTACATATAGACCACTACGTACCGTTCCTTCCCTGGGTAGGTACCTGAGTGAATAGTGATAGTGAACGCGCAGGAGCTAAACTTGGATCGCGTTGCGCAGGTAGGTATAAGTCCCAGCTCCTGCCTTTATCAACCAACTATTGGAACGGTAGCCGCCGCATAAGATCGACAGGTGCATCTATTCTTATCTCTTTCGAGTAGGTATTACAGGAAGCTTGGCCCCAACGAGGTGTCAGCTACCTAGGTAGGTACCTTGGCCTTGTAGCACAGGGATGACGGATATAACAGGGACACCAGAGATGGCAAAGACAACAGACGTGGACATGGATCATGACCAGCAGGTATGATAACATAACCATCACTCATGCTTGTTAATTATACCATTGAAATATGCAAGAAGTACCTGGGTACCTTGTTGATCCACGGCATTACGCAGGCATCCATAGTCCTTCTACATCTTTCAAACGGAAACAATGACAGTGCTGACGGCACACCCAGCACCGACCACCTCCCTCTGGTCGTCACGAAGTGGACAGCTGCAGACGGGCTTGGATTATGGAACTGCGAAGCAGAAAGGAACATAATACGAGACTTGGCCAGTTGATGTCGGATACCGACCCAGAGCTATGAGATTGCAGTATCAAGAAGGCCCGAAGGCAGGTCTAGCTCCTAAGCCCCCAAGTCGGATGTCAGCGAGTCCCCTACGTCTCGTTTCCCGACCTGTTTGGGGTCTCAGAACTTGCACGTTGTGAGAAATGCACTGATGCAGTTGGGAGTGTTTACTCTACCTTGGAAGTATTATGTATAAGACCAAGAAAGTCCACTAAGATGGCCGACCATTCTTGACATTCGACTTCACACGCAGTTTCACATTCAGCTTTGCACCCTGCCACCCAGCTTTACACTCGCTCAACTTACAATCTGTCTGCAACGATCAGATCCTTCAACGTCTCGCCACAATGAAAGCATTACTAGTCTTTGGCTTCATCTGTGGTCTTGTGTGCCATGTGCGTGGCTTTCAGCCTGATCCTGCTTCGACCCTCGTCCCGCCCACCGTACAAGACCACGAGGGACTTCCACTTCACAGCCTCATACAGACCGACTCGCCTCCAGCTATCCCTGAAATCGACGCAACCTCGGCCCCAACCACATTCTCCGTCTTCACCCCCTCTGGAAATCTTTCTCGCACTCTCTGGACGCCACCAGTTGTCATTGTGACCCAGACTGCGCAACCTCTGTTGCCTGGTACGCCCATCGACTTCACCACAGCCACTGCTGGCCCAGTCGAAGCTCCCACTTCCACTTTGGGTAGTCTAGAGTCTAGCGAGGCCTCAGAGTCTGACAAGGCCCCAGAGAACAGCAGAGAACAGAGTGTAACTCTAGGGCATCCAGCTTCCTCTCTCTATCCTGTAATTCCACTACCAACTACTAATTCTAACAAGGCCTCAGAGAACAGTAGAGAACAGAGTGTAACTCTGGGGTATCCGGCTTCCTCTCTCCATCCTACCACAACGATGACTTCTGTACCCCCGGACTTCTTCGTTCAGACCTTGACGGGGCCCGAGTGGGAAACCAATACCTGGTTGACAACCACGGCAACTGACGGTAGTCAGACCATAGTGCCCGTTTTGGTTGGTTGCCCGGGATGTGGCCCTGTTGGGGATGGATATGGGATCGTCCTCTGGAACCTGCCCCCTATCCCGAACGTGTCCTTCAGACTGCCGAACCTTCCACAATTCTCGCTGCCCTGTATCAGGCTTCTCTTTTTGCCGGTGGGAGATTGCCCTGGTCCAGTTACCGAATACACAGAGAACGGCGACAACAACAACGACGACGACAACAAACACTCTAGCGGGGTCAACACCCCAACAACGACAGCATTATCCTCGACATCCTCGGCATCCTCGACTGAGAGCTGCACGGTAACGCAGACGGCTAGCAACTGCGTCGCCACGTGCAGTCACACAACCATCAACCAGGTCTCCACCGTCACTTGTTTCACGACCGCGTGCCCCCAGACAATCACCGGTTGTAGTGTGACTGGAACTACGTCAACGACGACCAAGCAGCCTTGTGCATCGGGGGCCACAGCCGACCGCAGTCTGGGGAGACGCGACGGTGACAGCGGTGCATGCCCCATATGCCCAAGCTGGGACCTTACCGGCACTTCTGAGTTGGACGGGCCTGCAGACGAAGACGAGACGACACTGGATTCCCGACATCTTACAGTCGCCGGGCGTATATTGGTACCACGCTTTGAATGCTCCATGCCACGGGATAACTCAAAGACGGTCGAAAAACTCGGCAACTGTAAAATCAAGGGCGCGTATCCAGTGGGACGGGAGGTCAAGATTCCACGATACTTTGGCGGCACTACTCTTGTTGCCTGCGAACATGCCGGCTTCCCCGGCATGGAACCAGACATCGTCAGGTCATACCAGCAAATGCCTCGCTGGTACAGCACCACCACCGCCGAGGCGCCGGCATGCACGTATGAAGTTGTTCGAATCGAGCCCGAGGAGATGTGGATTCAGGCAAGCAACAGCGAGGGGGGTGCGGTGCCGAGCCTGGATCACTCCTGGGAGAAGGGCTGGCTGTCCGAGTTCCTGACCAGCCTCATCGACGACGGTGCTCAGCCTCTGGCGGATGTTGCGAGCGGCGCAGAGCACGGAGCAAAGATGAGCTGCAATGAGTTCAAGCGGTTCATGTTCAATGCTCACGGAGATGTTCGCGGAGACCGGAATGAGCTCGAGGACACGTACAACGCGCTGGCCTCCCACAGCAACGTGGATTTCGTAGGGATGACGCAGGTGCTCAACGGCGACGGAAAGGTACGTGGAATGCATTGGCGTGTGGTAGCTCAAGCGAATACCCTGTGGATGACGGACGACGGAGATGAGCGCTAACGAAAGGACTGCATCAGGGATTTATTCTGAACCGAATGATGTTCATGGCGACCGTGAAACGCCAGGTGGCGGCAGGCGGTGGGAAGAGTTTTGGCACCATCATGAAGGTATTGCCGAAGAAAATCAGGCTGTTCCATCAAACACTCGTGGGTGTTGAAGTCAGCAACCTCCCCGAGAACATCGTCATGGCAAAGAAGACAAACAACCGGATTCTCCTCGAACTGTGAGTCCAGTGGTAAGCCCAGTTCTGGAAAGCAAGGAAAATCACAAGGCTAACATGATGGCAAGGCGGAGGCTCGACAAGCGCCTGGCAGACGAGACTGACGTCGAAGCGTTCAAGAAGGGATCTTTTGCGTCGAGTTTCCGAGCGTTCATGAACAGCTACGTAGAGGACGTGAAGGAATACGCGCAAAGAGTTGACTCGGAGTTGAGAACGGTCATAATGGAGGCATTCGACAAGATTGTCACGTCCAGGGGGTTTGACGAGAACAATGTGGAGTATCAGGAGCAGGTGAGGAAGTGGGATTTCCTAAACAGCAAGGGAGCCGAGGCTTTCGCCTTGAACATCTCGTGAGACTGGCCAGACTGCGAGGGAATTGCCCGTTGGGATGGCACTGACGAATTTGCGTTTAAATTGTCGCCCAGAAAAACCACCGCTGCCGGTTCTTCGCTCACACAGACCGACACTACTGCACCACCGTCGACGACGGTCATCACTCCGACCGCGCGACCTGAGACTCCTGCCCCTACGGCTGTGCCCTGTCGCTCTGACAGATGCTCGACAATGGACTGCCCCGACGGCTAGGGCGGAGGGTGCCGGGCCCTCCCGATGGGTCGAGGCCACGCTTGTCAGTGTCCGCCCCGTACCTGGACAGAGACGTACGAGGCTACCCCGGAGCCCTCAACACCTACCTACTCCAGGGACGATGATTGCCCCGACACCTGCGGCGAAGAGGAGGTCAAGGCGTGTATGGTTTTGCCACGTTTTCCGCCCCAGGAGAACGTCGTGGACTTTGCATGGAATGGTTGATGACTGCGAGACTTGACGACTCCTGAGAGATGTCTGCCGTCCGTCACTGCCGTCCGTCACCGGCCGCCGTCCGTCATCACTGTCCGTTACTGTCTCCATGGATATAGTTCGTGTGCATGTAGTAGTATAAACTCAATTTACGTAGTGGTAGCGGAACATTGGGATTGGGGTTAATTACCCTCTAGGGAGTGTCACTTGTTTCTTATAATATGTCTGTTCTAGGCCAGCCACCCAAAAAATGTTAAAACGCACTCAACAGAGTGTTCTAAGTAGAATGATGTTATGGTTTGGTTATGGAGTTGAAGCACTAGCTTGCGAGTGACCCTGTCTTCTCACGTGCCCACGCTGTCGTGCGGCTGGCCTTGCGCCATCACGGTAGACAAAACGTAGTTGAGGAGCAACACAGCAGCAGTTCTTCATTTTGTTCTCTTGTATACGAACACCTCTTTTATTTCCAGCTTTGGTTTGTATCCGCCTTGTTTACTTAGATATCGCAACCGCTGTCCCTAAACGTACATCACCTTCGTGGCGCCAGTATGGTCAACATCAAGTTGTAGGATTTCAGCAGGAGACTTGTCAAGCTATTTTCCCACCGTGATTCCTTCGAACTCACTGGCCTGTCAGCATGAAAACGCCGATGTCAGTAGTGAAAATACCGTCACAGCCCCGCCGTCCAGTCTCATCAGGTCCTCGTCCTAGAACGCACCGGGTCACGCAGCACGGGTGATCAGCGCGAGTTGTTGGCTTGTTATTTCAGCGCCCCTTCTAGCTCAACTAGCCGACTGGCGTTTTACACCCCTAGTAGTCCTTTCCTATCGCCTAAGCTGATGCGGAGGGCTGCAAAGGCCGATCATCTAGACTGGCCGACTGTACAATCAGTGTCGTTTTTTTCGTTTCTTTCGGGCCCTTCTCGCTGGCCTTCGCCTCAATCCTCCAGGACTTGATGAATATTCCTCACGTCAGCAAACGAGACCGAGCCAGCAGCAGATGAAGGCACGGAAAGGAGCAAGCGGGAGGTCCAAACGCCGTGCATAACAGGCTCCAGCAGCGGTAGCAGATGCTACGCTGATGGGCTTTCAGTCTGAAAGAGGTGCTCGACCAGGCAGAGAAGCTGCCTACACAACTTGCCAACAACCACCAACACCGCCGGCTCGCCGCCTCTGGTGATGCCGCTAAGCCTCTTGCTTTGAAGTCGCGAGGCCCCGTTTTTAGCTTCTCGAGCCTATTTTAAACTCCGTCCTAGTTTAGGTAGTGTGTTCGCGCCACCGCCTCGGTTCATTGTTAAGGGAAGAGACGGAACTACTGGAGGTAGCAGCACGTTGTTACACCGCCACCTTCATTCGTGGAACATGTTATTCGAGATGCCTTTTCGAGGTGATCCCGAGTTTCCTCTTGGCGACCGAGACTCTCTCTTCGTCTCAGATATGCCATCTCTTCGAGCCATCTCGGGACTGCCGGACCTCCCCCCGATCCATGATCAAATGTTCTCCAAAAGCAAAAGAACGCGCGAGACACGGCACGCCTCGAGCGCCGGCTATACAGCCCAACTGCCCGTCCGGGGGAAGTTTAACCAACCACCGATCCCCACGGGGGACTGCGTCGGCATTTTCCCCGGCCACTTCATGAACACAGCTTGGGCGAACAGCCACGTCCCACGTCACCTCCCGACCTCCCAGGGAACCTCTCTCAGCTCAGGTTTAGAGTTTTCGTTCAGCTGGGTCGAAAGGGATTCCAGACTTTAAAGCCTCTCGTCCACGTTTCGCTTCCTTGCACACGCTACCTACCCAACGGCGCCGCGGGGCTCCCTAGTGGGGAGTTAGTCGGTGTTAGTATTAGCTATTGCAATGGTTCAGCCTAGACCAAAAGCTTCTTCTTTCCGCGCGTGAGCTAATATGATGAAAAAATACAACTTTGGGGCCGGATTAGTAGTTCTCCCTTCATCTCCACACGAAGCTCTCCTCATTCCGAGGCTTCGACTGGGAAAGTCTAAAAGGGATGGTTCGTCCCCCTCCTCTAACGACCTCGTTCGCCTCACATATCGCAGTCGTGCCATCATTGCCCCCGCCCCCCTCCGGTTTCCCGATTACACGCCGACTACCAGCACACATCCCACTAAACATCGAACCTGTTCCGGTTTTTCCAAATCCTCCCGACACAATGGTCAACATCTGGAACGCGCTGGTCCTCGGCCTCGCCGCCGTCGCCTCGGCCTCGTCCTCCGACAGGGACGGCCCCGGCAGGGGAGGAGGAGGGGAGAGGGGAGGGGACCCGCGCTGCGGCAAGGTCAAGGGGAACTGCTCGCCGGCGTGCGGCAAGTACAGCTTCGCCTTCGCGTACGTCGGGAAATGAAGTCCCACGTTCCCGGAGCTCGTGCCGTGACTGACCAGAGACGCTTCGCAGCGGCCTGCCGTGGAACCACCCGGCCATCGCCCGGAGCGGCTTCACCCCGCAGCAGGTCGAGGCGGGCATCAGGTCCGACATGGCGGCCATCGTGAAGGCCGGGTACAACATCAAGGGTGAGTCGCCCGCGGCCAGCCTTGTACCAGCCCACTGACGTCTACCTCCCCGCAGCGATCCTCCTCGGCCCCGAGGACAGCCTGGACTTTGTCTCCCAGCAGCTCAGGGGCGTAGAGTGGCAGGGCACGGGAGTCGGTTTCGGCATCAGGGGTAGCCAGTCACCCAACATCACGCGCCAGTTCACGGGTGAGCAGCATCCTCTTCAGCTGGGACGCGCGGAAGCTGACTCCGGTTACAGACATCATCCAGCTGTTCAGGGAGGAGGAGCCCCGCTCCCGGATCCTGTTCAACTACTCGCCCGTCACCTCCCTCTGGGCCATCCAGCAGTACTTCCCCCTCCCGACGAACTGCACCGACAGCCCGGGCAAGGATCTCGTAGGTGTCTCCGTGGATCCCCGGCTGAGATGAGCTTTCTTTGCTGACACGCTTCCCAGGGTATCGCGATTCGGTGCAGCGCTTGCAACCCCCCAGAGTAGGTCGGGACGTCAAAAGTCGGACTAATGACGAAGCGTGCGCGAAGGGTCTGGCCTCCAGAGAAGGGCCCGAGTTGGAAGGAGGAAAGCGGTTTAGGGTTGGCACATATCATTGTTGCCATTATAATATTCCGCCGTACATTCATGTTTATGCCATATTCACTTCCGCTTTGTGCGGCACGGTCTGCTGATGCTTTGTTGACGCGAGTGAAGCTCCAAATTGACGTGTGCTGGTCAGACAACAATGCGGACTGTTCGAGCTCATTTTATCTATCGTCTTAGTCTTCGCCTTCCTCGCCTTCGCCGCCGCCGCCCTGCGTCGCTGACCCATCCTGTCCAGGTATTTGCCCAGATATCGATCCTAGTTCATTGGATGGCAACGAGCGAGAACATGCGAGCCGCATGCAGGTACCAACAAACACAGCCAGGATTCGATGTCCGTTTCCCTATGCAATTAGTCAGTCAGGCTCAAGTTGGCTCGAGAAAGACTTCAACTGATCCCCCGGAGCATTTTACGCTTGTCAGCACACAATGACAGGCAGCCCAGGTAAATACCAATCTGCTTTGTCTGATTCTGATTAATAGGTACACGAATGCTGCTAAACTGAAGGAAAGCATCAGCTGCTCTCAAAGAACGACTTCAGAGGTCGACGGGACTCAAAGCGCCCAGTACATCTCGACCTTGACATACTCGACGTGGTTGGACCACCCGCCGAACCTCGCCTTGCCCCAAACCGTGACGACGTCGCCGAGCTTGAGGCTGCGGACGAACCTACCCGTCCCCGTGCCCCTACCACGTCCGATGTCGACCAGGTGGTCGCCCTCGGTGGACTCTGGGTGTATGTCGTCCGTCCACGACCAGACCACCTCGTGTTCCTCCCATCGCTTGTGCGCCGTCTTGTTGCACTGTATCTTGAGGTTCTCGAGCGCGTCCAGCTGGTGGGCGTAGGCCATCTTGCCGTCGCGCGAGGCGATAACGGGCGGGTAGACGGACTGCAGGCCACAGGTGCAGAAGTTGGCCTCGTCGTGGCCGGTGGACGGCCCGGCGGATTGCTGGTCCGGCACGGTGCCTTTGCATGATCCGTCACCTGCTCTCAGTTAGCAAGACACTTGGATACCTTTCCCTCCAAAGATGAACGTACACTTGCGCTCGCTGTCAAACTTCTCCAGCCCCGCCTCGAACCACGTCCACGAGCCGTGGTAGGTCCCCTGGTGCTGAGGGTCGCCGCCCCAGCCCTGGTCCTTGCTGCGGAACCTGAAGACGATCTTGCGCACGGGGTGCATCAGCTCCGGCGGCTGGGTCATCGACCCGGCAAAGTACTCCCGCGGCGCCTCCCGGGCGGGCGTGGTCGGGGCGTCGGGGGGCTCCATGAGGGTGAGGTTCTGGAGGGGCTCGGCGACGGCGGACCCGTCGACGGACTTGGGCGGGAGCGGGGCCGTCTTGAAGGCCTCGCCGACCTTGCGGTAGTCGTAGAAGCCGACAGGCGGGCAGCGCACCATCAGCTTGTTCTCCTCCTCGGTGCCGCCGTTGATGCGGAACACCCTGACCGGGTTGCGCGAGGGGTGGAAGAAGAGGGCGGACGAGTGCGGCCAGTACTCGGCGTGGTCGAGGACGATGTCGATGATCTCGGGCGGGAAGTGGGCGGCCTTCTCGAGCATGACGCGGACGACGACGACGTCCATCGGCGTGGGCTTGTACTTGCCCGACCCCGGGGGGGCCTGCTTCCCGAAGTCCGGGTCGCCGGTAGGGTTTTCGCTGGCCATGAATGAGTTGAGCAAGGCACCGAGTGCGGTTTGTGTTAATTTGAGAGCTGTGTCGTGTATTGGTTGGAAGAAGGCTGACATGGGAAAGGTCGGTATTAGGAGGGGGATGGGTGGTTAGGTATACAACGAGCGGGGGCGGTGACACGGGGAGGAATGTCGTGTCGTGGCTTCCTTTGAACTTTGAACGCAGTTACGTGTGCGGAGGCGACGTCAGCTAGGTACCTTAGGTAGGTAGATAACGTGTGGTGGAGAGATGGGTACGGAGTACGGTTGCTTAAATTGACGTCAGTGGGGAATGTGAGGGATTCGGCCAGTTCCGTTAGCACCCGCAGCATGAGGTAGGTACCTACCTACTTATAGTGCTGTGTTGGTAGGCAGTAGGTGCCTAGTAGGTAATGCTAGTGATTGGATATGCTGGATGTGTGACAGGGATATGAAGAGACGGTCGCGATCCTTGCCCAGCTGGCTTGGCCGGCCGGTCATTTATAGGCGGAATCTCTTCCCCTCAGTTCATTCGATTTGGAGGTTATCTACTGCAAGAAGACCAAAGAGGCTGAAGCTTTGGTGTTGATAATGAAGCTCACTTTCTACTTACACCAGAGAGGTACATTAGCTCCTACCTCAGAAACGTAATAGCGTAGCTGGAGCTGTCGTCTACTGTATTTTGTCGCATGTGATACCCCAATTGCGGAGTCAGCGTCCCTGCATCAGTGACTTCCCCAAGTGGAGTGACATTATCTCTTATCTTCTATCTTATCGTCACGTGAGATTGCACCATTTCTAGCTGCGATAATGGAGCTTCGGCGATGAGCTCTGGATTACCAACCAGCCCGGGACCAGGCCGGCAGAGCGACGATATATAATATCCTTGGGCGAGCGCCATTGACTACACAGCAGGTTAATCATACCACTGTTTTCCTGTTCTGCCGCCATGAAATCCCAGAGACTGGCCTCGGTGGCCCTCCGCCAAGCTCGGGCGACGATTCCCCGACCGAATCCCTCCTCCGCATTTCGGAGCTCAGCAGTCGCCGCGCCGCTCGGCAAGCAGCACCAATGCGCCCGCCAATTCCACTCCAAGCCCGCGCGCAAGGCGTCCAACAGCCCCGGCGATGCCTCCAACCCGGCCATGGCCTTCCCGTGCCTTGACGCCCTCGAGAACCGATCCGCGAGCCTCGAGGCGCGCTACGAATCCAGCGGCCCCGAGCCCTCCTACACGGCCGGCGCGACAGAGACGTACCACTGCAAGGAGCCGCTCCTCCTCGACTGGGGCGGCGTCCTCCCCGAGTTCGACATCGCCTACGAGTCCTGGGGCGAGATGAACGCCGACAAGTCCAACGTCATCCTCCTGCACACCGGCCTCTCCGCCTCGTCCCACGCCCGCTCGACCGAGGCCAACCCGAAGCCCGGCTGGTGGGAGAAGTTCATCGGCCCCGGCCTGGCCCTCGACACGGACAAGTACCACGTCATCTGCACCAACGTCATCGGCGGCTGCTACGGCTCCACGGGGCCCAGCAGCATCGACCCGGCCGACGGCCAGCGCTACGCCACGCGCTTCCCGATCCTGACGATGGAGGACATGGTGCGCGCCCAGTTCCGCCTGCTCGACGGGCTCGGCGTCGGCAGGCTCTACGCCAGCGTCGGCTCCAGCATGGGCGGCATGCAGTCTCTCGCCGCCGGCGTGCTGTTCCCGGACCGCGTCGGCCGGGTCGCCTCCATCAGCGGCTGCGCGCGCAGCCACCCGTACAGCATCGCCATGCGCCACACGCAGCGGCAGGTGCTCATGATGGACCCCAACTGGAACCGGGGCTTCTACTACGGCCGCGTGCCGCCGCACGCGGGCATGAAGCTGGCGCGGGAGATCGCGACGGTGACGTACCGCTCGGGCCCGGAGTGGGAGCAGCGCTTCGGCCGCAGGCGCGCCGACCCGAGCAAGCCGCCGGCGCTGTGCCCGGACTTTTTGATCGAGACGTACCTCGACCACGCGGGCGAGAAGTTCTGCCTGACGTACGACCCGAACAGTTTGTTGTACGTCAGCAAGGCGATGGACCTGTTCGACCTCGGAAGGGAGAACCAGCTGGCTGCCTCCGCGAGGCGGGCGGAGCGCGAGAAGCTGCTGCAGTCCGGGGTCGAGCCCGTGCGCAACGACGCGGCGTGCAGCCTGACGCTGCCGGCGAGCCCGTACGTCGAGCAGCCCGAGTCCAGCGCCGGGGCCGCGGACCAGCCGGTGGAGGTGTCGTCGCGGCCGCCGGAGGACCTGATCGCCGGCCTGGCGCCGCTGCGGGACATCCCGGCGCTGGTCATCGGCGTGTCGAGCGACATCCTGTTCCCGGCGTGGCAGCAGCGCGAGGTCGCGCAGGCGCTGAAGCTATCCGGGAACAGGAACGTGGCGCACTACGAGCTGAGCGAGGAGATGAGCTTCTTCGGGCACGACACGTTCCTGCTGGACCTGAAGAACATTGGCGGGAACCTCAAGAACTTTCTGGGTTGATTTGCTAATGACAAAGGGGGTCTGATGAAAGGATTCATGAACTGGGTCGGGTGGCGGAATTGTAACATTTGCATAGCATGTACAGCATCTAGGCAGGAAAAGCATGTTTTATGATTTAATTTGGGTCAACGAAATTCAAAGATCTCGCTGGCCGTATACCTTTACAGAAGAAAGCGACTGTTTTACTGTGTGTGTTGCATGCCCCCGGTCCCCAGGCACGCGGTTGTGCTCAGTGGCGCCTGGAGAGACCCGCAAAACAGCCTCTCGCAGTGGGCTGACGTCAACCTTGCACTTACACCAACACCGGGACGCCGCATTCCACACGAGCACACCAGCACATCCCGAGGAGATGAACAGCATTGCGCCCAGGGCAGCACAACGAGCCTTTCATCTCATCCCCCGAGCGCGAATCGCCCCAAGACATCCACGATTCCCAATTCGCCTGTACCCATCACGCGCCACCATGTCGACCATCACCCTGAAAGACAGCGGCATCGAGGTCAAGCTCCCCGAAGGCCTGTCCGAGGAGCAACTCCTCTCCTTCCGGCCCTTCAACGTAAGCCCTGATTCCTTCTTTCACAAACACCACAGAAACTAACAGCTGCACCAGAACTGGGTCAAGGGCCTCGGCACCTCCCTCGCCCTCCAGGCCTCCGACCCGGCCCACCCCTTCCACCCGGACCCCTACTGCCTGCGCGCCGTCACGGTTCAGGCGTTCGACCTCTTCGGCCCGCGGCGTGTCGGCTTCCTCAAGGTCGCGGCCGAGGTGACCAACGCCGCGGGCGAGCGCCTCCCCGCGAGCGCGCTCCTGCGCGGCCCGAGCGTCGCGATGCTGCTGATGCTGATCCCGGACGACGTCCCCGCGGACAGCGACGAGCGGTACGTCGTGCTGACGGTGCAGCCGCGGATCCCGGCGGCGAGCCTGGCGTTCGTGGAGCTGCCCGCGGGCATGGTGGACGACCACGGCAGCTTCGCCGGCGCCGCGGCGCAGGAGCTGCAGGAGGAGTGCGGGATCGAGATCCGCGAGTCGGAGCTGGTCTGCCTCAGCGAGCTGGCGGCGGGCCCCGCGGGGGAAGACGGAGGCGAGGGGCTGGCGAGGGCGATGTACCCCTCGGCGGGCGGGTGCGACGAGTTCATCACGATCTACAGCCACGAGCGGCGCGTGCCGCGGGGGCAGCTGAAGGAGTGGAGCGGCAAGTTCACGGGGCTGAGGAGCCACGGGGAGAAGATCACGCTGAAGCTGGTGCCCATGGGGGAGCTGTGGAGGGAGGGGGCCCGGGACGCCAAGTGCCTCGCGGCGGTGGCGCTGTGGGAGGGCCTGCGGCGGGAGGGCAAGGTCTGAGGGGAGTCACTCGCGGGGAAAGATGTCAGGGGTGGTGTTTTCTCAGAGCTTGAATTTCTTGGCTAGCTCGATGCCCTCGGCTATCGTGCCCACGCGGGCGTCGACGGCGTAGCCCTCCTTCTCGAGCCGGACGCACTCGGCCCAGAAGTCGCCCAGGGGCACGGTGAAGACCTCGATGAACTCGTTCTCCTCGAGCTCGGGCTGGGGGTTCTGGTTCTCGGGGAGGGTGGCGTCGATCGTGACGTGGACCATGCGGAGGTTCGTGTTGCAGAAGCCGGGGTCTGGGAAAGTCGCATCGTTAGGACCACAGCTAATAGGGGAGAGAAAATAGATGGATGCTTACCGTTGAACATGATGGGCGACGTCTCCGACGCCTTCCCCACGTACCCCGTCTCCTCCTTCAGCTCCCGCACAGCGGCCTGCTCGGCCGTCTCGCCCTCGTCGACCAAGCCCGCAGGCACCTCGATGGTGATTTTGTCGATGGGCGGGCGGTACTGCTTCTGCAGGATGATCTCGGGGCCGGTGGGCTTCTCGAGGATGGCGACGATGCCGACGCCGTCGATGTCGCCGCCCTTGGGCCGCGTGCGGCGCTCGGCCGACTCCCAGGTGCGCGGGGCGCCGTTGGGGTCCGTGTAGTTGATCTTGACGAGCTTGACCCAGCGGGCCTCGTCGTCGGACTGTTTTGGGGGGGGATACGTTGTCAGCGAGGTTGGGGGATGCGCGGGGGTTAGGTGGGGGATTGCGGGAGGTGTACCAGAGGCCCTGTGGCGGTTATTTTGGCTTGTTTGGACATCGTGAGTCGCGTCGATGTGAATGAGGCGATTCAGGAGCACGATGAGACACGATCGTGGCGGGGTAGCTCCCGAGCTGCTCGCACCTGCCAGTGTACCCCGCGGTCGGAGTGCTGAGTCAGCAGACATCTGCCCAAGGCAGGCAGGCCCAAGCGCCCCTTCCAAACACTGAAGGACCTGCCGGACCGCCCAGTGTCGCTGGATCTACGGATTTGCGTAGGAAGACATTGGATGGCAGCAAATCGCCCCTACTTTTGGGTGCTTCAGAAGTTCACATCATTCACATCGTCTCATTTTTGGCAACGACCGACATTCCGGCAGCCGCACATTAAATGTTTCCAGACATGATCTCGATGCAAAAAATCAAAAGAAATCGCGACCATCTCACCCATTACCATCCGGCGCCTACCATCGGAACGGCGGCATCTCTCTGCATCGCTGTCGGGGTCGGACACTTGGCCGCCTCCCCCTGCAACATCTTGACACGGCCAACTTCACCGCCAAGGTTCACATGTGATGCGTCTCAGACGATCAGCATCTCCAGAATGGCAGAATAGTATGAAAAAAAAAAAAGACTCCTGACAAGGCCCCACGATCGAGTCAGGCCCGCGTCTTAAAAGCCGCTGCATTATTACCAACCGAACGACGACTCCATAAGACAAGCACTTCGGTCCGAGGCCCGCTCTCCGCTGGGCGGTGCCCACGGTGGAGCGCAAATCGCACTCTTATCGCCGTTGCCGGCCGGCCGCGCGTCATGCGGTCGTCACATAAGGTTTGGGGCTGGTTGGTCTCAGGGCTGACGACGTCGAAGGGACCCCTGCCGGCGGATAAAGAGAATGACAGAGGCAGACAAGTCATGATGGAGGGCCCAGGCGCCGATGCCCCTGCGGTCCCAGTCCGCCGAGTCTTGGGACGAACATTCGACGAAGCGGTGATTACGAGAAAAAAAGATACTCTCGAGGTAATGCAGGAACAGAGTTCTGCAGGACGGAACAAAAAAGGTTTTTGGCTGGGACGAAGCCCATGAGATGGTGTGACGGGACGAGTCGCGACGAGGCAAGAATCCTGCTTTTTTCCCCTTCTTCCATCTTCTCTTCTTTCTCATGGTGTCGTCGACTGACCGACGCTGATCCAGGGAAGAAGGGGTGCGGAAAAGACAGGCCTGCGACATCGCCGACGACGCGTCGTTCCCGGCGGTACGGTGCCGACTGCAATGCCATGCTCCATGCTCCCTCGCTATTACCGACCTGTCGGAAATATCGACCCATACTGCCAGTGCCAAATCGACCCAAAGTCGCGCGCGACAGGCGTCAGACCTGGGGAACAGGGGCATCGCTACTCTCGCGGGGCCTGCCACGACACGTTACCGGCACCTCTCGACGGGCTTATTGGTCGATAGCGCACAGCGAGGACTCGTACGTACAGATCGGCCCAGTCCCGCTGACTCGCTGACGTCGTTGGTTCATGGGAGGCCCCAGCAGTGGTTGGTCCCTTGGACGGGTCGCAACCAGGGTTCTGAATCCCTCTTGCGCTGACTTGGTTGGCGACGCGGCAAGCCATTTAATGAGCTTCCTCTCTGGGAAAGAGATTACCAACTGGGCCATGCCACTCCCTCATTTCCCCAGGTGTTCCGCGACGTCTAGACGGGACTTTTGCGTCTGGCACACGTTTACATACAGTCACAGCCCGGTCTTATCTACAGCATCTTTTCCTTCTTTTCGCGGACCCTGAAGCTTCGAATAATAAGCCTTTTCTCTGTCACCGCGCAGGTGAAGCGAGAACCAGTCGGTAGAACAAAAAAGAGTCCAGAAACAGAAGAAAATGGCGCCCAAGTCGGAAGACCACGATGTCGACGTCGAGCGTCGCCCCGCCGAGGAGACGCCTCTGTTGGCGCACGACCTGCCCGACACGGTTGCGCCCAGCCGGGGCTACCAGCTCAAGGTCATCGCCTGGGCCATGGCCTTCATCGTCGTCGTCGAGATTGGCGCATACCTCCAGATCCCGTCGACGTACCAGCTGATGGAGCAGATCATTTGCCGCAAGCACTACCCGGGCCACATCGCGACGGACGCGGCAGACGACGTCTGCAAGGCGCCGGAGGTGGCGGGTGAGCTGGCCATGATCAAGGGGTGGATGAATTCGTTTGATTGCATCCCGCGTGAGTCCTCCGGCGATGGTGCCAAGCAGAGATTGGGACGGGTCACTGACGCGACGCAACGCAGCGCTCATCACGTCCATTCCGTATGGCATCATTGCCGACAAGTACGGCCGCCGGCCGGTTCTGTCCTTGTCCATGATCGGGCTGAGTCTGGAGTTCCTGTGGATGCTGCAACCTCGTGAGTTTCGGCCTGAATGATGGCTTTGGGTCGCCTGCTAACGACGAGCCAGTAATGTGGCCCAACGTTATGCCTCTCTGGACCATCTGGTTTGGTTCCATGTTCCAATTCATCGGCGGCGGCGGTGCCATTCTTCAGGCCATGGTCTGGACCATGGTGTCCGACGTGATCCCCATCTCCAACTTGTAAGAGCCCCACCCGTCTGCGTGTTCCCGGGCCCATCTAACCAACGCCAGGACGGCCGTGTACTTCCGCATCGGCGCTGTCGTGCTGGGCGGCGAGCTCATCGTGGTGCCCTTGAGCGCATATCTCCTGTCCTTCAACCCCTGGCTGCCTGTCACCATTGGCACCGGCCTGATCCTCCTGGCGGCGGCGCTCTCCTTCTTCATCCCAGAGACGCTGGAGCTGCGCCAGGCGGCCGACGTGGAGGTCGAGCAGAGGCTGCACCGGTCTGACGAGGACGCCGCGCAGGACAAGCGCACGCTACGGGAGCAGATCGTGTTCACGATGAAGAACGACATGGCGCACGTCTACCACTTCCTGATCAAGTCAAGGCGCATTCTTGCGCTCATTCTGGCATTCAACATGACGGTGATTGTCAAGTACGTCAAGATTGAGATCAACGCGCAGTACGTGCACAACCGGTTTGCGTGGTCCTGGGCCAAGGTAAGCAGTCACCCCAAGGTGCGCGTTGCGGAAATGAGTCACGACTGACGACGGGAATGCGCAGTCGACCCTGCTCGGCACCGTTTCGACGGTGACAAACATGACGATGCTGCTGGCGGTGCTCCCCGCCCTGAGCTGGTGGATCACCAAACGGACCGGCCTGCACCCGCTGATCCGCGATTTGTGGCTGACGCGCACGACGGGCATCTTCCTGACCCTAGGATGCTTCATGATGGCGATCGCGTGGAAGCCAGCATTCCTGGTTGCCGGTACGTCTCCCTCTCCCGCAGGCAAACTGCTGGCCAAGCTGACGAAAGACGCGCAGCCCTCGTCATCATGTCCATGGGCACGACGTACACGAACATCTGCCGCGCGCTGCTCAACTCGCTCGTCGAGCCGCACACCATCGGCACGCTCAACACGACCATCTCGTGGGTGGAGCAGCTCAGCACGCTGATCGCGGCGCCCGTCATCTCGGCGCTGATGCGGTCCGGCACGGCGATCGGCGGGCCGTGGATCGGCTTGCCGTACATGGCGGCCACGGCGATGGCGTTTGGGAGCACGTTCCTCGTTTTCGTATACCGCTTGCCGGGCGACAAGCTGCTATGAGGGGGGCGAAACGAAACAAAACGTCGCGTGGGTTGTTGTTTTTTTTCGTTTGTTTGTGGGTTGCATGGCATTAGCGCGCATTTGGTAGCGGGATAGATGCAGCATCTAGACGCAGCGCAAGAGATTTTTTTTTGGATTGTTGACGTGTCGGTGTAGAAGAATTTGCGTTTCCCGTGACGTCCAAGCAGGTGCCCGTCGGTGAAGCTCAGGTACTGGGGGCGGTTTCCGTGATGGCCTCGGGCGAGCTGGAGTACAAGCCGTTTCCTGGTAGATTTGTCCCCGTCCCGGATTGCGTGGCTGGTCGATTTGCTGGACGCTGCTTTCCCAAGCGGCTTGCCAAGGGGCGTGAGGCCGGGAGATCGCATCCGCGAGACATGGGACCCAAGCGCCCGCCGAAATGTTTCCTCCCATGCTTAGGCGGCTCAGTCTGATGGCAGATTCACGGCGAGGTTGACTGACTAACTGGCGATGGGCGGCCTCTTGGATGAGGTTAAGTATTCGTCGGTCCCGTGTTCTGGAGCTTGGAGTTCTTGTCTTCTCCATCTCCATGATCTCTCAGCTCTTTTTCGACACATCTGTTAGATCTCAGAGTTGTTGTCTTCATTGTCACCATCTCTTGACTCTTTCCCACCCATACTCTGTTCCTGCCTGGGGCCTTCGAGGCCCAGATGATGGCTTTCTGTGTTTGGTAAGTTCACTTCTCGGTCTCTCTCACTGAATGAATCGATTCTCATGTATCCTGTTACCACTTTCTTGTTCTCTCCTTCTGTCAACAGCGTCATTGGTGAGACGCGCATTTCAAGTGCTCAGTTCAAAGCTCCACCTCCTCCCTCACAGACCACGACAGTGACGCTAACTCTTCCACACTCCACAGAATCACCCAATCACACGCGTCCCCTTCAGTGCTTATTCCCGGCCGAGCTCACACTGCACCGCACCTTCCGTTGCCTGTCCCCCTCACACTGGTGCAGCGATAAGCACCGATAAGAGCTCCGGCGTGGCGGGGGTGGGGTCGCCGCATGATGTAACACGCCGACGACTTTTTTGACCGGCGAGGCAGTCACGGCGCCCGCCCTCTTGATCCCGGACCTCCAAACCACTTGCCACAGCGCTCACAGGTAACGTCTTCTGCCCTCGACATCTTCTCTCATGCTTCCCGTCTTCTAACACGACCACAGATCACTGCAATCGACTACAATCCCCGCCTCTTCTCCCCCAGACCCCGCACCTCTCTGCCCATCATAGGCCGCCGACGCCGCGAGAAACACCCCAAGGGCAGGCCCAGCTCGCACCGCCCGCGCAACAGGATGGGCAACGAGGAGTCCACCATGCTCGACGACAGCGTCCACCCCAAGACGCTGTCGGCGCGCAGCTTGGATGCCGTCGCGGACTACATCAAGTCGGGCGAGGTCAAGCGCATCGCCGTTATGACCGGCGCTGGCATCTCCACAGCCGCAGGCAGTAAGTACCTCCCCCCCAACAGCTCCATATGCATCGTGTCTAACATCGCTTCTCAGTCCCCGACTTCAGATCCCCCGGCACGGGTCTCTACGCCAACCTGGCGCGCCTCAACCTCCCCTACGCCGAGGCCGTCTTCGACATCTCGTACTTCCGCAAGCACCCGGAGCCCTTCTACTACCTCGCCAAGGAGCTGTACCCGGGCAAGTTCCACCCGACCGTCTCGCACGTCTTCATCGCCCTTCTCGCCAAGAAGGGCCTCCTCCAGATGAACTTCACCCAGAACATCGACTGCCTGGAGCGCCGCGCCGGCGTCCCGGACGACAAGATCATCGAGGCCCACGGCAGCTTCGCCACCCAGCGCTGCATCGAGTGCTTCGAGTCCTTCCCCGAGGACACCATGAGGGAGCACGTCCAGGCCGAGATCGTGCCCAAGTGCGGCGACTGCGGGGGGCTCGTCAAGCCCGACATCGTCTTCTTCGGCGAGGCCCTGCCCGCCGCGTTCCGCCACAACACCCACCTCCCCGCCATGGCCGACCTCATCATCGTCATGGGCACCAGCCTGTCCGTGTACCCCTTTGCTGGGCTGGCCGAGGCCTCGCGGTCTGGTGTGCCCCGGCTGCTGCTCAACCGCGAGAAGGTCGGGCAGATGGGCCGCCGGGCGGACGACGTCGTCGAGCTGGGCACGTGCGACGCCGGCGTGCGCAAGCTTGCTGCCCTGCTCGGCTGGGGCGACGAGCTCGAGGACCTCTGGCGGAGCATCGTCGGCGAGAAGGAGGCCTGCAGGCAGCTTGCTTCCGCCGAGGCCGAGGGCGAGGCCGACCTTGAGGAGGAGATCCGCAAGGTCACCGAGGGCGTTGACACTGCGCTCAGGCTCGACGACAAGGAGTCTGTTGCCAGCAGTGACTCCGAAGACGCGCCGCAGCAGCCCGACGAAGTCAGCAAGCCCGACGCCAGCAAGCCCGACGTCGACGCCTCGAGGATGTCCAAGCCCGTCCCCGGACAGGATGCGGAGATCGGCACGGACATCAAGGCGGACCGCGGCCGCGAGGGCCACACCATCGACGGGTCCCAGGGCGCGCCGCAGGACGCCGAAGACTTCCGCGCCGAGGCGAAGCGGAAGATCCAGCTGGCCGCCCTTGGCGCTGCCACGCCCCTCGACGAGGTCGCCATCGTCTTCGACCCCAACGCGCCCGTGGCCGAGAAGAAGGTCGATGCGTCGGAGAGCCAGGACCTGCTGTCAGGTCCGTCTCGCTACGAGGGTGCCCCCGTCGGGAAGGACGCGTCCGCCACTGATGTTCCCTCAACATCCACCGAGGCGCCAGACGCCCCGACAGAGAAAGGAGGAGCTGCGCCGTCGTCGAAGGAGGCGGACGACGCGAAGCTATGACCTGCATGACAATTGACCATTCTTTCTCTCCCTTTCTGCACACAATTTATTTGCGCACAGACACATACCGTGGCAGTAGTCAGTCCTTATTCGTATACTTTATACCCGGATCCTGCCCTCATTACTTTTTATCATACCAATCATTCTCCGTCCCGTATTTTGGACATTTGTCTCGTTACTTTGCCGTACATGCATCGTGCCTCGGCTTGACGTCATTATCTATTATCCCCGGGCCCTGTGAACATGGTACTTCTCGACTATTGTCTGTCTGCCCGGAATAAGATTCCGGAAGCTCGTCAACCTCCCGTAGTGAGAGGGGTCGAGCTTAAGGGGCAAAAACGCCTCCACTTCACGACTGTCAGCCGCGAGACTACATGGAAGCGGAGATCTCCAACAGGGCTCTGTTCCGCGCCATTCACTCGAAGAGATGTGTACATTTCTTGGGATGTCCGGGAAAGCCGTCCGTGCAGTACGCACCTACCGGCGTCCGGGTCTGGCGTTGGCTTTACACGCCCATCAAAAGGCCCTGAATCTCTCCGCCTGACGAGGGGTTCTGAGTATGGCTGAAGATGCGCCAAAGATCGGACCGTATGACATTGCCTCGTCACCTTACCATTCATGCACGATGCCCCGTCGAAGTCACTTCCCATGACCTCTCCCCGGGCCCCTCTCTGGATGCCGTGGAGAGTGTATATTCAGACAGGAGGCCCTATCCCAACCGTGTAGCGTCGTCCTCATGCCTCGTTCGTATTCGGGGCCCGGAAACGCGTTGCAGGCCGTATACGAGGAACGGCGCATCGCAGATGTCACAGGCCTCTGACACTTAGCCCCCTGTATTGGCTAGTCGTCGGAGCCCTCCTATGGGACCCAGCTCATCCAAGTCTCCTTCCAGGCGGGAAGGCGAACCGGCCAGGCGACCAGGGGCCGAAGTCTAGAGACCCGGCCTAATCGGGTGCCGGGTCTGGCCCCGAACTTGGAGAGATACCAAGCGCCCTAGAACATGGCCGACGATCGATGCGCCAGATCGAAGCACCAATGACATTCTGTGTCCTGCCTCGGGATCTGCCTCGATACTAAAATATGGTTAGCCTCGACTACACTCCCTTTCTTGCCCCCCTCATTTGAATTGAGGCTCGCCCCCGGAAGAGGTCTGCATGTATACATGGCTGTTGTCTTCCCTTCTTAGAAGATGACTCCTTCGCAGGCGCGGGGGTTGGGTTGGGCGGAGAGTATACCCCGGGGATAAGCCTTCCAAGGACCGAGACATGCCACATGCATCGTCATGGTCTAAGGTCCGCCAGAAGAGCCCGGTCTGTCACAACAGGTTTCTGTCCAGGGAGCCATAATTTGTCCTTCAATTCCAGCCCCATGTTGGTTGATCTGGATGGACTGGAGGGGGCCGTTGTCGTGGGAACCTCTCGATGCAGGACCTAGTCGACCAGATACAGGTGATCGCACGGAGCGCGACGACCGAGAGCAGGCGTCCCTCGACAAAGCGACACTATCGTCCACCTCATACGCGACGGGCATGAAAGTTGGCAGCCTTGACGCATATGTCACAGGGTGTTCCTCCCGGGCTGCGCGGCACGACTTCCAACGTGACGCTCGCGCTGTCCCATGTCGTCTGGAAGACCCTGGGCAGTATACGGAAATATTTCCGCCCCCAGGTTGACGCCTCAACGACCGTCATGCGCACCATGGTCACACGTCTATCGGAGATACGGTCGACCCAGGTATCTGGTGAAGCGCTAGGGGCCGCAACAAGTGTCTGGCGTTTCTAGACCACTTCCATTCTTGCTCAGGGAATCGTTCATCCCGGGCCTGGTGCTGGTACTATCGCCGGCAGGGTGATGCGATGTGGGCGACCACGTGCTGTGGCGGTACATGGAGAGCTGCGCACCAAATAACGGCCGTGGCCGCTCTGGGGACCATCAACCGTATGGTCTCAACTATTACTCAGGCCAGAATCGATGTTGCCACCCACAATGTCTGCCGTCTTGCGGGGGCTTTACTACCCTGCAAACTCTTGACACGCAGCGCCTGCTTAGAACACTTCCATTCTTGCTCGGGGAATCGTTCGTCCCGGGCCCCGTGCTGGTATAATCGCCGCCAGGGCCGTGAGCGACTACATGCTGTGGCAGTTGACGAAGTCCTCAGAGGAAAAGGCTCAGATGTGGCCTTTGCTGTCACCATCAGCTATATATGCCATCCTCGAATATCGATTTCCAAAACACATGCCTGCCGTCTTGGAGGGAGTGCGTTTCCCCACACACCCCTCGGGCGTCGAGTGTGCGTCACTAATCAGACCGGCGGATAGGCTTCCTGCGCCAGCCCAGAGATTTTCTCCTGGCCCAGTGGGCGAGTCCCACGCGTATCGGGACATTAGAGACGTTTCCGTCCTTCGCCCTGGATGAACCTCGGTACGAGCCTGGTCCGCCTATAATGTCATGACGGAGCAGTCGTGGTCTGGCTGGCAATGGAAGAGGCATATCATCTCCTGGTCCTCGGGTCTTTCAGAGTTCGCGGACAACCGTCCGGGGGAACGATGGAAAAACCGCCAAATTGGAGTCCACTTCTCAGGGCCGGTTGTCATCGCGCGGGCACGCAGCACGTAAGATCCCCACCGACATGCCATTGAAACATGTTCGTCTCGTCTCCTTCGACCGGAAAATCACCCGCAAGCCGCGTCTCGAGAGCCACAGCGCTGTTACACGACTTGATTAGCTGCGTCACGTTCGTTTCGCGGGCCGGGATGGGASGACCAGWACGTWCTGGTCSTCCCATGACTTGCCGGAAGGTGGACCGGAGCTACCCCAGGTCCGAGTGGCTCCCCCATAAGTTTGGCGGTCCCCGTCCTTGGCCCCGGCTGGCAGTCCGTGTCCGGAATACCGGTCACGATGCACCTGGAGTAGTCCGGCGGTTTGTAGAGGAGGCGTGTTTTCTCCAGATCTGCTGTGGCTTCTCTTTGGGGATCCATCGGGGGAATGATGGCCACTCGGCGAAAGGAAAGTCCACTTCGCAGGCCCGGGATGATCGGATCACTGAAAAGAGCAGTGGACTCGGCCAGGAGCCAGAATCACTGAACATCCCTCCTCTTGCTGATTCAGAGAACTGCCCACTGGGATCGCCTCGGGACTTACTCCACGCTTTCCAGGCTCGATTCGTGGCGGGTCGTTCGTTGCGGGACATCAGAGACGTTACCGTCCTTCGCCCCGACAGGTACACCGGGTCACGAGTTCCGGTCATCACACTGCCGGAATAGTCCGGCGGTTTGTAGAGGAGGCGTATTATCTCCTCGCCCGCCGCGGCTCTCTCATGGTCATCATTCGGGGGAACGATGAAAACTCCGTCAGGAACAAAGCGAACGAGTCGATGATGTGTGCCATCGCGGGGCACGTCACAGCTAGCCTTGGAGCCAAGTGTGTCAATCAGAGTCAGACTGAGATTCCACTCCTCTGCTGCGTGGGGCGGAGAACCCCCATAAGGACCACAGCGCCGTTGTACGATCTACTTCGTGGCGGGTCGTTCGTTTCGGGGTCCGGGGTGGGATGACCAGACAACCCGAATTTTCTAAGGACTTGTCAGCCCCTGGCGCAGACAAGAACCGGGCCGGTCCGGCTCGCTCGGGTGTTTGGAGAATACTCCATGGCGTTGCGAGCGCGTTCAGTATCTTCGCAAGCAGCGAATGCCGTTCCACAGCGAGCTCGTAGGCGTACAAGTCACCAATTGGCATTTGATTGGTTCTGGACCTTCAGCCGAGCTACCGCAACGGGCTTCCATCGGGCGGTTCTGCGACGAAAAAAGCCACTAGATCGACAGTCGTGGAACAGGCAATACTGTGCATAAGCCTGGCCCCCAAAATCTTACCCTGGGAAAATCGTCAGGAACCAGATTCCACGCATGTGCAACGCGGCTGGGCAACACGGCGTGCCTCTCCCCCTTACGCGCCTGGGCCCAGTCCCCGTCTGCAGATGAACACCGCAAGGCAACAACAAGTGCAGACGATCCTCTGGCTGGTGTAAACCACGTCGCTAGCGAGTCTAAAAGCCAATGGGGCTGGACCAAACCATAAAAGGCGACGTCTTGACCAGCGCTTGAGATTGGGAGGATTGGAAAACTGTGGTCTACAGCAATGTCTGGGGATCAACTCGTGCCAACTCCTCAGAGGACCGGTTCTTGACCCGGGAGTATACTGGGCCGGGCTGGCTGGGCCAGATGTTCGGGGATGTGGTCTATGTACCCTCCGAGCCATCCGAAGTCGCCAGATATCACGTTTTCCCGTTTAAACAGTCGTGGGAACATACTGGGCCGGGCTGGATGAGCCAGATGCTCGGAAATATCGACATGGCGTCGCAATTTGGCCTGTATACCCTCCGAGCCATCTGACGCCGAAGTGTGTCACATATTCCCATTCCGCCGGTCCCGGTTCCCCGGCCGGAGGGACATACACCTCTCCGATTCGCCACGGATTTCCATCGAGCGGCAACTTCCGAAGAAGAGCTGTGAGGCTCAGGTGGGCTAGCCCCCGGCGTTGAGTATAAGCCGGGCCCGCAGCAAGTCACCCCAGGAATGATGTTTTCGGTCTCTCTGCCCCGGACAGATCGGCGCTCGGCCCGGAAGTATACCGGACCCGGTTGACTCGGCCTCATACATGGGGAGTCGTGTCTCTTCTCGCGTACGATTCCACTTCATACCAGCCGAGTTGAAGGACATCGGAAAGAATGGCTAATGACAACACAACCCCGTAGTTGGTCGTTGTCGGGGGTTGCCTACGGCAGTGCCTCTGTCTCTTTCGGCACGCAAAAATAACGGGGGAAAGGCAAGAGCCGACTGGTCCTGGGCCGGGTTCAGAACGCGATTCGCAGTCAACTCCGTGGTCCGGTCAGCTATTCCCACGCTGACGGGATATCCAGCAGTTCCACGTCGGCTGGGTTCAAAGCGCGGTCGTCATGTAGACGTACGGCGGTGTCGCTTATTCGACATCAGCGGCCGGCCAACGGGCGGGCCCTTGGGGGGGAAAGCTCGTTGATGATCGGTATCGGGCTTCCGCGTAACTGTATCGCATGCCCCACGACCCTGTCCTTGATCCGGTGATACACACTACGACCCAGTCACGTCCAAAGATCCCCCCCACAATCCTGTTCAACGCTCGATTGTACCATCACGGTCAGCGTTAGAGCCTCTCGACGAAGTCGGGCCCTTCTCGCGTATATTCACAGCGGCACTGTGACGCCGCTCCGCGTTCATGGCCAGGATTCGTTCAACAAGCACAGTCGGACATCCGCAGCTGATGACGAAGAATGTGAACACTGGTCCGAACGCGACATCAGCTGCCTCCGCCCGTCGGTATGCATCTCACAGAGGGCCTGGCATCCCTAGCCCGGACGGGTACCCAAAGATCAAGTACGGCTCCGCGGGGTCTTGGCCCGACCAAGGGAAAACGGACGGGCTCGGTCTGGAAGTATACCGGACCCGGTTGGCTATGCTCCGATTCCGCATGTATGGGGAGTCATGGCAAGGTCTGACATCGTTTTCCCGGCTTACCGCCGAAGGTAAAACACAGGCAGTCAAAGAAGATACCATTGCCTTGGCGGCCAGCTTTGAGACTGAATCGAATACGATCTCTTGTCTCTCACCCTGGATGGGCACAAGCAGACCCAGCGCCAGACCACGGAAATCGAACGACACCTCGACTGGTCCCGGGCCGGAGAATGCTTGCCTGGCGTAGCTCCGGGGCGTGGGGAGAATCCAAACCATTGGCTTGACATGCCCATTCGCCAAAGCGGTGTTGGCCGTCTTCGGGGGGCTGGCTACGGCCGTGCCCGCTTCATCGCGGATGGGTGCCCGAGGGCTCAACCTCGACACAGACAGACTGAACAGCACGATACGAGCAAGTCCGTAAACTGGTCCCCGGCCGTTGGGTGTTCGGCAGCAGAGCTCCGGTAAGCAACGATGACGGACGGACTCGGCTTACAGTTCGATCAAAGAATTCGATGCTGGCCGGGTTCGGGGGGCTGTCGTCCCTGGACCCGCCTGTTGCTTCGTTTGCAAGGACGACCGCCAGATGGAAATAACACTATACTGGTCTTTGCGGACGAGGCGCACAGAGAAGCATACATGGCCTCCCTGGTTACTACACCACGGTCCCTACCGTAGTCTGCACCGAAATCAATCAAGTGCAGCGATCGCGTATATGATCCTGTTCGATGGTCGATTGTACCACCACAGGCATACGCCAACAGAAGTCGGGCCCGTTCTTCCTGTGTAATCATCCCGGCCGCAGATCATGGTTAAATTTCGGGATTCAACAGTTTCCACACTCGGGGACTGGAAAGACAAGTCAGCCGGCAAGATTGGCGGCTGGTGCCAATCGAGACGGGCCAGATTACGTCCGTCCGCCGGTATGCATCGTATAGAGTGCCCGGCATCACCATGTCAGCTGGCCGCACACACCCACAGAGCTTGAAGCTATGTGAGTGGTCTGGGATCGGCTACCAGGAAGCCCACGAGCTGTCTTCCTCCTGGGCGAAACTTCACGGAATCCAGCTCAGGTTCCATTCTGCGTAGCAGTTTCCCCCTCCAACTGGCATCTATTCTCACGATGGCACTGTTGGTCTGGGAAGTCAATCTTGAGGAAGCTCTCATGTCGCTGTTTCCCCATATGAGAATCACCCGGCTATATGGAGAACCCGGAGACGAAGCCAAAACGGGGCGGCGGCTTGGTGTCCTGCAACTGTTCTATGTGCGGTCGTTGCTCTCGACGCTTCAGTCCGTCAGTCCCGGTCTTTTCACCCACGACGGAGATCTGACCCGACGGATACGCTGAACGGACTGGTCCGGGAGGTGATTCCCGGCGAAGCCGATAGCCCTTGCAACACGGCGCTTATATCGTTTCCTCTCCACTTGGAGATTCTCAGTTGATGTGGAAAAGCTACTGCAGTCGCCAAGACGGCGTGGGCCCGCGGTGCTTAAGCTGCCATTTGTGCGGTTATGCGCCGTCAGGTGGGCTCACGAGACTGCCCTAGACAAAGTCAGTAGACAAAGTCAGTACTGGACATCGTTCCCTCACTCCAGAGAGCTTTCAATGGACACATGGGGGAGACGAAGGACATCGGAAAAGCGGACGTGGTGTGTACGATGATCAGAGAGCCGGGCCTGGCGTCTGCGCCGTGGTTGTCCCACGTCCGTCTGTCCTGTCTTTTCACCCGCGACTGAGACTGGACCTACCCAAGCCGAAGCCTCAAGCGGTTCCTTGGACTCTGCCTAGACAAAGCCAGTAACAGCTATCAAGTGTCGATGCTATCGTTCCCTCTATGCAGGGAATTTCTCCAGGGACACAAGGGCTTTTGGGTGGAGGCCGTTAGTAAAACGGACGTCCTGTATTATGCACAATGATCAGGAGTTAGGGGCTGGCGTCTTCGGCGTTGTCGCTCCAAGTCCGTCTTCCGCGCGGTTCTCTCTTGTACTCTATGCCACCTCGGGCAGGCAACGAGTCACGCCGATCGCATCACGGTGTCAGAGCTAGGATACCACAGGGACAACTGCTCTGTCTTCCAAGAGATGCTGGCGGCCTTGGACCATCAGCGTCAACAAGAATGCTACTGGAGGCCTGGGCTGTCATTCGAATCGCCCGAAGAGGATGACTGGCCACTTGCGTGGTCGTCTCCGCGTTTATCTCCGGGCTCTCGTACACACCCACCGAATCATCTGCGGCGGTTCGGCGTCTGATGATACCTAGGGGACGAGAAATGACGGACAGCTCGGTAGCATCGGCATACCGCGAAGCATAGTGGCTCGGGCTGGTGCTGGTTCCTACCATCTTCGCCGCTGCCATTGAGGCGATTCGGCACCATGACAAATGGCTCGCCCAGATGGAAGCTGCGCGTGGCCGAAAAAGTAATCCCGGTGTTTGACCGCCGTCTCCGCTGGGTGCATATATATCATCTAGCTTTAACACGGCGCGTCGGGCACATCTTCTCTATGGATTAGAGTGCGCGTCTTCGCCATGGATCAGAGTGAGAGGTCATCTACAGCCGATCTTCTCAGACTCAAAGGCTCTTGAGTCGCCCATCACCGGGGCCCTCCGGCAAACATATCCACGATGAGTGCAAGGCTGCTCACAGAAAAAACCTTCGGATTCACGGGCCCCGCCCGTCGTGCTGGGAGAGCGATCCAAATACAACAAGACGCCGTGAAGGCCCGGCGCCTTCTGCATCGATACACTTCATCTGCGACCTACAACGTGCTTGAATTCAAGGGACCGCGGCTCAGATATCCTCGATACAGAAGTTTCGGCCAGTGACGCGGGGGGACGGAGCACTCGCCAGCGACTGGCTCCCAAGTCCATTATGCCAAGCTGGTCAGATTGATTCCCGGGCCGTCATCAGCAAATCCATAGGATGCTTGGGTGTTCCTACACGGCGATTCACTCCGCGGTACCTCGGCTACACTCAATTGATCGGCGTGCGGAACAAGGCACCTTCTTGCACCCATGGCGTCGGGAGAAATTTGAAAATGGAAAAAAAACAAAATCCTGCTCCCTTGTGCTGGTCAAGATACTACACCCGTCTTGTCCAGGTAAGCCACTACAAACCGCGAAGAAATCTCAAGGGTCAAGGGAGCTCAGATACATGACGACTCCCTCAAAAGCCGGGCCCTGCATGAAGTGTTCTCGCGTGTGAGATCGAAGCGTACTATGTGCGCGGCTGAGACCACTCATCGACAAAGGCAACACAAACCAACCCCATGATCACTGCGCTCAGACGCAACCAAAACAACGTCTCTCTATACAACAGCCATCAGTACACTGAGGAGCGGATGTGCTGAGAGGGCACCAACCCGCTCACGGAGTTCATCCACGTTCAAGTGGAAACTAACCGACGTCGGGGAGAGGGCAATGCATCGCAACTAGCGGCGCATCGTCTTGGGCGATCATGGCGTTGAGCAGTGGGAGGCCACCGCTCTACCTTATGATCCAAATATGGACGGGTACGTCGCATGGCGGGCAGTGCGGTAGGCCAAGACAAGGCCGACAGCTGCTCCGGGTTCTCCGGGTTCTAGCATCCTCTTATCGGTCCCCCCGACCTATCCTTCGGGCTCGCGGTCTCCGTCGACAACGTCCTGGCCGCCCCCCTAAACGCTCGTCAATAGACAAAGGAGATGCGTTGGACACGTGCATGCGTCGGGTTCAAAGCAGTGAGCCATCACGGCGGCTCTGCCAGCCAGAGGACCAGAGGGAAGAGTACTCGACTGATATAATCTCTTTCGACAGGGGCTCGGCTCTCAAGTGACTGTGGTTTCTCGTCGCCCCGTCCCTGGAAGCGGAGATCGACCTGCGCTGGAGAACGGCTAGGCCACGGTTGCTGGCTCTGCCAGAGTCTCGTGAAGTAGACACTGGTCTGCCCCAACCCTGTTGGCATTCGAGCCTGTCGATTGCGTGCGGCCGACCGTGACGACAAACAGGGAACTATCCCCCGGGCCCCGAGCAGAGGAAGCAAAAGACAGCATACAGTCGAGTGTGTTAAGGAGATATACACTCCCTTCCTCGGCTGGCTCACGAGTACACTCAGGTGTCTAAAAGCGATATTTGCAAACGCCACGATATAGTCCACCCCGGAATCCAAATGAACTCCCCCGGGCCCCGCCTGAGAAAGAAGTTACGGACACTCGGGTGTCTCGAAGAGACAATGACTCTCTCCCCCGGCCGGGTCTCCTGTTTTCATCGACATGCAAGCCCGTCGCAAACCCTAGACCTGACAAAACATCCGGTCTCGGGCCTAGGCTGTAGATGAGGTAACACCGTGGCGGGCTCTCCGGCTGGGATGAACGTGGAAGAACCAGTAGCCGGCTTTCTCACTGTTCTTGCGACGAAGTATATCGTTCCGCCACCCAAAAAGTATCGACTCACGCGGCGGTGCACCTTTGTAGAGGAGCATCGTGTGTGTTCTCCGCCGCGGTAGAAGACACAAGGGAGGAACAAGCGCGTGGTCTCCGGGAAAACGTCATTGAGGATCACATCATGTTTCCCACTGCGTCAATCGACAGGCAGTGTATCGCGTCGCTCTTCACCGGAACTGTTCTTCCATGTGGCACTGGGGCTGTATCGTCCCACGCATGCGAGCTTTGATGATAACGACGATGCTGAGTCGTCATGTCATTCTGTCGCGTCCAAAGTACCAGAAACAACGCATGCTCCCGGTCGTGGAGGTGCCTCCTCATAGCATAACCTGCGCAAAGACGCGACTGGGGCCGGTTGGGTCTGCCGGCTGCGTATTATATGCCGGTGAGCGGGATCCGCGTGGCGAGTCAAGCGCAACCGCGGTTCTGGGGGCCGAAATCATGTTGGGAAGCTCGATGGTTCTGGCGTCCTTCTGTTCGGGAATACACCAGTTCTTCCTCCCACTCCAAACTGTTAATGTCACCCGGGGCGCTTGACAGATGGAGCAGACCATGATACCCCTCCTACTCGGGCAGGAACTGCCGCCAGTGCTCTTCACAGCACCGGACCAGAGCCCCTGTGATCAACCAAATGGCAGACCCCGCATGAGTCCTCGCATCCAGCTGAAGGCAAGTTGCCAGAGTCTAATCCCATGGCACGAAGGCTTTCAGGTGGCGTGACTGGCCGTGCGTTTCTGGCCGTGCGTTTCGCGATCCACGAGTGATGCCCAGTTTGACACTGTCGAGATCTTCGATGACAAAGGCGGGGCGCTCATCGTGGTTGATGTAAATCACGGGAGCCGGCCTGGTCTTGGGTTCGTTCCCGTTGGCATTGAGGGTGCGACTGGGGCGTCGGTACAATTGAGCAATGGTGACGACGATTTGCCCGGACGTGGCGTGCCTCCTCTCCCGCCATCTCTTCACAATCAGTTGTTCGGAACACCGCCTCCTAGCATCACAATCCCGTATACATGGAACACAGCAATAAGACCCCGGGCCCCGAGGTCAGATGACGCGGCGATGGTCCCTCTCTCGACATCGATGGCAATCAAGGCCGGACCAGTATCACAAGGCCATGGTCCCCGCGTTGCTCTGCGGCCATCGTGGTTCAAGACAGAACCATGGACGCCCACACCATGCTGGGCCGCGGGTTCCAGGCACTGCCCAATGGACTATGGGTCGCCCATGATGGATATCCCTCAATAGGAGTCGACGGTTACCCGACTTCACTCGCACCAAAGATCTAGGGCCTCTCGATGTCGGAGAAATATCTCCAAGGCCTAGCAAGGGGTTGTGCGGTCCGGGCCCTCGGCGTAAGGCAGTCGACGAGCAGTAGCTTTACTGTCGACTTCGCCGAACTGGTACTCTGGGACCATCTGAATACATGTTGTGCATGACCGCATGGAGGCAAGTAATCTCCATGGGTGAACGAGCAGGTATTCTGGATCTGCTTCTGAAAACGAGAAATATCTTCGCCTATCTCTGCTCAGGATCAGATCGGGGCTCGGGGACCGCCACGCCCTTGAGCCAAAAAGACGACCAGTGTGGCTAAGCGTATGTCATCCTCGTTCACAGCTTGCACCTTGGGCAGGTCTAGGTCACGCCTGTTGTTATACACGACAGGGGGCGAGAGGAGTCTTCTCCGACCAAGCTAGTGGAGGATGTGAGCCCCGATGAACGGTGGTCCGTCTCTCGGGGCCTTGCGATGTCTCGAAGAGGCTATAATGGCCGCGCAGATGATGGCCAAAATTTCCAGGCCGGTCTGTCAGCTGCTTTTACTGGGTCACCGCCCCATACACATGCATGCGCCGAAGGGTGGGAATCCCACACTCGGCGACACGATAGTCGCGGCTCCGGTTTGTCCGGGTGCCTCGATAGCGGTGTAGGTGAAATCGAGGTCATCTGAGCCGCTAGCTGCGCTCGTCGGTCGGAAGCATCAGTGAAGTCTTCGACGTCCTTGGGTGGGATGTGTTGCTTTTTCACGAGCTTCCAGCAGACCAGGTTCGTCACCCCCCCTAGAGACTCCCTTCAAGCAGTGCACACCAGCTGACACAAGCCTCAGGGGTCGTGACATGGCTGTGTGTATATCAACACTAGGCGATTACTTCACTATCGTCCCGGCCCATCTTGTCTCGCAGGCTAAGCAGAGGGCCGGTGAGTTCTTTGACGATGCTATCCGCCATGGAAACGAGTGCCACCTAGAAAGTGCAGCCTCCTCATGCTCGTGCGAGAGGCTACACTTGGCAACATGTGTTAGTCAAGATCGACTATACAAGAGGTCGTGTTCTACGGTATCGACGTCCACGAGTGGAAGACCGCCAATAGGCACACTACACCCCTCCGGTCTGTAGTTGCTTCCTTCTAGTGGGACGATCGCGACGCCCCTCCCTCGTGGCATGCCTACGTCCCACGACGGCTAGGAGGGCGCCTGGGCCCTCGTCCATGACGTCGAGTTCAGGGCGGCAAGATCGTCCCCTTTGAACTCCTAGGATCCTTCTGTTTCGGCCTCTTTATCCTCGACGAGGCCCACCGCTATCTTCAAGGAGCCGGCGAAGCTCGCGAGAATGGCGAATCGCTGCTCCGGTCTGGCAGAAAGCCTCCATGGCGTTGTTCGTAGCCCGCGCACACATGAGAGTTGCTGGCAACGCTCGTCGTCCCTGGAGCAAGGACTCCCTGAAGCCTGCGTGCCGGCTGTTGTTCATTTTGCCTCACTGCCCTGGTATATCGAGGGCGGAAGGAAGAAGACTCCCTAGACCCTTGCTGCTGAGACACGCGACAGCCACCACTGGATGTCCCTAACGAAACGAAGCGCGACCACAGGAAGTCGGACGAGGAATACCTTCCCCAGATACAGCTGGCACCGAGGGTCCCGGGGCCTTGTATGACTGAAGCAGAGGTGATGGCCTCCCTGTCGGGGCTGCTATTGCTGCAACACAAGCAGCTTCCGTCCTGGAGTTGTCAAAGGGGTCGAAGATGGAACCCCCAAACGATTGACTGCATCGAAGAAGGCGAAAAAATATCTCGCCTTTGGGATAAGCTGTACGCGACGGCCCGTGCCAACCTCTCCCCTTCATACATGTACTCGGTGTCTCTACAAGACCATCATTTCCGGTATCGAGCTGACGTCCAAGCTTGCGCATCATGCAAGCCGAGCATCTTGTTTTAACGAGATTAAGTTTGGCTTGGCTTGACGTCGAGAGGAGAGAGGAGAATGAAGCGGTTGTCAAAGCCCCCACGCATGGAGATTTCGGTGACATCACTCCTGCGGTCCGGTAGTTGAACTCGATATCTCCACGCCCAGAGTGCCAATGCAGTCTCTTCGACGGGATTCAGCACGCGCTATCGCCGGCGCTCTTCTCCCGTCCGCTGGGAAGCTCCCTGATCCATATAGCCTGTGCAAACGATCATCAAATGGCTTGATCGATTGTCGGGCGCGGGCAAGAGCATCACTCGTCTCAACGTCTGGACTTTCGACATCGAGAAGGCGGGACATTGAAGTCTGCCACATTCCGTCGTCTTGCACGAGTACATGCTGCAGTCGATGGCGCAGCCTGAGATGACAAAGCAGGAGCCCGAATACGTCTTGATACAGCCCCAGTGTGCCGCGCGCTGTGGAACTCAACCACAAGATTCAGGCTCGCCAGACGGAGGCCCAACGGACGTAGGGCGTTCATGGAGATCAAGCACACACATTTCCTGGGAGCGACAAACCCAGGTCCGTCGCGGTCCGGGCAAAGCTGTACCTGCACCCGGCACAATATCTTGGCAGTCGCACAAGGGCGTCAGCTTCTTCTCCTATCTAGACTTGCCCGGGGCCTGTCATGGAGATCAAGAGAACTGTCACGGGCCTCCGGAACAACGAACAGCATATGTTGTCCGGCTCGCCCTGTTCATTCAGGCGGAGCTTGGTCCCACGCAGTCAGGGCTCTTTGACAAGCCTGTACCGCGCCCTGGTGTGTTGGTTTCTTGCTTGGAACCGCCTCGATGGCCGAGATATACGGACGAGGCCTCTGCCAGGCCGACGAAGGCTTCTGGACGGAGGCGCTTCACAAACGTCTGGGTGACAGGCCAACCTCGAGGAGCATAATAAAAGTCGAAAACCGGATAATTATATCAGAAACGGTTTCGTTGGAAGAGGCAGCCAAGCGTCAGTCACTGTTTTGCGACACATTCCTCAATAACTACTACAGTAACGTAGTTGGGTTTATCAGCTTCCTCGGCTCGGAGAGGCACCGGCACGGCAATGTAAATACGCCCGACCTGAGCAAACACAACACCAGCCACACAAGCGATTTCCTCCGGATCTACAAGATGCAGGAGATCGAAGGTTACGATTAGAACTGATCATCGGCACATCCTCCAGAGGCATGGATCTCCCATAGTCGCCGTCGGCGATCAGCTACCATTCCGGTGTCTGCGGTCGCCGGCGCGGAAGCCGCTGGAAGTACTAGTCGGCATCGTGGTGCCCGTCCTGAGCTTGGAGGCCAAACGACTGCCAAACATGCTCTATATACCACTGCATGGGCGGTGGTGGCACCCGGGTAACGCCAATGTACTGGCCCCGGGCCGATTTCAACCGCTACCCAGAGAGCTTTGCCAGACCGTCATTCGCGTTACATACCCCAACGTGGGTCGAAGGAGCTCAACATGGATAGTCGATATACCGCGCCCGGAAACCTGTAAACCCAATTCTGAGCGGGTTCGAGGCCACATCTATCAGCATGTTCTGGAGCACCAGATATGCATCATAATACGGGGCAGCTGGCAGGTTTTCCGTGCCACGGTGGAGAATTGCGCACGAGACTGTGACTCCGTCCCGCGAATAAGTCGAAAATACACAGCAGGGTCAAGAAAGGGACGCCCATGGCTGCTGCCTAGAATGGCTGCCAGAGCCTCGTATCTTAGGCGCGTCACTACCTGGTCGCCGTTGCGGCTGGTGCAACGTGGCAAGCCCATGCTCGTTGTCGTGGGTTTTCGGCCGGACGAGTATAGGTTGATCACCGGCGGCCGACGAACCGGGGGAGTTGTTGAAAAAGATCAAAGACCGAGGATTACGACCCCGAGCTGATAGCGCTTGGCGTGTACACTCGGATTTCAGCGGGTCCCCTCCGGAACCAGCACAGATTACCTGACTGCCTACTTGGACGAACATCAGTTTGTCCGGCGCGAGTGGACTCAGTCTTCTCAAACGAAGGCTGGAGCACCTGCCGTGCCTGGATACTTCAGTGGCATCGAGGGAAAGCTCCGTGGGAGATTCGACGACCACGGTAACGACTTTGCGGCCGTCAGCAGCGTTCGGTCATGCCAGGATCGACACGATATACGCAGTGTGTGTCCGGCGGTGCGATCTTTTCATTTCCAGCGAGGATGGCTACGTCCAAGTGCACAACCTCGCGAAGTCTGGAAGACGCACTCATACACCCATCTGTACCAGCTGCTGGCGAATGGGATCAAAGCTCGGCAACATGTATACAACATGTTCGCAGATGATTCACAAGGCGCAATGCAGTTGCGGGCAAATTTATTGTCTGGGCCGCGCATGCACGTTCACTTGCGCCTTCGAACGTCGTCTTCAGTAGAAAGATGGCACAAAATTCTACCCAACCTCCTCCCTATCCTAATATCCAGTAGCTACGGGAGCAAGAGACAATACTTCATTTCTCTCACACACATACCAAGACCGAACGTCATGTCGTTCTCGTCGAAACTTCGCAACGAGCTTATAATCCCTATCAACAGCCCCTACCACCTAGTCATTGGTCGTTCTTACCGCGAATCCTACGAGTCGTAGCTGAAGATGATCACCGATCTCATTGTTTGCCCTGGGGGACGCCTTCCTGTACTGTCGCCCAACTACTTCCCTTGGCCCCGCCAATGGACGGAGTATCGTCAGTCGGAAACGGCCATTGTCAGCAGTACTTATCAGCAATAGGGCTCCCGGAACTGACGCTAGCGCGGCGAGTGGCAAGGCCTCGATTGATCTCTCGGGGTCTCTCGGAGCAGATATACCGGCTCCGGGTTCCTTCTAACCGGCAACTACATTGGGTCTCGCAAACGGTGCACAACACGAACATAATCATGCTGGATGCCGTCTCCCTCTATCGCCTTCCTTATTAGCGTTCCCTTCCTCTTTTGTCTTTCATGGGTCTCGGTATCGTGCCGGTAGGCCTCACCTTTAGAGACGTGGGATACCATATCGATCCGCAACCGAGTGGCTCTCCCTCCCGAAAGATGTACAAGATTCCCACAGCACCAGTCGCATGTACTTGAACGACAATGTAAGAAACGAAGCTGATACCGCGAACGATTGCGGGCCTCTAGTTGCCCGTTCGCATTACTTTCGGAGATGCAAACAAGCACAAGACGGACGCCGAAAAGGCTTCGTTTACTATAGGGCTGGACATTTTCACGACGGAGTTGACAATTCTGCGCCCGCTCGGGCTCGGTGACTTCCGGGCAAGGCGGCGATAGATACCGGAAGTCTCTACAGCCTCGGGGAATACAGTGGGCGCTCCCCCTGCCAGCAATCGTTGTAGACCGGCCGCGGGATCCCCTCTTTTCGGCGATTCTATCGTGTTGTATACTGTCTTGTTCCCGCCATCGCCTGGGTTTATATATTGTCGCCGGTCCTTCACAACGACTGGGCCTATCTTATCTCGCTCCGCCTGCGGCGCACAATGCTAGGAGCAATATCAGCCAGCCAGTGATACCGTTCCTTCACGCCGGGCCGTGGTAGCAGATACCCAACGTCTGATTCACGCTGCTGTTGCCTGACGCCCGGATATGGAGACGATGCCTCCTATTACCCTAAACGGTAGTGCTTGCCGAAGTACCAGAATGCACAAGATGAGATCCGGCCCTCTTCTTTAGATGGCACCCTGACAAGCGCCCCGGGCTGCCGCTGGGCCTTGCTGCTGAGAGTCCTGGCGAATTCCGGTCAGATATGACCGGTGAAGATTTGGCCGTGACGTCGATAGACGAACACAAAATCGTTATTGGAGACTTTGACTCTCCCCATCGCACCCTGAAGGAACTCGTTCCCTGAGGCTGATCACCTACACAGCCCAGATTATATCTGTGTTGGATCACGAGAATGATGCTGACGGAGAACTGGCGCTCTACCAATGCCTTTTCCGTGTCGAAGTGAGTGCTGCTCTAAGAAGCAATTCGCAGCCCAGAGGATCCCCTTTGAGATCTTGCTACCTTAGATCTCACTCTCTGGAGCACGGCTTGGTGTACGATTTATGCCACCGCATCCGGTCCGCGTCGAAGTCGGCCTGACGCTGCCTCAGTGGTGCATAAGGCACATGGCGAAGCAAGATGAGGTACGCCCGGCCGTGTTACCTCCCACGCTGAGATCCAATCGCTAACCCGCTGACCAGATATTGCCGTCTATTGTCCTCACCACGCAAGAGTTCAGGGGCAACTCTTTGTTAGTGTGAGTGATTGGTCATCCAGATTGCCCCTGGGAACCGCCAGTCCACCGCATTGTTGCCGGCAGGGTCAATCGAACTAGCCTCCGCAATCGGCATACGACCGATACAGATGGGAGATTCAATCCTCACATTGCCGCTCATCTCTTTGTGCGCCGATCGCAGCTCTCTCGACAGGCACCCCTCAGCTGATGCATCGCCGGCTGATCCATGCCCATCCATCGCGGGTAATCGAAGCTTGCCGCCGTGTGGGCATCATGTTTCCTCAATCGGAGATCAAGTCGTTTCACTATAAGCCTTGCCACTTAGCCTAGTCTACGGAGATCATCGGCCGCCACGCTCCACTGCCTCTGACGTTGGCCGATGAGCACATTCATGTCGATCTCATCGAAGTCAAGCCAAGAAATACAACATCACCGACTGCTAGCCACGAGCGCCGAAGATCCCCTTGACTGTGTCACGGAGTCGCTGGCGAAAGTTAAGGCGGAGGCCTCGAGCCATAATATGGGAAGGGAGTGGACTGATCTCAAGGACAGTCTGGCTGGCGAGAACGCCGAGAACATCAAAGCCAAGGTCCAGCAGGAGAACCGCCTGGAAGGTTGTTTCGTTGCAGCGACGTACGATTGAGTCACCTATGAGCGACATCGTCGCGATGGCTGATGTCGCCTCGGTAGGAGCGACGAAGGAATGCAGCCTACCCATCAGCGCAACCAAGGGTTCTTGGCAAATCTGAGGAAACAGCACGCAACTGCAAGGCGTGGACAGCCGTTATCTGCCGTTTCTGGGTCTGACGGCAACTTCTCAACGACTTTTTAAAGTCGCGGAACCCCGGGATCGATATATATTCTGCCCCGGCTCGGGCCCGGCGACACATGGTAGCCGATTCTTGTCGCAGTTTGGTCGCCTTGTCGGTTAAAGTACTGGCATGCCCGGCATGTATTGAACATCTACGATTCATCTCCGTTTATCCGCCCCCGTTGGACGCTGATGGCGTCGACATTTGCAATTGCTCTCGTCGCCGTTGCGAGAGACTACGGCAACTCATCCAGTTCTTACAGAGACTGACTGGGAGGAAGTCGGGGATGCTGTCGCTGCCAGTTAGCGCTACCCGACGACGCCCCGAATACACAATCCTACGTGTACTACTCGGAAGATCGCTTGTTGGTCACTGGCATGCATATCGAAGACCTCGGGCAGCCCTCACTCCCCGAGTATCAGCGACTGGATGTCCTTGTGATGATGGCAGATCCAAATACAGCCGCATCCATCTTGGGGAATAGTCGTGGCGTGTTATCCCGAGACCCACGTTCTCGTTCAGCCTCGCAGATCAATTGAGAACACATCACTCTACCATGACGACATGAAGGGGAGCCGGGCCCTGCCGCCTGTCATCTACTTGACGCGGCAAGACGCCGAGTCCAGAGGGATCCCAAAGAGTACAACGACATATTGCCGTCTCACGGGGCCGAGGTGACCATGGACAGCGTGATAGTCAAGTGTCACGCGCATACACTCGTGCCGCCAATAGTCAGTCCCCGACCCAACTTGGCCTCCCTTACCGGAACATACACGTACACGGCCGTTGAGGAGGCAATCGAGAACATGTACCCCGAAAACCTTTCTCCAAGATCACGGAACAGGATGCCGTGCCGCTGTCTGCCAATGCCGAACGGCTCATGTCTGTATGGCTCGGACATGATGAAAGATCAGCTCTACATGGAGCTCAACAGATCATCTGCCGCACATGTCTTCGCAAGAATCCGGTCATTGCGAAAGCTCATGCGTCCTCGGGCCCCTGGTGCTTTCAACCGACAGAGACGCCGCAGATGGCGGGGCCTATGATCGGGCTGCTGGACGGATCGACTGGCGAGACTCGGCACGAAAATCGCATTCACCACTGATCTATCGGAACACAGCATTCTATGAATATCCCCGGGCCCGGGTGTGCTGTGATATAGTTGTCATAGGACGTGCCGACGGCCATAGACACCCGCTGATACTCTCGTGGGCTTTTCTGCCACTCGTTCAAGTACAGCGTCTGGGGGCTTGGGCACGAGGGGAGGCGGACACGTTCCGGAGCCGGCAATAGCTTGGCTCGCGAATGGCTTCGAAGCACTGCCAGTGGAGCACCAAGCGTGGTCCGAGTTCATGCTCGGCTTCGAAAGATGACGATACAATGTCTCTCCACCGTCGTCGATTATTTCGAGACATGTCGCTCTCTTGACGTCGAGTATATCAAGCAGTGCCGTTCCTGCGGCATCGACTATCTGGAGATATGGTCGCTGCTGTCCCGAAGGGAACATGGGCATAAGCCTCAGTTCTTCGCAGAAAGCAATCGAAACCTCCTCGTCCTCAATCTTGCGTGAGTCCTTCACGTATCGAATGTCACTCGCTGGATTGTGAGCTCCGGCCCGGTCGATTCGATTAGCACTTTACCTTGGAGACCATGAAGACGCTCTTGGAACAGCTTCATCGCAGGGACGTCACGCTGGGGGCGAAAGGCATATATTACCCGCCTACTGCTCCCTGCTGTCCCGCCGGACTTCTTTATGCAGGTCGTCTCGACGGATAGTATATGGTTTCGTTCACCTCTGGGTAGCCTTTCAAATTATCTTTGAACCAGCACATCCGTTCAAAGAGAAAGACGACCAAACGTCGGTTGTTGGCCCTTGGCAGATCGAGGTCATGACGGAACCTCAAAGACGGAAGAAGAATGATGAAGAACCTGATGAACCCTCATCTTCCTCTCCTTGGTTGTTAGCGGCAAAAAGTATAGAGCCGCTGTCACAGTCATTTGTCATGGCGTCCACCTATCGTTGGCGGACGCGAGGGGCTGCATTACACATGCCTCGTCTTCCGAGAGCCTAGAGGATGACTCCAGCGCAGAACAACAAAAGTTTCCGAAGAACAATCGCGGGCGTCGCATTTTAATGAGACTAGGTCCAGTCTCTTTGGCACGACATGTACGCGATCTTCGGATTGCCTGGCGCAGGTCTACTTAACCCCGGGCCGACACCTCGGCTATACTTGGGCGTCATCGCCCACTATGCTGTGCCATCCGAACAAAGGACTCACCTGAATCGACGGCAGGGACAAAGCCATAGCTGACTTTAGAGCTAATGGGCCCTCAGACCTTTCAAGCCTGGCGGTTCGTTGTCTCCGGTCCGTCCGTACCTAGGGACGATGAGGTGTGCAGGATGTAAAGTCTTGGATGCGGCTCCTTCACGCCCTCATCCACACGCGTGTGCAGAATCAGATCGGTTACGAATGCTACCTCTGCCACGCGTCCGGTCGGGGGTGCGGCTGCGCGGTGGAGGAGTACGATTCCTCCCCGACGACCCCTATCGAACAGCATGTTGCCTGCGCGACCCTTGGACAGGTTGTGTATGAAGGCCCAACGGTCAATCCTTCCGCCAGGCTCCGGGGCGTGGTTCCGATGATGGCACTGTAGTGTTACAGAATGGAACCTTCCGCTTGAAGGCGAAGAAGTACGACTGTAGAAAGTGACGCGGGCTCTTCTGGCGTCATTTTGGCCAGGCGTACTGCGAGAGTCGTCTGTTTATGTGCGCAGATAACCGTCTATGGGGTGAAGTACGCCTGATGACGGTTCCTGGTGATGTGTACGATCCATTGAGAAAGAGCCTCTCGAGTCCATGGAGGATCCAGTATCAAGTTCTACGTCAATGCCTACTAACGCGCCAGTCGTTGTTCGTAGCGTTAAGCGACGTGCCTCGGAGGCCATCGAGGCCAAGATTCGTACGTTGCACCACACACACACACATGGAAGACCGGGATACTAACGCGGGAATGGCACAGGAACCCGACGTCAGATCGCCTCCTCGAAGGGAGTCCATGACCGGGGCGTATCGGCACCTATCTCAGGGCATAGTCCCATTCCCCCAAGACATACGCGTATCCGGAACAGGGCTCGTATCACTCCCTTGGTCGGATCCAAAGGTACTTGGAGACCCAATATGGGAAGCCGACTGGAGACTTGGACGGACCAGAGCCGGCTCTACGCAGCTGAAGCGGACGACGCTGAAGCTTTCGGCTCTTCTTCGCGTCTCGTCAACGGCGTCCGTCACTAAAGCCACCGGAGGCACGCGTCTACTACGTTACAGGGGCTGAAGAGCACTGGGATTATTACATGTAGGTATTTGGATGCTGCGTCCTTGCCTCTGTCGACAAGTATCGGACCATTTTCGTCTTGGCCAAAATCCGAACTCTGAGGCATTTCCGCCGCCGCCGGCATCGCACGTCGTCATGTGACCAACCCCGGAGTGGAGGTTTACCTGAGCAGAAGTTGCTGTTTTGGAGAGGTCGGGTCGATATTCGTCGGCCCCTTCATGTGTTTTCAGCCCGTACGGGATCCGTGGAAAGTCTCAGACCCAATGGAGGAATTATGCCCACTGACACTCCGCATGGTTGTTGCCGGACAACAGGGACAACTTGTTAGACACCCTAACGGGTGAAAGGGAGCCCGACATTCGCGGGCCCCACTATCCCACGATGTATTGGGTTTCCCGCTTGGGAGCTCTTTCGTGAACACGCGGCGTGGCCTTCGCACAATCAACGTCGCCTTCGAGCTCTATAAGGACTGCTCAGAGGTCGCCGTTGCCTGCCTCATTGGGCATCATAGAGAACCTCGCCCCCCGGATCATACGGCAATGCCCCGTGGTTCCTGGGTACAAGAGTCTTCGTTCGACGGCGTAAAATGACAGAGAAGACCGCGGACACCAAACAGCAGAGGAAACAGGGAACGTGCAATATTTCGACACGTTCGCAAGGACTACGCCCGATTCGTCACATAGCCTGGCGAGATGGTGAAGCTGAACCATAAGATCTGGATCTGGCAGCTGTGTCATTGCGACCGAACTTCTTCGACTGGATGAAGCGGGCCGAAGAGCCTCGTCATTATCATGACGGACCCGGCCGCATCCGTATGGCTCATGCTGTAATACGTCGAGACTCACCTGAACAAGATGCACTTGTGCTTTCTTCTCGGGTATAACGCACTCGAGATGCCGACAATATCACGCCGTTCGACAGAGCACCAACATTCTGGAAGAGCGTGGACATACCTAGCCACCGTTTGATGGCTTCCGGCTTTGTAGTCTGTTCGATGACGCCGGATATGGCATTCACGCAATCGACACAGACCTTGCGCCATCTGTCACTACAATGGCCGTCCTCTTGCTTGCCGACAGCTCAACACGGCTGGTATCACAGGGACCATTGACTGCCTGACGTCTCTGCTGCTGGGACGTTGAAAGTATCACACCTTCTCAGTGGAGACTTCCGAACGCTTCCCGCAAAGGCAAGGACAGTCTATGTTCGCTCGCAGCTCAGCAATAACCCTGAAATGAGGTTTAAGCGCAGTCGCCATGTACGTTTGACACAGGAAGATCACGTCATGGCTTCCCAGTTGGGCGTTCCGCCTCCTTCCATCGACTACGGGCGGCCCTACCCGTTTTGAGGCGACTAGTCGCTATGACGAGAGAATGATCTCAAACCCAATCTCAAGTCTCAAGCAGTCTCCATGTGTTGGGGATGATTCGAGGGGGCTACTCTTCGCTGCCTTCTCCCAAGGCCAATACGAGGAGAGTACAAACGCAAGCCCTGTCGCTTCGTGCACTATTGGTTAGACAATTAGCGTCGCGATTCTACGGTTCTTGGGTCGCCAGCGTGCGGCGACAAAGCAGCGAGCATGGACCGAAGCTGTCGTTCGTGGCATCACGTAGATGCCTATGAATATGTCTCTCGGATACTAGGGGCAGGAGACGACCAAGATCGCGCGAGTATCTGCACGTTCTTCTTAAGAACTCAAGACCGACTGGGACCGGCTGGGATTACTCCCGCGGCGTCCCCACGGAGCGAACATATGTTGTCCCTCGACAAGACGCAGCAAGGCTTAGTAGCCCCCGGGCCCGTCATTTTTTATATCGTTTATGATGGCTCCTTGCCAGACGACAATGCGGCGGTGAAAGAATCATCGAGTCAGGCCAAAGCGAATGCCAATAAACCCATAAACGGGGTAAGGAAGCAATCCGCGACATTAATGGCCTGGACCACTGCCCAGGCCGCATTAGAGGCCCGTTTCGACTCCAGAGTCTCAAGAACTCGATCTGCCAAAGCGCCCTACCTCTGGCCTGTTGCCGTTGCCGCCTTATACAGAAAAGGACGTCGAATGCCCGATCGACGACGTCTTTGTCGACGCCCTGGAGGCATTAACATCGAAAGCCGGCACGGAAGTGTAGAAAAAGCTACGCTCCGCGTTGGTAAAGGCAAAGAAGCTGAAGACAAAGAAGCTCGAGAACATGTTCTTGTCCAATTCAAACTTTCGGGATGTTGCCCTGGCCACGCAATTCCCGGGGTACGCTTTAGTTCTTGCGGGACATGGTCATGTGGTCAGCACCAAGGTCGAAGAGTTCGGACAAGGTACAGACATTTCATCTCACCACGACAGTCCGAAAATCGTCATCGCGGATATTATAACCATGGAACCGGGAGAGACATTACAGTTCGAGAAGCTTAACTAGGGCCCACGAGTACACGCACTTTGTCTGCTTCCTTGAGGGCCGAAAGCCAATTCCGACTTCACACTGGCCTCAGCGGGAAGCAGGAAACCCCCAAGTTTATTCCGGGGCCTCACATGGCAATGTGCAGTGTGATCGCCTTGGAGGAAGGCAGATCACCGGGTCGGATATGCCGAGTATGAGCTGAATGACCCTGCCTGTCGCCTAGAGACCATGAGAAAGAAGAACTACTCATGGCGGTCAACCAAGAAAGCCGCGAGGATCTATGTCCTTCTTCCGATTACTCGGARGAGACAGGGGCATGGAGAGTCGAGGTCACGGACTGACAACTGTCCATGAGACCGCAAAAGCTGCTGCCGAAGACTTGGGCCGGGATGAGCGCAGGGCGACCCGCACGCAGCCCACATATAGGGCTTTTAGTTGCTTCCACAGAACAGGGCAACAAAACCGGTGACTCTGGTGAGGACTCTTGTACCTCATTGGAAACACTGCTTCCCCGGGTCGACAGCTCTCAGTATTTCACATCAATGGGGGAGCTAGAGCGTCTACTAGGCATTTCATTGCGTCTCCGGCCCGCGGGACATAGTGTCACGCAAAGGCAGGCCAGTCTTTGTCTGCCGGCTGTGCCGTGGATGTCTCCCGGGGTCTTTCACGTTGCGGACGAACCAGCACTTGTATGACACCGACTCTCTACACGAGTTGCTGCTGTTGGAGCTTAGCTGGGAGACCTTCCTTATTGCGGCCAGCGACCCTCAAAACTCCAACACCGGTGGTACGATTCACTACATCACTGTCTCGAAAGACAGACGGGTCACTGTGAGCAGTACTATGGGGCTCAAGAGCGGTTTCAGCCATACCCTCAAGACCATATTAGCCCTTATGGGCAGGTCTATGAGCCCGGTGTAATAGGTACATGTACTGAGATACAGCAATCCCCTCTCTCTGTGCGACTAGCGGAGCATCTTTGCCGGAGGAGCCGTGGTCGAACCTAGCGAACCGGCCATCGACGCTGCTGGGCTGCCGAAACTACCAATATATGGATAGAAAGGCCAACGAGTATAACAACGGACCGGGACGCCTCTCGCTGGAACCCCAAAAGGAAGGGCACGGCAATGTCATCACGACCAGGGAAGGCGGGACCAACGTCGACGCTCGCGAAGGTATGATTAAGGTGGCAGCCGGCGCCAGGAGTAGCAGAACGAGTCGCCATTCTCCCTATGGCTACCATCCAACACCCAAAGTGCTCCGAATTCGAGATCATGGCGGATCTTGCTTACCCACCTACTTGGGCATATAGTCTTTTTTCCCCGGCTTCACCAACCACGCAGGCAAGAGGTCCCTCGAGTTTCCCTATTTCTCATAGAAGCGCGGCTGGTGTTTGCTCTTCCCACGGCATCCAGCGTCTCGGTCAGACATTCGTCGACATCAAGAGGAGCACGAATCTCCGGTATTGCGGGACCACTTCAGACAGTCGATGGGCCTCGAAATGGCCAACGCTGTCCTGAGTAGCTCATGACTTGGCATCGAGACAATCCTGATGCAGGTGTTGGCGATGTTTGCACCGCCAGGAACTCCGATTCTGGACTTATGCGTCTCATCCTAACTATCCAGTGACAACCTCCCGGGCCCTTCGGCGTCGTCGAGATATGCTGTACGCAGACCGGATGGACAAGACCTCCGTTTGGCGCTTTGCGGAGTGTCGGGGCCTTTTTTACTGTGTATCAGGCCTTCTTCCGAGCCGACGGCGAATTCTTCAAGAGAGACGCCAAAGAGCTGTTGCTTCAAGCCGTTGAAGATATGGCTGCCCGAGAGCGCCTGCCCGGACACTACGATGCGGCCCACAACATCAGTGAGCCTGTATTCACGAATGACGTGATTGTAGCACCTCAGCGATAGCGACACCATTCCAACGGCGCGGATGTATCATGTATGGGCTACAGTCGACGGGTCTACATATGTTATAGACCTTTAGGTCAGTCGCGACGAGTTCTATGACATGCTCGTCAATTGCCGGCCTACTCGTGGTCGAGGGGAAAGCGACAAGACAGCCATTCAGAACGTGCCTTTTGACGCATGCGCACGTTCACCGAAACAGGTAGCGGACATAATGCAAAATGCGTTTATCCCCCATGTCCTCGCGTACTACTGGGGACCTGAGGCCCTCGTGTTCTTGCCGACCTTGAAGACGAAGTATGTATAAGAGAACCCCCCTTCCTGTTTTCTAATGCAAAGTTGTGGCGCTAACTAACATACTACCCAGCTATAGAAGTTTGCTACCCGCACTTTCTCTGCTCCCGAGCATGATACTCGTCATCAAAGCCCTACCGGCCAGGTTCATAATCAACCCCCTCGCTGCAAGTATGGACTCAGAGATCCTCAGCCCCTTCCTCAACGGGGCCGAACTAGGCTTTGGGCCCTCTGGGATAAGTCCTGGCCTCTCCCTAGCAGGTACTGTTAGTCACGTTGCAAGTTGCCGTCGACGGCTTGGGCGTGAGCGCGGGACGCCCCACATGTATGTCATGTGTACCCCTAGGGCGTGTCTTCTTCCCCAAACGCCGGGATAGATACAGAGCAGCTCTGGTGTGGAATCCATGCACCTCGTTAGCGGCACTGCTCCCCCGGGTCGACAGCTATGCGTCTGACACATCAAGGGGGGAGTTGGAGGACCGCGCAGCAAGAGTAGGCATCTGTTGACCCAGAGGCCGCTCACGTCTACCCCTATGCCGGTATTGCACACACAACCACTGTTTGCAAGGCCACATTATGAGTGGGAGGGCAGCCGGCGCTGGTAGCAGCAGAGCGGGTTGTATTCCCCGGGTAGCCGCCGTCCAACACCCGAAGAGATCCGAATTCGAGGTGATGGCTGACCCAGCCTACCTTTCTACTTGGGCATATAGCTCTTTTCCCTGGCATGGCGGGGTCCAGGTGCCTCGAGGTTTCCCGGCTTCTCATAGAAGCGTGGCTATGTGGTGTTGGGTCTCCCGGTATGCGGTTTGAACGAAGCTGTCAATCCCGAAAAGCCTGAGAACATACACAATTCCAACGGCGACGAATGTATGGGCGACAGTAGACGGGTTCGGACATGGTATACACCTTTCGGCCAGTCGCGACGAGTTCCACGACATGATTGCAGCTTCGAGATGGCTCGATCCTAGACGCCATTCGACATGCGAGTGCGGAGATGTCCACATCTCAAGGAGTTGACAATTTTTGATGTCCTCGCCTTGGCTAAACTATTCAGTAATAACGCCCCGGGCCCTTTGGCGTCGTGGGACCACATATTACGCCGAACTGTAGCGTGGCCGGTTCGAGTATTCATCAGGTGACTGGCATGGCCTTGGCCGGGTCGTATGGGCGCGGAGCCGGCCCTGGCGATCAGCCTACTTGGCCCTGGCCACGCAGTTCCCTGGTTATGCCATCGGTCCTTGTTAGTGTAAAGGCAACTTACGAAAACAGATCGCCATACCCCGACACCCAAGGTCCGCGGGTTAGCTATAGCAGTCCTAAGGAGTCTCCTCGATTTCGTCGAGTTCCTTGATAGAGCATTCTGGCCCAAGTGCTTTCTGGGGCATCTACCCCAGCTACGCTTGTCCACGGCGGCCGGGTGAAGAAACAGGAACATATCGAGGCCCAAAAGTATTGGCGTCATAAAGAAGATGCCAAAAGATCAGCACGTACCAGATGTGCGATGTGGGCAATACCTAACCCCATTCGAAACGGCGGACTTACATGGCAGCATGCGGTAGTCACGTGGTCCCTTGTCGGGTACAGCTCCCCAGGGACGAACTAAGTACCTACGTACCTACCTCTCAACTCGGGGAAGGAGCACCCGACCATGCAACAGCATCCAACAATCGATCGAGGAAACAACACCCTACGTACATCAAAGCCGCACCGTCTTCATCGCGATCTTATCGCATCTTACTGTCACCTCGTAAGACAAGTTCAATTTCAGCGGCGCACATTGACGTCGTCTACACAACAAAACGGCTATACGACCTCGTGGCGTACTGAAAGTACGTATACGCGATTACCAGCGTTGTAATCGTGGTTCCACTTTTGCAGCGTCACACTTCGTCATTCTCATCTTGAATCGCCTCGCGCAGAGACAGACGGAGCAACGCCTCCCGCAGGTATTTACGACATCCAGCTCTGCATGACCCTTCCGAGATCTAGATGGCGATGATATTTACCACGACGCAGCTCCCCGGGCCCAAGAAGAGTCAAGCGACTTGCCGAAGTTTATCCACCGAGACAAGGACGGACCTTTCTTTCCCGCCCTGGAAAGCCTAGAGGGCAGGACCCTTCGCGTCCATTCCGAACGCGTTGTTCGACTTGGGTCTCCCGACGAGTTACGACGGAACCGATGTTTGCCATCACATCCGCAGCGTGCCATACCGGCCACGCTCGCCCAGTGTACACCACCACCGTGTCGAGATCTTCGACGGCCCCTGCCACATAACCGTCACCGCAGAAAATCTGAACATGGATGAGGCGACCACCTGCGTCGAAGTGTGGCGGGCGCTCATGAGCGGCCAGGCGGAGATCTCCATCTCGATAATCATGGACGGAGTTTCCGGAGAGGCCCGAAGGTTGATGACGTACCGTGGCTCAGACCCGGTTGGCGGGTTCGGAACTTACCAAGCCCCCGACATTTACGACTGTACTTTCCACATCCGAGACGAGGTGGACGCAATGAACTACGAAGCTGATCGCCGTCGCGCCCTTCACCCATCGCCCCGGGCCGGATGAGGCGTCGATTCAAGAGTAACTGTTCATCTGCAAAGCCAACGAGACGACGCTGAGCAAACTGGCTCCAGCGTCGCAAAAGATGCTCCCAAGGGCGACGCGATCCATTCGGTGACGGAGCGAAGTCTGTACGACAGACTTTATCACTGGGACCTTTCGGGCGCTGCCTATTCACTCGGAATCTTTATTTTACGGGAGTCACTGCCTGGGCACAATGGTATTGCCCAGCTTACTGTGTCTCCCTCTCCCTACTCACTGGGAGAGCATACCCATCCCTCGCCCGGCAACGGTCGCATCGATCCACGCAAATGGGCGTAGACGAGGGAAGAACGCTTGCTCGCCGGAGAGATCTATGACAGACGGACCCCTGTGGAGAAGTGCCTATGACGCCGGCCGCCCCGGGCTCTCACCATCCCAAGTCCCATATATGAGGGGATACCCATCCCTCGCCCTTCGACTGTCGCATCGGTTCACGCAAATGAGCGTAAGTAGCGATCAACGCTGCGCTGGGACAGGCAAAGGCCAGCAAGTCTACCGACCTTATCGACCTTTCGACCTCTCTATGGAGTCCGACGGCGTGAGTGCCGATAACGACACCCAGATTGATTCCGTGTCTGTCAGTTCTGACAGCGACGAAAGCACTGGTTGGATAGTGACCGCAGCAAGGCCGACGTTGCTGACGCGCAAGTCGTGAGCAGCAGCGTCAAGCGAGGGAAAAAGGCTTACTCGGCGGAGAGATCTATGACAGACGGGAACCTTGCGCGGAAGTTCCGATGACGCCGGCGGCCCGGGGCTTACACCATCCCAAGTCAAATGTATGTCAAGGGATACGCACCCACTACACGCCTCGCCCTCTATTATCCTTCTGACAAGATTAGGACAGCTGCAGTAGGAAAAGAATACCCCTGTGCCTCGCGGCTTGAAGACACTTTCACAAGCACAGACGACACTGCCGCCCTCGCGCGATGACGCCAATGAAGAAACCGTCACGATTCGACGAGGAGACGGATGAGGAATGCCCTCACTCTACACTTTTCGATTTCGGCACTTCGGTATCATTCCCGGGGTACGTCTTAGTCCCCCAGACACACGGTCGCATTGTCAGTACGAAGGTTGAAGAGTTTGGCCTTCTGTTACGGCAGAGCAAGGGCCCCAGCCGCGACAATACTCGGACTACCTCCTAGATGACGACGAGGCACACATCGATACGATACTCTAGGACTGCGGACGCCTGCGAGAGCTCCGGAGCGTCCTCGACGTGGCATACAAAGACCGGTCGCCTTATCCGGACGACGATGTACTGTGGGTTGGTTACTCTGGGCCGAAGAACGTTATCATCTTCACTGAGACCCCCATTGCGGCGTTGCTAGGTACGATCTGTCTACAGGTCCTAGTTTCCGTTCCATGCTATGAACCCGATCGGTTTCTGGCGCAACTATTATCGCGGCCCTTCCGGTCGGCGGCAAGTCTTTATCTTCACGCAGGTGGCCTCCGGACACTCGAGAGAAATCTCAACAGGAGCATGGGCTTCAGCTTAACTGTTCTGAAGCATGTCATTGCGGAAGGCCAGGCGAGGTCAGGAGAGACATGGTTACCCTACTGAAACTTTCCGGTGGCTCTACGACCTTGCCTGGCAAAAGAATGCCGCCCATCGACTCGAATTGAGATTCGGCCCTCTTGTTATGGTGTCGATGCTGCAGTCTCTCAATGCGGACCATGGAAGTGGATAAGAAGTTCCTCCGTGGCCCTACCGTTGACGACTATTCCCCAACATCTGGTGGTATTGCCAGAAGCCCGGAAGGAAGTTCCGACATCCACGGCAGCTGTGCCATCCTTAGTCGAGAACTCTACCTTGTCCTACAGCCATTTCCAAGCAGCATATCCTGCAGCACGCTCGATCACACAAAGTGTATGGCGAATGGCCTCGGCGACGGCCACCTCATACGAGTCGACATTGTGCTCGGTTGTTCAAACGATGTGGGCGTGTCTTCGACATTCACATACTGCCTTTTTCTTTGACTACTACAAACACTCCGGGACACGATCGCAGGCTGGCCTACTACGATTGTCTCGAAAGACACGGACTAATCCCAGGCTCTTTCGACATCTTGAGGCCAGGGAGATGGTTCTATCATTGCCGAGGCACCTACAATCCCTCTCTTCTAGGGGTATGCAGCGTCCGGACATAACCCAATATCATGCACAGGCCCTTTCAGTATTTGAGAAGCTGTGCTCTGGCCCGGGCCCTGGACATTGCCCAATAACGTTTTTGTCAGCGATTCCAAGGACAAGAACTGTCCAAAATACGAACGATACTACATCACGAAGTTGGATTGTTCTGCGCAGAAAGGGGATTCTCGACACCGGTCCCAGCAGGCATGCACCTTCGACCCATCTACCAACTCCTAGACTCAATGGATGGCTGTGTCTTCCACTGGAGACCCTTACGGAGTCCTCTTTCCTTCCTTCTCCGAAAGAGGCCATGCAGCCATTTCTCCCCGAGTACCGACGTACGGGGCATTTCAGCTCAGCTGGCTTGCCATTATTACCCACGCCCAGTTCGACCCGAGGGAGTCTATCGCAACTTCTAGCGCCCCGACCCTTGTATTATCCGAGATTCTCGAGATTTTTGCCATTCTATTTCCTTTTGTGCGCCATCACTTCTCTGATTGCGGCGCATGAACCCTTAGTAAGTTTTGACTCTCGTGGAAACTTCCCTGGCTCAAGTCCTGACGCAATTAAGATAACCATTTGTCACGCGGCTAAGTACGAGTGGTCAAAGTGAAGTAAAGTAACGGCTTGATCTCTAAGTCCTACGATGTACGGGAGCGAAAGCGAAGGCCCCCTTATAGGGGCTGGAGACGGAGCGAAGTCGCTTAGGTAAGCCGCTGAAGTAAGCGGTCGCTTACGTACGCAGCCCCGAATAGCTTCAGCTATCACGACACCATTTCCTATGTACCACTTTACTTTACTCGCTCAGACGCAGCTGTGATGCAATTGACACCCACCAGAAGTCATCATCGAATCCCAAGTCATACACTTCAGCCTGAGCGGCAAGCATCCGTCTTCCCCACGAGGTTCTCGACAAGGCGCTGACCACGACATGAAAAGGGCGTTCCCACCCTCGGCTGCGATTCAAAGCCGGGTCTCTGTGGGTTCGAAGACACGAAACGAACGAACGTGACGACGTATTGCGCCTCTGGTCCAGGAGACGTCGTACTATTCTAACTGCCGCCGTTGTACTATTTCGCCCAGCCACCTCTCGCACCGTAGGCAGCAAGCAGGGGACTTGGCGAAACCGACAGCTGATGTGTCCTGGTACGAGACTCTGCCCTTTGCCGTTTTTGACACAACGCTGACCTGAACAGTCTTTCTGCCATAGTAATTGCAATGTCGCAAGTCAACGGCTGTGCTCAGGCAAGCCATCGGGTACTGCAAAGGGTCTTTGTGTATCCGCAGGGAGACAAGCACAGCCTCTCTGTGGCCCGTGTTTACGAGAAGAGTTGGCAGTCTCAAGCAACTGACTCAAAAGGAGAGCTTGTGGATGCACGGTTCTTCTCGCAGTCGCCTAGTGGGAGGACAGAGATTTGGGGCAAGAATGTTCGTTGCGCTGGTGCTGCGAAACTATCTCGACCCTACTCTTGATCGACATGTGATATCATATCGCACCAAAACTCGGCACGTTGTGGAATATATCGAAACCACAGGGACACCAACTCAAAGCTCTTCGGCGACTCCTACGAGTCATCCATATAATGAGGATGATGAAGCCGGATGGCGAGGGTGAATGCGCTGCCCGCCGGAGCAGAAGGAGGCATTGAACCCCCCCCCCCCCCGACCTGGGTGCGAAAGGATCCACGCTGGCGGCTGTCCTGGCTGCCGAAGGACACGCATGAAGGTTTCGCATACAATCGAAGAGCCCCGGCATTTAGAAAGGACCTGAGTCCGACGAAGTAATCGGCGCAGGAGACCCGTATCAAAGGCTCGCATCACCCTGCGTCGACAGCTAGTGGAGATGGAGTACCACCCCTCGACCTGGAACAGCCAACACCTAAAACACTTATTTCTGGCGCGGCGACTTCGGCATCGCAGCGTCGGCCTCCCCGGGGCCCGGGCCGTCAACTCCTGGAACTTAGTTCCCGAGCTGTCGTTGGGTACACGCGACGTGTTCGAAATATCGAAGCCAAGCACCCTTGGACCGGACTGCGCAGTTAGCAGCTACCTACCACCTTACTGAGACATTTCCAGAAACATGGGGTCTCTTGCATCTGCGCCGGGTTTGGTACTCTCAATCGACCTGGCTACATAGGATTGGCATTGTCAGACTGCGTGAGAATTGCACCACGTCAATCGAGAATGTCTTTCCCCCCGCATCCACCAATCGATCGTTGATCAAGCACACATCTGCTTCTAACCAGATGCTGGAGGTTATCAATGACGTCGACTGCGCCCTTTCCCGTCCATACGCACTGGTGGCATATACAGTCATCTACAGCGTCGTTATCCTAGTGCAGGTCAAAGTCTCGGTTTCTAGCGAGTATGCGGAGGTCTCGACGAGGAGGCCTACCGGGCGGCTACTGTCCGTTGGGCGAACGATAAGAAGCCTAGAACGTTCTACCCACACTACGCGAAGGCCGATCCGAGGCTTTCATGGTTGGAAAGACGACGCCGGCAGGCGATGGACGCAAGGGCAGCGGCAAGTTTAAGGCGAGAAACACCGGCCAGAGCCACGCGGCCGCCACGGACAAGTCGAGGGGCGGCATTTCAGAGTCGTGCTTTCTGGACCTCGTCCGGAAGATGCCAAACCTGGAGGAGTTGCATATAAGCCAGGCAGACAGGGCCAGGGACGACAGATACGTCAAGTCATGACAGCGTACAGAACCTGGCTTTGTCTGAAGACGCTGAAGATCGGCAAGTCGTACGGTGATAGGGCGGAAGGTATATTGTCCCCCAACGACTTCACTTCGGCCAGGATCCTGTCGCCTATCCAAGCCTTGGAGATAGGCTATATCAAGCCCGTCTTGCGCTCGAAGATGGCGGGAGCCAGGCCGCTGCCTCAGGATCGTCGGCCATCTATTATATTCGCGACTGGCTGCCAAGCGCAAGTGCGACTAGGGGTCGTCCTTGTTTGCCTCGTCCGCCAAGCTTCGCGCCGCCGGCCGCCGCATTATCACCCTCATCGAGAAGGGTGACCACATCGTCCCCCCAGCCATCCCCGGCAGCGGTACGAGCGGTACTATGAAGGGCCGCCTCGGTGCCGTCTTCAACCAGGAGTCCGACGCTGCGTGCCGTCACTACGACGACCGCCTCGAGCCGACACGCCACGCCCCAGCCACCGAACTATATTAGCCGGTCGATTCACCGTACTTATATGGAAGGCCGATCACCTCTCAACCGGCCTCTCCCAGAGTACCAGTACGCTGGGTGCGCCGGGTGCCGTAGTCCCGAATATAAAGGTTTGTGCTCTGTCGCTGGGGAAAACGAGGTGGGGCGTGTACTAACAGATCACAGTGGACAACGACCGGCGCTCCGTTTGCCACAACAGCACCGTCTCGACGCGAGATTCCTCGGGAATGAGCGAATACGAGGAGACAATCGCACGAATATTAAAAGTCGCTCGAGGACTGTTTCGATACAGCGGTCGCGCTAGAGGAGAAGCTGTCTTGCGTGACATCCACACAGTCAAAGAGACCCCTTAAGAAGTTTGATATGTCTGCTCTTGCCATGTCGTTTCACCTTCAATGGGGGAAAAGGAGAGAACCCGAAAGAGCGGCAGAATGGCACGCATCGGATGAAACTCCGCCTGATCGGTCACGATGCACATGAGCTTGCTGTAACAGTTGCAAGACGTGGTTCTGACACCCAGTCATCACCCCAGCAGTAGGGCAATGATCACCTTCGCTCTTGATTGTACGATCCCATACGACCAGCCTCTTGCGCTCCATATATTCGGCTTCCTCTCTTTCCACTTCTTTTGCTATCGCGAAGAAGGACAGGATTACAACTGCCAACACCCGTTCGAAACATATATCTGGATGGCGCGGCTGATGACACCCATAAGGAATATCTTGGTCAACGAACACAGACTGAGTGCGGAGGCATACTGGTACGCCGACAACGATTGCGGCCAGGGGGGACTCTACCCTGATCGTCCTGGCTGGCTCTCCGGCCTGGAATACCAACTAGATGTTGGGCTTTCGCCTCTGTGGATCAGAACATGCATGTTCGTCGTGCCGGATGCCGGCGGCGGTGCTGAAACGACAGCATAGAAACCGCCTTACCAATACCCAGTGTATGTTCCGGGCGACAAAGATACCGGGCTCCGTTCCCGGTCTGACAGAAGCCACGCCGCCGAACAGACCGTGAGCTACGCAGTCCCACAGCCTAGTACGGGGGCTTACTGTGAGCCCGTCGCCCGTGGGAACGCCGCTGAGGCTGTGATCGACGGAAACGTCTAAGGGCCTTGATTCCTACCGCTGCTACAAACATATAGAGCGGCAAATGTCATTAGAGGGCACCAATCTAACAAAAGAGTTCATACTGAACTATCGGCCTACTTGCGACCGACACGGACCTTCCTCTCCACGGTGTCAAGCCGTACCACGAAGACGGTTCATGGCGTCTTTCACTTCTCGGCCAGCATTGTGGCAGTCTTTCCCAACGTCGCTCATACCCAGCGCTCATACCCGGCGGATCGATGCTGAAGGAACTGTTGTGAGGTGGGAAGAGAAGCTTATACGATCATACCCCCAGCCACGCTCATGCCGCCTCGGCTCCTTGTTCAACTGATTGGCGCCCTCGTAAACACCAGCGGAACGATTGAAACCTCGCCGACCAAGAGTTGGAGGTTAGGGGTCCATGGAGAGATGGCAAGACATGTTCCGGCCTTCGCCAGCCGAGGATGGCATTGCCACGTTACAACTTGAACAATATGTTCGTGGCTGTTCTTGCCTCTTCTACTCCCCGACTTGGTACATTTATCCAGCTCGGACTCCACTTGTTCCAAGATGGTGTTGGCGAAGCAGTTGCTGGGCATGTCTTACCGAGCGCATGAAACTCGAGGCATCGGCAGTGGACGCGAAGGGCACCGTGAAAGAAAAGGGCTTCGAAGACCCCTGGATAGGGGCCACCCCAACAGGCGGTGAGGGGTAATCGCCCGGTACAACCACGTGGTCTTTCCGTCCTTGCCTTCGCCTTATATATTATCCCGCAACACTGCCGACGTAATGGGCCCAGGACGCTTGCACACCTCCTTTACATGGAAGTCCAAGCCACCACTATCACCTCCAGTCGCTGACTTGAGGACGATGAAGGTCTGTGGGATAAAGAATATATATCAATGTGTCTCCTTTGCGCCTTTCAGTTGTATTCACTGCCATGGTGTGGAATGAGTCGTCATGAGATCATCGCAGCGCCTGGGCGCTGTGAATGCATCCGACACTGAGGGCTATTGGGCTGGCTTATAACAACCGGAGTTTGGAAGGGACCCTGGTCAATTGGGGCTATCACATGCTCACGGCTTCAACATGACCAGAAAAAGGGCTTTACTTACACGTCCAGTGAACAGAGAGTAGTGGGGGATATTCTGGGCTGGACGGGGAAGATCAAGAAAGCCGCCGTTTCTTTCTCTCACGGCCATCGAGAGTGGAATTCCGGAGTACCATCTCAAAGTATTTGTTGCGGAACAGTAACGCCACCTACCTGGGTTCATGCCTACACTACGGGCCTCACCACAAGGCCTGGTTCTTTTGTCGGCAAATATGATCGACATTGTTAACACACGCTGCCTTGGAAGGTTTCTGGGACACCAGTCACCCCTTTGTGCTTGCTGAAGCTGTTCTCTATGGTGTGAAAACAACAAAGGAGACGAGATGTATGTGTTCAACCTTTGCCAGGCTATCCGTATTCAGCAGTCCTTTCCTCGGGCAGAAGGGTCTTCATGACACCGGTGGGTATTCACAGCAGCTTCTGCAGTGGATACCAAACATGTGTCCTAAGAAGCAAGGGCCACCTGGACTCGGTACAAGGAAACATGCAAGGCTCATGTGATGTGCCGACATGGAACCTGAGTTCTATCTATACAATGCGTTTTATGATTCAGCATGTCACTACTACCTTGCTTTCGAATCATCGCTGGGCTTTGCTGCCTCTATGAACGGGAGAGATATTTGTCTCGCCGAAGACAGCACACTGAGCCTTGCGCCTCTGGTGCAAGCACGCATCGCAGCGGCCATCAGTTGTTGGCGTCAGCAACAGCTAGCTAGGTACTTGGAGTCTCACAAAGCCCGATGCCCCGGATTTGCGAACACGACGTCATTTACCTGCGCCTGGTATACGTGCTAAGTGCTCAGAATGCTTGGAACCCACGCGCTCTCCCCCCTCCCCTACGCAGGGACAAATACACACTACTCGCAGACTATTCAGGCCTTGCAAGAAAAGGTCACTTGAGATGTCCACATCAATGAAGCCAACAACATCGCCGCGAGTCGAGAACAGTCGTAATGCTCACGATACGAAAGCAGAGAAGAACGTGTGCTGCCCCCGGGCCCCGGACTACTCAGCTGCCTAAGGAGCTTATGAAAGGTTTGAGGGCAACCACCCAATGCGATCCCAACGACGCGACCATTCACTGCTGCCAGAGCAAGGTGGCCCTGGAGTGTCAACATCACGGCTTCCATGCCCATATCGACAGGCTGTTATCAACAACGTCTTCATTATACCTGGAAGGGTTCCTTTTCTGGTGCCCCCACCCCGGGCCGTGATCCTCGGATTGATCAGTGAAGATGGCTTCCGCCGCCATTCTTCCGGACCTGATCAAGGTGCACGTGTAGCAGGCGGCACGACGATATGACCGAAGAATCCCCTGGTTTCGTCTTATTAACGATTCCACCTGGATACCCGACCCGAGAAGGGAGAATGGAGTTGCCCTGAAGAAGGTCCACGATAGTTGGGATACCTTCACCCAGGTTATATGCAGTCGGACGACAAGGGAAGACTGCTCTCACACACAACATACCCGTCTTCGACCTATACCGGTATGCCCGTCGGGCCGTTAGAGTCCTGGTAGACAGACGGAAACCTCACAGTCGAAAACTTCCAGAAGCTTGAAAGGACGTTGCTGGGCTTAGTTAGGCTTCAGCATATGCGGTCTTCAAGACATACACGAACCCGGATGAGGACTACAACAGCGGACTGTCATGTTGTATGCGCAAAACACCGATGTCGAGGACTTGGTCACGATGGGGACTTCAGCGTCCTACGGGGCGTGCTGCCTGCGAGTCGGCCCAGCAGCGATAGGGACACGAGGTCGACATATTAGCGCCCGTGGTTCCTGGAGTCGTGAAACAGGTTTCCCATGGCTGCATCATATATATCACGCCTCAGTTTCGAACCCCGGAGCTCGCGCCCGGGTGCAGAGACGACTAAGGGCGAGCCACAAAGCGCCAGGGATGTCGAACAGTCGTTCAAGCGCCTAGCTACATATATTCAGCCCCAAGAGATGGGCACGACCAATGCGGTCTAATGGCACAACCGCAGGGACACACAGATGTCAAACGCCTTGACGTGTGTCGGCTACAGTTATTTCAGGTTACTCTATACGAAAGAGCTTCCAGACACTCCGAGCATAGATTCTTTTGCCATAAGCAGCTCTTTATTAATATCCTATCCTTCCCAAGTTCTTCAAGCTCCCATCTCTACTCCTATCGTACGTAGGCCACCGACTCGCTCGCGCCAGCGGTTCGTTTGGGAACGTTGTAGAAGAATGGCAGCAGTCCCCTAACCCGGGCCCCCGCGACATCATATCGTGCAACATACATTTACTGCGGTAAGGTCGCGTGGATGGCCAGAAGAGTACCATGTTTCCAAGGCCTCTTCTTGGGCGAGGCACGAAGTAAGAGGACTTCTCAAGGAAACGTCTACATGGATCAACCACGAACAGACCACAGCCTATTGTAGTTTGCTCTTCTACTGGACCATAGAAAGACCTCAGAGATGAAATGGCTTGATTGCTGCCCTTGGCTCTCTTGCCCATCTCACCTTCGCCGTCCTAAGCCATGGTCGACGACTTGGGGATAATGAGATGGGCTCCCTCCCCCGAGGGCCTACGAGAGATGAAGACCGCTCACTTAACGTCGCTAAGTAAGGCTCTCGTCGTGGTTCCGGAAGAACAGACCACCCGAGTGGACGGAAAGGCTCGGATGCTTCAGTCTCCCATTAGTTGGGCGTACCTATGCGACAGCCTCCGAGCAACTGTGGCAACCCTTTTCTTGTCGATGCCCACTGCCCCTCTTTTTGAGCTATGCATCCTATAGAGAGCTGGGGAACAGTTGCTGCGGCGGCCAGCCCAAGATCGCAGGCACCAAAGGCCGGTCCCGGCAAAAGGGTCAAGTCAGTACAACGACCGTGGCAAAACAGGTTCTTGCCGATATCCTTGAGGCCAATATGGCCATTATCTCGAGGACAGTCAGAGTAGCCAAGCTACCGTGGCTGTTTTCTAACCACTGGGGCATGGGCATGGGATCGATGATGTTTACGCCTCCTAATAGGTCCGGGTACGTAATCCCCCACCCTTGCATCGACGCAGCCTGAAGTGCGCTGGGCTAATCGTGTTCCTTGATTATAGGCACTCTTCACTCGTCCAGCAACTCCCTGTTCTTGGCAAGCCGATACAAGAGCGAAGTAGGCGCTCAATGGTAGCCCGGACACTAGTCGTGGGCTAAGTTTGAGTTCCCTACTGCGGAATAAGCGGCTCATATGGGCCCGGCCCGGCGGCATAGAAAGACGACGATGGCAAAGGTCGACTTCATTTCGGCCGTCATCGGATCATGTCTTGTTGCGATATCTTCCCTCGTGAAGCTGTTCAGCGACTCCAGAACCCTAGTCCGGTACCATCAACGGTGTGCTGAAGGCGCGTTTGTTTATGGCTGTGTACGACTGGTTTCCAACAGGCGCCAATACGGACGCCTGGGTTGGCGAGGCACAGTGTCTGTTTAGTACCTTGTGACGCTGCAAAAGTGGAACCACGATTACAACGCTAGTAATCGCGTATACGTACTTTCAGTACGACACACCCCCCTAGACTCTACGGTTTATAGTAGTAGAGACTAACTAAACGTTTCTTACTATAGGCTTTTACGTCCCGACCTAGGTACACTAACTAGGTAAATAAGTATTGTTATGTTAACTCGAACCTATAGGGGGACGGGTATAGAGCCGTTTGCCTGTAGACGTACACGTATTACTACTATAGCATAGTAATAGGTAGAAAGGGCTTATAACTGTAACGCTGCAAAAGTGGAACCACGATTACAACGCTGGTAATCGCGTATACGTACTTTCAGTACGACATACCTGTTGCAGCCAAAGATGCAACGTCGCGCTCTTCGATTGGGACTTAGGGCAGGTAGTCCTCATCACTCCGGATCTGTAACTTGGCGGATGATGTTGGGATTGGTACTGGGGGAGAATCTCTGCCCGGCTTGGGTGGCTCTGGTGGCCCATCCGCTTGCCTCAAGACCTTCGGCGCAACTCACCCACAGGCTGTGAAAGGCACGAAGGCCTTGTTTGCCGTCGAGAGGAACGTATTCTCGGAGATCCACGTCGTAGTGGTGTGGAAAAAGGGGTCTGGGCACGAGGAGCACATCGACCGGAGATCCGAGCCCGCTGCGCAAAGCATGCCTGCTCGGGTGGCCTCCGTTCCAACTATTCCCCTCGTTGCACCACTCGCCGTTGTCTTCCCTCGGGAAGAGCCTCGATGTAACGCCAACGACCGGAAGCGGGAGTTACTTTTCCACGCGGACGTCGTCGCGGATGGCATCCCGATACTTTATCTCGAAGACATGGGACGGATCGCCATACTGGAGACGAAGCCGTAGCTCTGTCGTCGAGGGGGTTTCTTCAGTACGGTGCCGTCAACACTGTTGCGTCGCCGAGCTTTATCGACACCAAAGGTTCTTCTACCGAGAATATGTGGAGCGCGAGATCTTGCCGAGGATGGACTTCAGATTGTTCGACGCTCGTGCATCTATCCCGAAGAAGACTACGCAGTCCGTCCTGTAATCGACATGCAGCCCACGCTTCAACCCGTCTTATGACATCCACGCCTCGCATGACCTGCTGCCCGCGGAGTTCAGCTGGAAGACGTTCGTTGTTACAGCCGGCGAGCACGTTCGCTTCGACGTCGTAAGCAGTATCTTCTATAACATCCTTACGTGTAAATTCGCACTATCGCCCGCGGCTTTATAGGGCTAAGCAGACAGGAGAGTTCGCTATGTCCATGAGTGTGATACTCCGCGTTATCATCAAGTCTCAGGGCCCACTTACCAAGGTAGTAAAATGTAAACTGCGCTGGGAGATGCGGGACTCGAACCCTCAACACCTTTGACGAATTCAAGGTCATTGCTGAAGGGGAGGTGCTCACTGTAATCGAGTCTAGCCTTGAGCAACGTGGCACCGCCGGCCTTGAGCCACTGATGCTGCCGGCAGAAGCAAAACGGAATGTCGACGTCGTATAGCGAAGTCGATGACTCGGACTTAGCCGCCCGTGCTGAGTACTGGCATCACTACCTGGCACGCCCGACATATATTACAACGAGAATCACAACTGGACGGTCTAATTCCCATCCACCGTTCTCAATTATGTGATGAAGAAGTCACATATCCGTACGGCTGTTCTGACCCTATTAGTCCTGCCGAATGACACTACTGTCCCCCCACGACAAGATCCCCTCTTTCGAGGTATCGTGGTACGAATTTCGAGTTCGGAGCAAGCAAGACCATAAGCAACTACTTAGCTTAGAGTTTAAATCAAACAAGAACGGAAACGACGGAAGGGTGAGAGGGTCCTGCCGCAATGCAGAAGTCTGGCGCAGATCGGGCGGCTGTGTTCAGGTCACTGGTATGGCAGGGCTGGCGCCCCCTTCGGCCACGACCGCGTGCGAGAGGTTACACCTGGCAGAGGCCTTTGCGATTGACGGAACATACAATTACGGATCGCAACATTCCAGAAAATCTTCGAATTCCGTTGTCTGGAATGTCTACAGGAGTACGCAACAACCGCGCGGGGTGGCTGGTTGACGACTCCCAAATGACAATCGAAGAGTTCGAGCATCACAAGTAGTGGTGCCGGAAACTCGGACCACGGGCCCTTGGTATCATGCCCGACGTGAGGCAATTGGTCACAGACGCCCACAGCAGGTGGAGTGGCAGTAGACACCCTCGCCAACGAATGTGGAATTGGAAAGACGCATCGTCTTTTCGGCGTTTGGAAGACAAGTTCAGGCCTCAAGGAGTTTCGATTCTGGGGTCAAGAACACAAAGTCATGGCGTTCAATCTCCGTCTGGTCGTGATAACGGAGGAAAAGACAATGCCATTCCTCCTGTCTTTTACAAGCTCGCGCAATTAAGCCCACACAGGACAGGAACTGCTATGTCGAGGAACAGCAAGCCGGGTGGGCTCGGGCCTGGGCCGAGGCTACGCAGAAGTTTGCAAGTTAAATATAGCAACGGCAAACAGTTCTTTGGGAGCTGAGATGCCTAACGAGGGGTACAGTTCGCGTTAGGATGGGCACAAGCTCCCTGATGACTGATTCTCGGAATCAGGCGTCGGAACTCACGGCATTGAGTACTTGGAAGGCCTCGATATCTGGCAAGCATCGATCCGGCGGCAGGAAACGGCATTTCGTCCTACAACTGGACAATGGAGTTTTCTGTTACTGAATGCCCTTGGCCGGGCTGTTGACTTCGTCCAACAATGGCGCCTAGTTGACAAACACGTCTCTGACTTGTATACGAGACGTCACGCAGGCCCTAGGTTGGAGATGATCAGAGAGGTCCATCGCGGTTTGAGACTTGGCAGATGAGGCTGGCCAGTGGCGGCAATGAACGATCGTGCCCCGCAGGTTCCCTCACCCTGGTTTCTGAGCCATCTCACGAGGTCGCTCATCCTTCTGAAAAACCTCGGTCTGCGTCGGTTCTCGAAAAGACGGCATCCTAGAAGACCGGGTACACGCCGGCAAAAAATATCAGCCAAGAACTTCTCCTTCCGGGAACACTCCCGCTCCCTGTGGTAGTGGGACGCCGAAATATTCGCGGAGTTGGAAGACAGCAAGAGCTTTTGATGAGCGGTGGATTGGCATTGCGGTCCTGAGACTACCATCGAGCAGATCGCCGGGGCGTTCGCGACAGAAGCTGGAGGAAAGTTCTCAGCGCCCAAAGACATCCTGCGGTCTGGACTTCCACGTTATACGAAATCTCATCGACACAGGGGAAACTGGAGGTGAATACGCCTCTTCTCTCCGTGCGATTGCGACCTTCTGCGAGTGTACCCTTGCGGAAAGCCCATCGTTCTGTCTTTACATATCACCACCAAAAGGTCACACCTTCTAAGGGTACCGGAAGTCGCTAAGGCGGTACGTGTGATACGTGTTACACACTCGTGCTGGGCTATATGACCGCTCCGGCACGGTGATTACTCTCCTTGTCACCTCCATAGAGGTCACAGAGGCGGATGAGATGCTAGATCCCGGGCCCTTGTGTCTGGTGCACTTCCCACAATCCCGGGCCTATCTTTAGTACACCGAGCCTCTCGTGTTTAGTCAGAAAGACAACTATCCCGCCATCCCAGATCATGTGGCGGTTTGCGAGTGCTGGTGTTCACGAAGAAGTTCACGGATATCTATGTCGCCGCTTACGGAAAAGGCTCGGTTTGGACCACGTAGATGGGGGTTCAAAAACCGAACGACGCTCACAACAAGGCACGTAAAAGCGGTCAAAGCTTTACTCGCCGCGATGAGGAAGAGTCGCACGTAGTTACACGCGATGGATACTGCCCACCGCGGTTGGTGTTTCTTAAGCACCATGACGCCCAGTAGAATGGGCGGTTATATGCACGCGTCAGGATGTCACCCAACCGTGCTCATGAGTTCGGAATGCTGGGAGAGGCAGTGGCATTTGCAGCTGGGCTGAGGAACCGAATGATTCCAACGCTCAAATCTCAGTCACGACATGCAGACAGGTTGCACGATGCCGACGCCATTCATCCTAGGAAGGCAATACGTTATGAAATGCCACCGTCTAATGCCGGGAGGGCCAGGGCAGGATCGAAGTATCGATCGTCAACCTAGGATCCTCCAGCGAAGGCTGGGACAGCGAGTCGACAGTAGAGGATGCTGGTGGACAACCCTGCTCCTCCTACGCAATGCCATCCAACTCTAAAATAGATGTGCCTGAGCATTCAGCAACCTTTGTCGATGAAGCAGCTTACTAAAGCCGCCATTGCAAAGGAGCCCGAGGTAGAGCCCTCCCCGGCGTCGTTGTACTATGTCAACTATGGATGATCGACTACGACACACTGTGGATGATAGACTTTGGCAACTCCCAGTGCTCCGTCTCTGTGAAGTATCATGGGAGGACCGCGATGACGACTACATATACTCGCCCGTCACTGGCAGGGCAGACTCTCAGCAGAGAAACCTCTCCACTCCCCGAGCTCGACCTACGACCCATAAGGGGGACACGAGAATAGAGTATACACCGAAAACTCGTTTCAGGGCAGTAAGACGCATGGACCTGTGCGAGCTATCACGTGAGGCCTCGTATAAGACCTCGGACTGCAGCCCTATCGAGGCGTGTCCCTCAGCGCATGGCATCGTGGGCCGCCTCCCCTGTCGGCTGAAGCTCTATGAAAAGCACAACTACACTAAGACTGACCACCGTTAATTGTCAGTTACTGACGCCAGCCCACTTCAGCCAACACGCTCACCGAACCACATACGTCAGGGGACATGGCGGCCACCGCTATGCCCTGTCCCCGTTCGTCGTCGTGGGCAGGGAGCGCGATAACGCGGCCAGTAGGCATCTGGGGCGATCAATGGGTGGCGACCTGATCAACCTGTACCCAGTCGGTATCTTCCTTCACCCTTTCCGATGGCGGGGCAGGACGACAGGGTGCTGTCCCATCGGCCAAAGCCTTCTAGATGAATTGACTAGGCCCAAAACATCGCACACGCGATGAGGACGTTCCAGGGGATGGCGCATACAGGCGGCTTACCATGTTGTCTGCTGGCCGCCGGGCGTCTTTTATATCCTCCTGACCTTTATGGCCGTTTTGAAGGCGCAGTCCTTGGGCCTCGACCTTGCCTCTAAGGGCAGGGCGTCTCGGCGCTTCCTAGACCTGGTCTCTGTGGAACCGGGCACTGCTACATACCTACCAACCTGGCAGTGCCATGGCCACGGCCGCGCGATGATTAGCTTGCTGTTCGAGAAGGGCAGCTACGCCATGCGCCACGACCAGAGATACTGTATTCCCCGTGGCCTAACGTGCAAAGTGTTTCCAGAGACATACCGTTTCGCCGGACAGGAGACGATCAGCTCCTGCTTGGGACTCTCCCCAGAGGACAGCGATCGGGGCAGGAATCATGTACTCCAGCATCAGGTCCCGTGTTCTCAGTAGAGTGTCGCGGATCGGTGTGGTGTCGTGCCTGGTCTTTCCTGGCTGATTATATTATACCATGCCATCAGGAACCCCTCCGGGATGCGTGCGAATTATACACGAAAGAGGGTTCTACAGCAACCACACCCCGTCTCGAGTCATCGACTCTCCCCTCGAGGCACCCTTTCGGCCAGAGGCATTCGGCATCGATAAGTCGAAAGGGAACTTACGACGAGAACGTACTATACATGGGCTGTTCAGCTGAATGACAGAAAATGCGAGACTTACGAGCTATTCAGGCGCACCGGCAGCCTTGGAGCGGCGATGCCTCAGGGCGGTTGAAGTTCTGAGAGTTGGCGCTGGACGGTCACATGACGAAGGCCGAACTGCAGATTGGGCGGGCGCTTTTAGTGGACACTGAGCCTGTGGGCCAGTGGGCCACATCCATTTCGGGGGATACACTGCACCGTACGCAGCTCCACCCAGAAAGGGAACATCCGCCCGACACCAGGCAATAATAGGTACTGACGATTTCCGCCATCCAACGACAGAGCCAAATGAATTCTTGCCGCCTCCTCTCTCCCCTTGGTCAGGGAACAACAATACTGTTCACGTCGATGTGCGAAGAGAACAAATCTTTCGACATTCCCGGAAATCGCACCGTTCAAACATGGGACGTCTCGATTCATCACGACCTTGGCGGTAGCCATCACCATTCACTCCCTAGGCAGGAGCTACCGAGTCGCAACCCCAGCTCCGGTTGTCGCTGCGGAGAGAGAGATCTGGCCTACGATCACAGACCTTTCTATTGCCTCTTTCTTCCTCCTTCAAACCCTTTCCCATCCTATTCTTGCCATCTTGATCACTCGATGGGCAACTTCTATTTCTGGAGATACGTATACTCTCCCTCGATGCCCTCGGTCGCGTCGCCCTGCTCCTCGCACTTGAACGCGTCGCCCTGCTCCTCTACAAATTTGTCACCCAGTCCGCTCATCTCATGATTGGAGAGATGACCATCCACAAGAAGCGTGACGGTGCTTTGCACAAGCTTCTCAAGAGCGCTATCGAGAAAGCCGAAGGCGCCGGCGCAGCGAGTCCCGTCGAAATTCCATCAGAAAGAATTCACCAAGAAGGACTCGCGTCGACATCATGCGCACGGGATGTGCTCTCTCCTACAGACCATGCTCTTGTGGGATCCCTGACACTCGCCTTTGAAGCAAACACTTGGATTGCCGCGAGTACCCAGACGCTGAGGAGCAGCCGCGCGCGTTCGGCAAATACAGCAGCCGCAAATGAGATGGCCGCATCTCACGTGTCACTCCTGCATCCGACAATAGTTGATGCAGAAGATCAGGATATGTAGGCGAAAAACCTCGCCATGGCGAGACTACCCATCGCCAAAACACTAACAAATCGGCAAAGCCTGGCCCTTTACGTACCATTCGCGACGGCAGGTGAACGAGCCAATAGATCTCCACAACTCACAAAGAAGGGGGAAGGCTCCAGATGTCGTTCGCTGTCCTTGGCTGCTCTTGTGGCAACCATCTTGACACGACATAAATACACCGGGCCGTGGGGCTGTAAGGCATGCCGGAGTCGAAGTTTCTAACGCTGAATAAGAGCTCTTCGTACCCGAGAAACTGGCTGTTACGGAGACGCAGCGAAGGTTCGTCAGGAATATTATATCCTTGCGCCGATTCACCTCTGAGGGATCTCAGCTAATTGTCAAATAGTAGAGGCTTAAGGACGCCGGCGCTAAGTTACACGTGTAGCTCGAATACGATTTAGGGACTCGGCGAAGTCTCGACGTAGAGCGGACAGTCTCCGATTTCTGCCTGTGAACAAAGGTTCGTCAGGAACATTTTCTCTCTGCCTCGATTGACCTCTGCGGGATCTGAACTAAACTAATATATTCTATGAATCCAGTATACCTAGAGTCATGGCCAGAAATGCACGCGTGCAGTCATGGCTTTGATACATCACAAGGGCTATCCGGAGTCTCGAAACAGAGAACACAGCCTTTAATCTCCCGGAAGGGAAAAACGGACGGCAAGCTACTGAAGTCTATATGCTTCGAAGCCCGAGTCCCCAATCGGATGCACCGCCCGTCCTTCCGGACCGTCCTCATCCTTGGTACAACCAGGCGCCAGTGGGGCTACGTGGCTCAGCCGCGATAGCATATATTCCACTGCCCGCGAAGATCCGGGAAGTCGGAGTTTCGTACTGCTAGGTGGACATGGCAGTGGTCGCTCTAGCAGAACCCCGCCAGATACTACAACTTTACACGAGATGTTGTCCCCGTGATTACACGCGTGGACTCTCAGTGCTTACTCGAATACCCGGGCCTGCGACGAAGGCAGTGGCTCTGAGAACCCGGAGAGGGCAGTCGCACTCGCCTTCCAAGAGCCTCATCACTTGTAGGAGGCACTCCCGGAGGAAAGTGCGTCGCACCGTTTTGCATTTGCTGCAGACCTTTCTCGCAACTACGAAGGAGACAATGCCTCACACCCCTGTGTTCTGGGAGATGAGCTTGGCTTCCACGATAATTACCTGGATCATCCGGCTCTCGTGGGAGCTTCAGCTCCCGCGTCGAACCGCGAGGTCCAGGAAGAGACCGCGACAGGCTGTTTCTATCGACGGCAGTAGGTTCGTCGGACAACCTCGTCATGTATATTACGCTCCTTGCTAACTCGCCTTTAGGTGGGGTCGCGCCCATAGCCGGGAACACCGGCGTGGCTCTTTGCAGTGATCATTCATCGGGCAGCCCGCGAAGTCGCACGTGCTCCGCGCCTCACAATTCAGCGCGGCCGTCCCTGGCAGGCAAACAGGGTCCCACGAGTGGTCAACGGTAAACTGGCTCCCGGTCGAACAGAACACTGTCATGAAGCTCATGGCCTTCGAGGCCCTGGGAGAAAACACCAGGTCGAACGAGACGCATATCCGCGAAACAGCAGAGACGTCGTTCCCCGCATGACTGTTTTCGTTGTTCTGAACAATTGCCTTCAGAGAGCGGGAAGTCATACGAACTTTGAGAAACCAGAATGTTTCCAGGTACACACACGGCTTGTTCGACCGATCACACCACAACTATGAGAGTGTACCCAGTTCGGCTTCAAACCAACAGAAGCCCCTCATTCTTGGCGACACCACATGCAACGATGAGGGCGAGTATTTGAGTTCGGCCCTGCCGAGCCGCCCTTGATGGTACCACACCCCCTCCCTCCCTACGTCCACAGTCCAGTGGAAGTTGATTCAACACTTGGCTGACAACGAAAGCAGATGGAACAGGCTTGGCACCGAGCCCTTTGAGTTACTCGCGCCTAGAAGGCCGGAAAGGGAATCGCAAGCAATTCAAGAAGCAATTCTGCTGAGAGCAGTGTACAACAAGATTGAACGAGCGAAAATCAACGACAGAGGCATTATGCCTGATGGCGCAGCAAGGCTCCGTGCGGGCCTTTGTTATCAACGCCAGCGTCGGAAAACCCGAAAGAGGAAGACATTCGAGAAGATGAAGATGGCCAAGAATTTCATCGTCGACGGAACGCTTCCAGAGGAAAACCACCAGAGGGCGGTGCTGGAGTGGGAGGGCCGGTTCGCAACTCTTCTACTCCCAGTACCGCATCAGCGACACCAGGATGTTCGCCATGGACAAGTCCATGGCGGCTCCTGTCAACATCGAAGACGACGATAGCGAAGTGGAGGAAGTCATTCCAGAAAGATTTTCACCGAAGCATCTTGCTACAGCTATGGCAAACATCCCACAACGAAGAAGAGTCAGAGCCACAGGATGCAGCACGTGAATTGGTTGGAGGTACAACATAGTCAACGCCTACCCGGGGACAGCGCAGCCTTTCCTCGAGAGACGGTGGGCTGCAAGAACCATCAATGCTGCCCCAATTGCCCGGAACGTTGCATCAGGAGAGATATGAGTTTGGATGTTGGATTGCTGTGTCTGTGAGATCCGGGACGATTTGGATCCGGCGGTGTGATATTTTCTGGCACGGGGTGACAAGGCAAGGTCAGTTAACACCCACGCCACAGTTTGCAGAAGGAAACTAACAGAAGAAATAAGTCAAAGCATAGGAAGCAATTTGAAATGATCGGCTCGAGCAAGCACCAGAATGGGATGCAAGGGGCGTTCCTTGGGACTCTAGACCCGGGGGCACTCGCCTGTTATCAATGGGAGAGGCAGAGTACCCCAACCCAGACTGGACTTGCGCAATGTTTACCCGAAATCACCAAGTCATCCGGCTCCCGGGAATACCTCAGATCCCACGGAGTATCGAGAGGTAGCAGGAGGAGACCTCAGCTCCGAATGGTGTCCTCTACAACCCCGTCACGGGGCGGGGCGACGTCCTCTACAACCCCGTCATTCGTCGGGGGGTCGGCGTCCTCTACAACCCCGTCATTCGGCGGGGGGGTCACGAACTTGAAGGATATGGAAGAATTCATTGCACAATTCTTCGTCTTTGGAAAGTTCAGATTATATGGGAGCCCAACGGACAGGAACGTCGGACACGTGGAAGGAGATGATCGTCGAAGATGGTGGATGTTAAGGAAACAGGCCTCAGTCTCGTCCCGCAGAAAGATCCAACCCGACATGCTGTCACGATACATGGCCTTCGTTGGTGTGCCGCAGAGGCCTCGCGTCGCAGGAACGCACCATCCCTTGGGTGCCTGTCACAGGTCTTTAAGATGTTAACATCTACGTTTGGTTCGATGCCGAGCAACTCAGTGTCACCTCATGGAGGTGGCAACACGGGAATTCTTTCTGACGGCAGGTCTACCGTACTTTGGTAGTGAATGTCATATTTTCAATTGAATCTTGCGCTATTGAACTTGTATTTCTCCCTCGCACAGCTTCTTTGAACTTGGAAACCGACCTGTCCTGCGCTGCGAAGAAAGAAGTGGGCCTTATGACGAGACTCTGTCAACCGAGATGGAGGCCCAGATGAACATTGACATTCCGAAAGAGGAAGGGGCGGAAGACTCGGCAAGCAAGTCCAACAACAACTGCGCAAAGCCCAACTTCCCACGCGACCGCGCCGCGGCCATCGAATATTTCTCTTCTCGGCAACCCCCATCAACACTTTTTCTCGTCCAACTCCGGGATGAATTCAAAGATTTAACCTGGTCGCCGACACCGCCTTTGTTTCGCGACTGGCAGGGGTAGTAATACCGTGCGTGTCCTCAACCAACGCAACGAATGGGGTGACGAAACAATCAAGACAAGGGAGGCACGCATGCGCAAAGCCAGTGAGAGGAAACAAACTTGACGTCAACTTCAAGACTCGCCGTGCTTCCCCGGATCGCAGCCCTTCAGCGTCTACGGTGTTTCAGTTCCACTTTTCTCGCCCCGAGCAACACAATCCAACTCACATCGTACAACTGTACCCAGAGGTCAGGTAAGAACTGAGCGAGCTCGAGGCATTTCAAATAGCTCAACAGGTCAGGCTGACATGAGACTAGCGGACTCCAGACAAGACAGACGGGAGATCCAAAGTTGATGATACCGATCCACTCTAAATCCCAGGAAGCCGCCGTCGAGTCACTCGGGTGAATTGGCCATCATGTGAGCGGCATGGCCATTGACCGCCTGCCTCCTGCGCACTGGACGGAGCCACGCGACTCAGCCCAACCGACTAACACCTGATCGACAAATACCCAGTCCCTCATTGAGGAAGCATCGACCAACGAGACTCAAAGATGGAACGCATCGCGGACATGTTCGACGCAGTAGATGCTGTATTCAACAATGCAGTCGCGGCATATATTGGTCATACAAAGATCGCACTTCGCGCAGGGGCCGATGCTCCCTGTCGGCCGGTCCTCCAGAATAATCACGTCGATGATGCCGCAGTTGGACTTTTCGGCCTGAGAATGGTGATCTTGGATCGTTTCGTTGAGAAATTTGCGAGACACATTAACACCCACGGCGATCAAAGAGCCGCAATTCCACCATTATTCCCAACCAACCTCGTTGAGATGCGGTCCAACTCCATCGTTTCAACCTACTTTCCAAAGCAACACGACGCCGCAAGATGCGGGCGCTTCCGTGTCGTGTCTGCGATCTCCTCGTGCCTCCCTCTTGCCTGTGAGTTGCCGGCGACCCTCCGCGATGTCTTGCTGTTTCGTTGAGAACAAAGAGTCTGGCTGCGAGCGGCCACTGAAACTAGGCGGAAGATTTATCGTGGTATGATGCGCCGTCTGATCAGGAAGGAGTCGGAAGAATTGTGGTCTGAGGGTACAGTGGTATTCTCACAACACGCTCTGCGATCATCTGCGCCTTTGAAGATACGAGGCCGTGTCTGGACAGGCATCAGCGACCCTCTCCATCAGCGACATGGAACGTTTTCATTTCTCTCAGCATAAGACGGCGGATACAACATAGACACCAAACACTGCAAAGGCCAGAGGAAACCTCGTTACGCGGGCATGGAACCCATGGCTCTCGGGAGACATCGTTTGAAGGCATATCTACGGTGTTGCGATCACAAGCAGGTATGGGGAGACTGTGTAACGCTAAGCTCAAGCTATGCTCGACCGCCGCAACGGCGTCATTCAACCCAACTGGCGATGGTAGACAGCTACAACAAAGTTCAGGTCGTCTTTTTCCACGTCTCCTCAACGAACGCCCCGAAAGGTTGCCGGATTCGACGACAGGAAGCAGAACACAAGATCGCATCACGATGCTTGCGCCCGTGTCATCCAATTACTCACACTATCATCTCAGCTCGGGATAGCAAAGACAAATTCAGAGTTTGTAACTCGAGGTGAGAACAGCACAGCCCGTTATCCCAAAGCGTATCCTAACCGGCATACAGCACTCCAACCTCTCAGTCAAACAATGCATTACAGACAAGAAGATACCAATTGCCTCCGAGAGTCACAACAAAACCAAACGATAAAGACAAAGAAGAACTTAGCATAACTTTCAGCCTCGCCAACGCGGCCAGCAAAACTCGCATCACAAAGATCCCACTAATTTTCCCTTAGCCAGCTGATTGGCATGGGGAGTGAGGAATCATGACCACATGTGAGTTGCGAGACGGTGGATGTTCAAACAATGCTTTGTTTTCCTCTTCACCATGTTCAATACCAGCATCAACAAGTTATGCACACCTGGCTGACCCAAAGCAATCAACTAAGTGCAAAAGGCAAACAAAACCAACAGAGTACCTTAGAACACATCAGTTGGAGCTTGTGCAGAACGCCCGCTCTTCATTTCGCTCATTGTGTTTGTTCTTATTTAAAATAATTTCAAGCTTGTTTGGTCTCAAGATGAATCATAGCCAACAGCCAGGAATCCCAATGCCAATGAGGAAATCAAAGAGTTTGTTTGATGCTGCATCGACAACCGCGACACAGCCAACACAGTCATTGAATTGAGGAGGGCCGGAAACTTCACAGTAAGTCGCCTTCAAACCCAAGCAGAACCGCGTTCTAAACTGTATAGAAGTGCTGATTTTCGTGGAGGTTGAACACCGCTAGGAGCAAGATTTGCTCCATCTCACGCTGCGAGTGCTACATATGCCACATCTGCCTTCTCTCAGATGCAGTGTGAGAGGAGGAAAATTTGCTCCCTGTCTGACTCTTGGGGTGCTACATCTGCCACATCCGTCTTGTCTGAGTGAGAAGATCAAGGTTTGCTCCCTCTCACTTTGGGGTTGCCACATATGTCATATCCGTCCTCTCTAAGATACAGAGAATATCATCAGTATTGACCACGAGACTTTCAGCCGCACTGCGCGAACGTTATCGACAAACAAGCAGACGGTCGCTTCAGGATATTGGAATTGCCCATCTCGTCTGCGTGCATGAAGGGAGACTTACCGACGAAATGGAACGTTACTACTCATTCATCAGACTGTTGGGCTTACTGCGAAGTCTGGAGGAGTTGTGCATGCGGCATACCAACTGGGTTCTTCTAATTGATATCCCAGGTGAGGTGGAGGATGGCACTTGACCTCGACTGAAGGTCGCCAAGATCAGAGACTCGCACACGGATCGTGGCGAATGCCTGGGCTTCAGCATACAGAAACTCGAGTGGATATCTCTGAGGGCAGTCAACGGAAACACACTCGCCTGCCTGACGTACCTGACGATGATGGAGTACATTACACGCAATATCACCAATCATCAATCGCCAATTTCAGGGTTCAGTTCTCAACAAATCTACACAAGGCGGACGACCTTCGAGACAGACGCATCGGCATTTTCCATGTTGACGTCTTTTTGACACGTTTCCATTCATATCGATAAAAGCACCGACTGGTGTAAGTATGGGATTCGGAGAAGCGGGAAGGAGCTGGTTTTGAACACAGCATCATTGACAACTTGAAGATCATTGCTCCCCGCCGCCGCCATTGCGCCTTTGACTTTATCAGCCGAGATCTTGCGCTTGATGCGTCTGGGCCAATCCATCAAGTCAAGCGGGTCGACCTCTTCCTACTGTTTACTCCGGAATGCTTGGATTAGGACGAGTTTCTTGGGGCTGAACCAGCTTCGATGGCTAGCAGCGTTTCGAAAACTCGCGCATCAAGGAAGGACGCCGAATGGAGCACGTGGTTGTTTTCAAGACTGAGTCAAGAGTGATGAATGCCATGCTCATATCCCGCCGGATCTGTCACCCAACCGCAGTCCAGCGAAAACAAAGGATCGTTAGTTATTCTCCAGGTTGCCCCTCTCACATGATTTAGACGGCTAACTTTTGCCTCGACAGTCACAGGTCCGTGTTTCAAGCTCCCTCGACTTTTGACAAAGCTATCCAGATAATAGGAGGCGTGGGTCATTGCCTCTTCACGGTCCGCGTGCTATTGATCATCTGCCGGCGGAAACGCGGAGTCTATCTACGGCAAAACTGCCGTGTGCGGCGTGGCCTGGCAATGCCACTGACTGGATGGGTTCTGAGGATCACATAGCCTTTGCATGAGTCTCTGTTAGACATCTCCACCGTTGGCACTCAGAAAACGAACATTCACATCTGGCCGGTTCACAGACATTCAAAGCTTCAACCGATCTTTCCAGGATACCCTCAAGATGGCTACAGAACGTGCAGAGCAAGATAGAATGCAACGGCAGAACCATGTTGATCGTTGTTCGAACGTCGCTCCTCTCCGGCCCCCGATCTTTTCAGAGGTCATGAGTCGTCAAACTCGAGGCTCGCTCAGATCACTCTCAGTCCTACATTCACATGTTGGTTTGCTGGTTGAGATGCTTTACCTCCAGTAGGAACCAGTCTACCGCCAGCAGCTAGGGTCGATTCAATATGGGATCTGGACCCCCTCCGTGTTCCCCATTGTCGTTGCATCCATCGCATCAATCTCTTGCAACTGCAGTGGGCCATCGCAGTGAGCTGAATTCCGCCACCACCCAAGCAGCCCGACTTGCTAAGCTAGAAACTGTATCGAAACAAGCACGGACACACTTCCGTTCGCCGTAATTGAGAACATAAACCAATAGGATATGCAACAAGGGCAGCCGGGAGGGTGTTCGACGCGGATTTAAGGGATGAGGGGCACTTGACAGGTGGCCGCCAGAGTTTGCGAATGGGATCTGCTAGCCTCCCTCTCAGGATGCAACTAGACGACGTTGTTCTAAGCACAACATTACGAGTAACCAATTCCCGGCGATGAATCCCAAGCGACTTGTCTGCTTTATCAATAAGGTCTTCGTGGGATCATATCATCCAGTAAACGGCCCTAATGCTCCGCTGCCGAATCACTACGTCATTCGGGAATACATCAGGGGTGCTGACCAGTATTCGGCCGGGACCATGGCCAAGGGGCCATATATTTGGAGCCAATTGCTCTACCGGCCTTCTGGAGTACGGTTCCAATGGCTGCGACTCTCGGATCAGCTCTGAATACATTACCGCTGTTCGTCGAGATTGACAAGTCTCAATCGCTAACACGTGTCTTTGATGACGCATTCAGGCTGCACAACCCGCCAGAACAGCGTCATAATCAACATGAACACACATCCTGCCTATAGTTGGTACTATGGGGAGCGCATCGTCTTCCTACCGCGGCGGAAGCGAAAGAACTCAGGCCAATGATGGGCAGCATCTGGGGGAGCCGTACTACTTTCGTCACTGGGACTAGGTGGTGGTGTTTTTACGACGCCGTCGCGTGGCAAGAGAAACGACACGATGAGGACCCGGGCCGCCGCTCAATCCATCGAAATTAAGCCTGAGAAGGCTGGAAACAGTCTATAGCACTTTGCTACCAGCCGGGATTTGGAATCAGAACTGGGAAGTCTGAGTTCTTTACCTCGAACGCGATAGCGGCAAATCCCTTCGTGGGGTTTCAAGATCTTACACTGTTATACCCTCAACTCTACACCCATACGCACCGTTCTTTGCCGACCGGCCAAGTATTCAGCGACCCTGAATAAGTTCTATATCAACGCTGCGAGAGTCATGGAGAAGTCTGGTTTCCAACAGCCGACGACTGTCATGCTGCATGCTGAGCATATCGTCGGCCTTGATTATATCACCAACTACCTTTCTCGTTTGATCCAGGATGAACACTGGCCGGACGACGCTACCTTCCGCCTCAAAGGAATTCTCTTGTTGACCGGTTTGATGCCAAGGCAGCTTTCGGTATCAACCCTGGCCTCGGTGCTTAGGTATAACACCTACATCTATGAATACGTAGCACCGAATGCTGCAGCAGAAGTAAGTCCAATTTCACCCATTCGCATCACGTTAGACTGACGTCTCAGGTCACTAAGAGAGACGGTCATCTCTGCAGGATATCCCATGCTACAGACACGCAAGTATGTCGCCCGTCTCTGGATGCACGACTTGCTGTCAACGTACCTCCACAGGCGCACACACGCCTTGTATTTCGACGAGCTTCGCAACGTCGCCATTCTCGCGACTGGGAAATGCCACGGACTACCTGGAGATATTGGCGCCCACGGTAGCTTAGGTCCCTCCTCACAGGACAACTGAGACGAGCGACATTCCTCGCCGTCGGAAGAACCGTGTCAGACTCTGTTGGCGATAATATAAACTTTGCCCCTGACCGGCTGACGAACTAGCGTGGAGTCGTCTTTTACCTTATCTGTCTTGTCTTTTTGACGTTGGCCCCAATGATGTTCGAGCTTGTTGATAAAGAAAGAGACCTTAACTCTAACATCGACGGAAAGAAGATCGAGGACACCAACTTCCGGTAGGAGGTTATTATACTGCGGCGGCTTACACGATCTCGAAGAAATCACGAAGACTTTGCCGCGTGATATACACTGGCGCAGAAGCTTGCGGCCGTTAAAATTCTAGAGGACTCACTCACAGGCCACCAACTCCCGGTCTTGTATTTTACCACCAGTTCCTGGCTACTGATGATCGTCAGACTGTTCTGGGCGGTTACACAGGTGTCATAAGAACGGCATTTACCGCGGAAATATCTCGTGGTATTGGGTGCGAAGCAAACGCTGAAGCTGTATCAAGCGTCTCTTGTGTACCGGTACTTCCTCTTAGTCACGGATGCAAATGAAGATGTCAGACGGCAAGGGGCGCCCCTCGACCTGGACATGGGGGCCAGCAAGACGCGGATCTACCAGGCCACCGCCCTCGTGTTGAGGCAAGCCGACGCCCTCAGCACCACCTATCGGTAACTGGAAAACAACAATGTGAAAAAGAACGCTCTCTATGGGGACCACACACCCCAGTGTCCAAGGCACCAGAAGCCCGGTCAGACCCCCTGTCCGCATGATATCAACAACTTGACGCATCGCATCGCAAAGACAGCATTAGCTGCTGGGACTCTTGTCAACACCCCCGCTGACGTCTCTGTTGATGCGCTGATAAAGGCAAATATGCTCTTCGAGCCGACCATTACGACTAGGAAGGACGATGTCACCTACGACTATCCGGGCATGCGCGTTGTGTTGATGGCAGAGGGTTGATCTCACGAAGAGATGACGCCTTGGAGCACTCTATCTGATTGCGTGCCCTACGCCTTCTGGCATGGTGCTGAGAACCCATTAGGGTCTCATACACGACCATGTCAGTCTCATCTATGCTCATCTATTGCGAGGTCATTTGGAAACTCTTTGAGCAATGCAACATGGTCGTCGCCAGATTTCCAAGCGAGTAYGTGGCGTGAGCACTGCCACATTCATGAGCAAACCACATCCACAACCGTACCACAATCGAATCAGGTCGACCCCCATTAGATAGTATGTCCACAATGGGCATGCTATCTTTTACCCCACCACGACATATTCACACAAGACGTGTTTCTGATAAAGCGTGCTCTTGGTACAGTTCAGCATCGCCTCCGGCCGTGCTGACACGTGGGTTTCACTCTTTCACTCCGAAAGGGCTGGTGCCCGACAGATCCGCGGCGACCCAGGATACCTTAAGATCCAATTCGGGGGAGGGAAGCCGCATAATATCCGAGGAAATATGACGTCGAAAGCTCACTAGCAGAATATTCACAGGTACATCTTGACTTGAAATACAGCTTTTGTACTTCAGGAAATACTGGGTCGGTGGGAACCTGAAAGGATGCAAGACAAACTCAAACCCGGGTGGATAACATACTCGCAAGTGATCATATCTATCACAGTCTCTCACTTGGCGCTTTTTCCCCTTTCAACCCGTATCACAACGGGGCCCCCTATTTGATGTTGGGGTGTTGTTACGCAGCGTAAGAGTCGCCGTGGGCTGCCGCACTGAAGGTTGCTAGTCCCGCCAACCAGCAATAGCTAGGTTGACCGGGAACCAGGAGTACGATCATCACGCCTTCATAGGCAATTCAGAAAGATCACCGTACATCCCGTTTTTAGTTTTCTACCCATTCTTAACGTCTTTCTATAAGAAGAAAATCAATAAATGCTTTTTCGTCCCCAGGCCCAGCACGTACTTCGACTTGACCCATTCAATGGATGGAATGATTTGCTCGCGGTAGACAGAGAATTGTGTGTGTTCTCTCTCGCCTTTGTATCATGGCAGAGACCCTAAGATCTAATCGTAGCTTGGATCACAGCTAGGTTTCTCCTCGAGTAAAGGTTGTGTATCGGCGTTGGGAGTCACCGGTTGGCAGCTTGATCGAGCACTGTTTATTTCACGACTGGCCTCACTCGGAGCCCTTTAAGCTGCAACATTAAACAAACCGCAGCTGTTCTCGTTGTCGCAACCACGCATGGGTCGCTTCTACGAGATGTATATTTGACTGCAGAAAGATACAGCTTGCGGTGTCGATCATGGTTAATGAATGATTCCATCCACGAGAAAGTCTTTGAAGAAGGCAAGGAGTTTTGATCACAACTCGACTTGCAGCTATAGGAACATTTCGAGTATAGTGGTATATCACTGGAAAGAGAAGGCAACGTTCCCTCCTCGTCGCAGTCATCACGGTCGTGAAAGGACAGAAGTCCTACAATACGGGCCCCCTTTCCGTCTTAATACACCAGCAGAAATCTGGCACGATCTGACAACAGAGTCAGTCGCGTCATTCGCCCAGGCTAAGTATCCGACTTTCGCTCAGAGATGCCTCAGGGTGCTTGTCTGGGGATAGCGTCTCTAGGAGCATCGCCCAACGATGCAAATGCTCACAAAAGACACCCAAATGGCCAGAAGAAGAGGATTTGATGAATTCCGCAAGAGTATGAGTTGTTGTTGCTCTTTTTTCGAAGCCCTCTCGGCAGAGTGTAGGCTGTGGTAGACTAGGCCGTCTCGGTTCACTCACACATTAGACCCGCCTAAGGTCTTGGCTCCTGGAATCACTAGAGGGTTGAACGCCGCTAGGTCGGCCGTCCTTCGGTGCATTCTCGACGAATGCGAGATTTTAGAGCGTTATTTACACAATGTTGAGCTTGCCGCCGGGCCCGCTGATTAAGGGGGTAAAATCTCCCCACCCCCTAGACGAGGAGAGCTTAAGGGGGAATCAAATCTGTGGACCTGGGCCTGATGATACCTAGCACAGGATGATCACAAGGCAGCGTATGGACCGGATCTCCATTGCAAGGTTGCCATGCAAATCAGACTCTAGAGTTCTACGGAGGCTGGATTTCTGATTGTCGTTGGCTATTTCACCACCCTTTAAGCGGTATAATCGGTACAGGTCTCAGTTGGACTCAAAGACAACGGACGTCGTGCTTTGTGTGCAAAATCGGTATCGAGCCCAGCTGGGTCGTGCCAAACGTACCTTGACTGCAAAACTCCGATCGGGATCTAGATCTACGGCCCTGGGGGGGTGGGGGGCGGTTCGCCACGGGAATACCTCTCAAATAGGGCGTCAGAGTGCACGAATGGCCATCGTCGGCCCGATTTAAGGACGGAGAATCCGTCCTACGTTTCCACAGAACAATAGTTTCACGATCCCAACGTTGACTGAAATATCTCTACTCTTCAGATGGCGTTTATACACTCGCAACCCCTTAGTTTATATCCGAAGTCCACATGCACGATGATACCGTCCGCCTGGTTTGGGGCTCGGCAGGTCTTTTCGGCGGCGACCTTACCCCGTTTGAAATATCTCATGGCAGCTATTTTGTTGTCCGTTTCCCTCGCCGTAAGCATATTCCGAAACAAAGACCTATAGGTCACACTGCAAACAAAAGGATTGCAGATGTTCAAGTCACCCGATGACAAGAGACATCAGAATGAGACCAAGCAACACCTCTATCACTGTAAGGGGTACTGTTGTTTGACCACTGTATTCATCCATTTCTCTGCTCTTCAATTCCAAGTCCCTCCATCACAGCAGACCTCGTTAAGGTAGAGGGGCTTTGCTTTCAAGTGCAATTACCAAACCAGGAACTTCGCTAACGACTCGCGATGTCCGAGTCCCGTAAGAAAGCCGTGTTCTGAACGAATTAGGGGTTCATGACGAAGGCCATCGGTACCGATAAAACATATATACTATTCTCGATAATGCATTTGTCGATTTGTCTCCCATACCTCAACAAGATCTACGTTTGGGAGAACATTCAACCGGCGAGTAGACTGAACTCTGTTCTATAAGCTCGTAATGGGCGAAGCTCGCTGCTCGGAAAGACCAGAGTAAGATGACCGACAGCTTATACAGGAGACCAGTCGGGGGGCAGCATAAGCCGGCCTCAGATGCCATAGCTTCGATTCCAAGAGGTTCACCCATGGAAGCTCTTTGGTTATTGAAGTATCTGGCTGCGCCTTCCTCAATGCAAGTCTAACCGGAAAGCGCTTGTTGCGCGCGGTGCATTCCCTGTGCTCTCCGCAACGCTGATGGGGGGTGCCGGGCCAGGCAAGTCAGCACGCATCTTCATTTGCAGGTAGAGATGAAGTTGCCTGGGACTAGTACAGGCTGTATGAAGTTTATGGCACAACGACGCCGACGGTAGCCAGGTTGAGGACCGGGCCCTTCGCCTCCCGGACCTTTCTACATCCAGCTCCATCGAGGAGGATGACGACCAACTACTTCTTCGAGGACATCTTGGAGGTCCTGAATCGTCACATAGCGCCCGGAGAGGTGTGTCTTTGTCGTATTAACGGCTCCGTTTTGGCATAGCTATGCGATTGTCTTCCTGCGGTCTTGTTTATATATATGTTCAGCCCGTTTTCGGAATGACACCATTCTGCCGCCATTGCCTGGCCCTGGTTTAGATTGGTGCAATGGAGAGCACCAGTGTCACCGCCGCGAGTAGGATCCGCAAGCAGGGCGTTTAGCGAGTATGGAGCAACGGTGCCGGGACGTTCTAATATCGGATTCCGGCGAAAGCTCTAGTACTGCCAAGACCGCCGGAATCACAGAGGAGAACCAAGACGCTGACGAGAAACCGATCTTCTTAGTCGCCCCCAACAGAGAGGCGTACAACTTGGCAGTTGACCTTTTTGATCTGTTGGGGGATTTGACAGCTGGGGTCTTTGCAGATGGCTTTTCCGGCTGGTGCCCGGAGGCTTTTAGCGCTGAATACAACTACTAAGGGGGTATGGTCACCGGCATTTGTAAGACCGGAAGGGCCCCCTATAAGCAGCCAAACTACATATCAAGACCATCGTCAAACGGAATTGGCGCACGACAGCCATTCGAGTCTGCCCGTCGGGTTGAAACCCTCGCTCCAGAGGATGAGTGGGGTCTCTTCGGCCTTTACAGGTGCTTCGCCTCGGCAGAACTTATCTCGTTGTTCCCAGGCGTTGATACTTGTCGCTTTCTGTTGTCACTACTGGCCGCGAAATACGGCATGGACGAGAGGAGGCGAACGGGGGCGGGGGAGCTTCGCGTTGTGCCGCCAAAGCAATGGTATCAGTCGCCAAACGTCTTGCACTATCTACTCTACACTGCATTCCATACCTGCACGCCCAGCGTCGAGAAGACCGTGACGGACTGTCAGTCTTGACTTGCTTGCAAGGTCGTACCTGTCATTATCTTCACGACCAGGAAGTTCAGGAACAAGAACCTCGCGGTGGAAGCCAGTAGAAGTAACAACGGGACTCAGACCAGCGCCTACGACACGAGCCGCGGCATAGGTAGTCTGTACCTCGCCTCGGCCCGGTCCCTCCTGTCGCCACAGCGGTGGCGTTCCGAGGCCACGACAGTCCGTACGAGGTCCCAAGGCAAATCTACAACCCCTACTACAACGCCCCCTTGTCTTCACAGTAGCTGTCTACACGGTTAACGAACCGTAGTAGGTATTAAAACGCTACCCCGACAACGCCATTTCTTGGGTTTCCGTAACGGTGTCAAAGATTGCGTAGATCGTAATCCTCAGTCAACAAAACTGAGCTTGGCAAGTTACTTGGGCGTCTACCTAGGGCGCGGAGAGGCAACGTCAGTCCTAACTGCCGCTGTGCAACAGCAAACGACATTCTATATGACGCAGAGGATCACGTCATTTGAAACATATCGGCTCAGATCTACGCCGCGCCGAAGAACATCCATACCAGGCGTGATCACTGAAGTCTCTCTGGAAAGAGTCTGTTGAAACAGTCCTCTCTAGTGCGACTGTATCTGGTATCATCTTATAGAACGGCTTTCCCAGTGGCAGAAGCCAAACCGCGGACAATGACCGTGGTGTCCGGCACGATGGCAGTGCCACTTACGGCAAAAACCTATCTCTTCTTGAAGACGGCATCTATAACTTACCAGGCTTGGACTCGCAATCTGTTGGCCGCAGTGACCGCCACAACTATCCCTAAGCGCGTGCTCCTTACCAACCCTTGGCAAAGGAGGGCTGTCTGTGCAAGTACTACCTACGTCAAGCTGAGAAACCCACGGCCAGCAGCCGCTAGATGAAGTATGTCCCGATCAAGGACTACTCTCTTCACTTCGAAGAATCTCCTCCCTCGCGTTGCTCCAGAGACGAAACGCAGTTTGATGCATGCTCACCACCTGCTGCTCGTGGCACAAGACTACGACTATGAGAAACGTAATGGACCATAGAACACCTGAAGTACTGGCCGCTTGGTTAGGCTTCAAAGGTCCGAGGTCCCCATCATCTAGATGAAGACCCCAACAGCCTCAGCATGCCTTAAGCTTTGTGTCGACAGGTTCCTCGACAAAGTACCCGTTGAAGAGCTTCGCGAATCATGCCACTTAAGTCAGATAAACAGCCAAAGCTCTTATGACATAACGAGGGTATGTGGACCTCGACATCAGTCTTTGGCCGCTCGACACCTAGCTCTAATGCCGATTCGGCCGACGGCATCGAGGCGAAAAGTGTGACTTACACGGAGGCCATCAAGACATTCAGACATCCGACAAACAGGAATCCAGAAGAGCGACTTGTCCTCTTGAAGTACTCTGAGGACAACCAAATCTAGACATTGTATCCAAGTTTTGGCTTTTTATTAATCAGCGATTCCATATTTCTACTTACCACTTTATACTACGTTTTCAAATACCCCGGGCCCTTCCCTGTCATCAGCGAGGCCAGAAATTTGTTCTGCGGGTGTTCGCTGCTCATCTCAATGGCCCGGCGGCAACAGGTTTATATTCAATTGAGTCGCGCAACGACAATATCCCCGGGACAGAAGCTTTAATAGGAAATCACTCCGGGTCTTCCAACGAACGAAATCTGTCTATGGTGCGCTGCGTCGCTAGGTCTGTGTTTTCAGGGTCTTCGTATGAATACGATCGAAGTCCATAACTATCTCCGAGCCGGCCTGAAAATGGCCTACAAGACGAGGGCGCAGTCTTTGACGCGGTATACTACCTTTCCTAATTACTTCTAGTATCTTTCCTAACGCATTTATAGGTATCGCGACTTATTAACTAATTTGTTACTGCGAATAAGTCCGACGCCAAGAAGCTTAAGGCTTTCTCCTAAAGAGTCTTAAAATACACCGTAGAGTCAATTAAAAGATCCTAAAGCACTAACATCGAGCCTAAATGCAATCCTATCACAGGCGCCGTTACTAATGCAATAGTTTTCGCGGATATTAACCTAGACTCCCTTAGAAAAATAGTTTATTAGTTCTATAATACTATTAGTAATAAGTAGTTCCCTATTACAAAGAACAACAAACAAGCTTCGATACAGCTTGAAGAGCAAGATCGCGTCAACCTATGCACTTTTTTCTTTTAAGAACCTGCTCCGGAATGCGGCGCAGAATACCTGGGAACTTATGAAGGCGTAAGCAAACTCGCCAGTTGGCCAGTTACCCTACAGCATTTCCTGCGTATCAACGGGGGTCACATGAACAGGGTCAGTTTAATGATACCGTGACCAAGCGAGTTCTCGCGGATATCCTCTCGACCAACGGCATCTTCATCTTAGGGATCCTCAAAAGCGGAAAGCCACCTCACAGTTGCTGACATGTCGGAGCCACCTACTCCGTGACTGTCCTACCCCGAGCTCGAGTTGGTGGTCAAAGGACGGGACAAAGACTGAGCGTTCATGAACAGCTAGACTACCTGGTTCCTTCGTGCTGTTCATGARCAGCAACGCCTTTGCCAAGCAGGACAAGGCGCTCATGGGCCGCGAAACCATCGGCAACTACCGCCGACTTAACGTTGAGACCGTCCTCCTGATGCCGGATGACCACGCTGTCTTTTAGCTGCTGCGAACTCGAGGCACGACGATGTGGGAGAGATGCTGGGTGGGTGGAAAAGGTATACTCTGACTCTACTACCCGACAGCTCTCCCCCGACCGCAAGAGAATAACGACGGAGTGTGGTAATCCGTTACATTATCGAACAAGACTTTCGCGGCAACCGAGGCTCGAGGAACAGATCGAACCATGAACTTGTTCTCAGTGACCACATTTGTTTACCTTGAAGTTTGTTGCTGACCGAAGAAGGACAACAACGGTGACAGATAGTACCAAACTCACATACATGTGTTTGGGCGCATGGCATGTCGATGGGTGACATTGGCCGAACGATATCACGCGCCCGGATTCGATCACATGCCCGGATTCGAGTCGAGTAAACTGACTAGCGGGCGTGCCAGCAACAAGCCATTTGCCCGACATCTAGCAAAGTCTTCTACGCCTTGTAGAAACGTAGCATCAAATTCATTTACAAAACAAATTAAGAGTTATATTGTTTATCACCTTATAGACAGGAAGTACACCAGAAACGCTTTCTCTAGACTCGCCATTATTTATCTAATGTGGTAACTATAAAAAGCATTGAGCTCGTAGAGAAAACAAGGATACCAGCGCCCAAAATCGTCGTTTAAAGTCCGAGGTGAACATAAGACGAGAGGTAATTTTATCCATAGAGGGACAGTACCTACTAGAAGAACAGTAAGGCTTAGAGGAAAGGAACTCTGACTTCTATACATGAGAGCACAGCGAGGCACAAAGTCGGCTCCCTATGAAGGAGTCTTACGTCAAGGCCTTGAAACATGAGCAGAAGTGTATGCCGAAAGAACCTTATCAAACTCCAAGAGTCCCCCGCTACCCAGCCCTTCGCCTACCGTTATCCAGCAAAAAGGTCACAGGTGCCATCGCGACCGGCGTCATCATAGATAAGGAGCAAGACCGTGTCTTCCAGACACCTGCAAGTACGTTCAAAGCCATCGGAGGCACACAAGCTTTTCGAGTTCATTATTGCTAACTTGAATCCGTCGTAGACCTTTCGAGCCGCCGCCGGCAGAGAGGCTGCGATAAAGATTTCGATGGAGCATACACTCGGAAGCGCCCGCGATCGGCACAGCCGTCGCCTTTCGAATCCGTTTTCAGTTTCCATAGAAGTCGTGTCGCTGGCAGCACCTCAGCGTCGCCAGGACATCATCAGACGCCGCTCGCCGTCGAGTCCATAGTGCGAGAGGTTTTACCAAGGATTTCATTCGCTATTGTTGACGCGCGGGCGTCCATGCCTGTACTAGACTAGACCACCGCAAGGCCGTGTCCGACACAATGTGTACGTTGCTCGTAAACCCAGCGGGCCTGAACATCCACCCATCACACGAGCTTTTGCCTGCCGAGTTCTGCATCACAGGGGGAAGCCTCACAACAGGCAGCTGAAAGAGAGCTTGGATACAACATCTACAGAATCAAGGTCGCTCAACTAAAGGCAGAGCATGAGGCACAGGGATAGAAGTTGACGGAAGATGTTGCCCAATCGAAGACCGCAAGGACATTTATTTTAAGGGGGCGCAAGCGCTCTCTTGATGAGAAGACCGCTGTGGGCCACGAAGGCTCTGAGAACAGAGCTCCTTGCGTTAGCGGCACTAATAAAAGTCGGCTCTAAGAGGCAAGAACAACACTCTTGCCTGCAACTCCAACAAGCGCCCTGGCCACAAGTGCCACCAGTGCCGCATCCACTTTGGAAAGGCTGTCGTCGACAAAAGCAGCTCATTACCGGAATTTATACCTAGCTTGATGCAGACCGTATTGATCTCTAACGATGGCGTCTGTAAGGCTTGCCGTAACGTCGACGCAAGACAAAACGTCCTTCTCTCAGCGCCGAGAATCAACTGGACGTTGGAGACGTCCTGTCAGGCAGGACCTTATGGGGACTTCCCCCTGCAGTGGCTCTTGTAGCTAGACTTCCCGGGTAAACACCTAAATCAGATCCAGATACGCAACCACGATTGCTTCACCGTGGATGGCACCTATTACTAGTTGCTCAGTATCCCTGGTATTTCTATTCTAAAATTTCGAGTTAAGAATATTCAAAAGGAACAGTTGGGATTTACGCGCGGGTTGTATCCTTTAACTCCCACCTTCATCATGGAACGCATCCTCCACTCTGGTGTCGATATCTGTTCTCTGATCCTTCCGACCATTATCTACCTTGCAGATATGTATTCTTGCAACGCAGACTATTTGGCTACTTGGCTCGTCTGAACGGAGGTTGTGGAATTAGTATATTTTGCCATTTAAGGCTTGGTTTTAGATTTTACCTCCTCTTGCCGAGTCGCTGATCTGCTCGGCCTTGCTATTGGAGTTCTAGCGGCTGACTCACTTTGGAAACTCTACGTCGCAAATGACACATGTGGCCCCCTCTCCTCTCCGCCATGCACTGAGCTGGACAGATCAACGGCTTGCCAGAAGGTGCAAATATACAAGCGCGGGGAGCGCAAGGGCTTCACTTTCCATTTTACAGTTTTTTGGAATACAACAAACTACACAAATCGCTTTGACGAAGACGTTCTCTTCTTCCCTTGGCGACTATCAACACCGGAGCCGCCAACACTTCCACCCGGGGGATGATAGCAACTAAATCTGGTCCAACTATGAGAACAGCAACCCATTTATTAGTACCGACATCGTGTATAAACCCCGGGATGGATTTGAACGAATATCCGCCTTTTGGACTAACCGCCTCTATATTCCTACTGCTCCTCTTGTGGGCTGGACCAACGCATGCATTACAAGTCGACTAGCATCGTAGTCGACTCTGGGAGCATCGTCGCCCTTGCGTACATCACGGATTGCAACGCTCGCCTGGTGGGGGCATTGTTCAGCGTTCACACCCGATGACCAGAACATCAGAGCCAGGCACATAGCTTGGTAAAGCCGGCTGAATCGGTAGTACTACTCCTGCCCACTCACCTTTACTCAGCCTGGAACGACCCGACTTCCATCTGATAGCGTACGATATTGAATGCTGCCATCGGCCTCAAACTGTCCTACAGAGACACCTTCAGTGAAAGTAGTGCGCCAAACAACCAGAAAAATAGTAGAAAAGTTGAGCTCTGAGACCACGTATACCAGCATGCCGCTGTATCAGCAATCTTCCATGCGAGATTCGCGCAATGATCTATAAGGATTTTTCTAAGGCTCGAGAAGTGAGCCAATCCTCGTTGCAACGATTCGCTGGAAGCTGCATGTGCCATTCAATTATCGATAACCAATCGGACCCCGGTCTCAGCATCACCTTCCAGAAAACACCGGGTTGCGAGAAGCTATCTACAATACGCTATATTATCGAAATAACAAATAGTATCTATTACTCTAATAAACCCCGGACCCCGACCGAGTTACACATACGGTAGAGACCTCTCAGCCTTGTCGCCGCAATTGCCGAGTCGACACCCATGGAGGTCTCGTGGACCGCAGTCATCTCAGAATCAACATGGAACCCATATTCGTTATCATGTCGGCAGAGTACGACAACAGCCTCTTCCCGCCGCTTTATGCCGCTATTGCCGCCTGGGACCCAACTGGGGCATACAAAGCCCCAAACAGCCACAACTGCGCTATGTTCATCAATGACGACGCACCCTCCTCCGTTAGAAGACCATATGCAATGGCAGAAATTTTCGTTTCAAATGACTTTGAAGTCATTCACAACGCCACCTCGATTCTCGACAACCACTGTGACGAGAAACTCGACGCACTTGACGACATGGAGGATGTGGTAGAGAGTATTGGCAACGGAATACACTGCATTTCGTCATACCTGCAAGATCGCCTTGCATTCAACCATGAAATTGAAGTAACTACCGAGTAACCACCTTACTACTAAGTAACTGTTGTTGTTCTGGATGCAGCTAGTATTGTGTTTTTTGCTTATGCCACAAACAGCTTAGCTCGTCTTATTGAGAATGATGACAGTTTTGACGGGCCCATCAACGTCACCTTCCGTCTCTGGCATGACGACGATGTCAACCGTCAAGGCCCTTAGCTGGCCTGGCTGCCGTCCGCGGGGAAAGTGGACGTGAAGTGCGACAACTCTTTGCCCAGACTTTGATCAATTTTGGAACACTTCGGTGGCCGTTCCTAAAAAGCACACACTGCCGCCTTGGCTCAAGACGCAGGTAATAGGTCCTCACACTTTCCTCCGACGACCATAGTACACTGGAGGGAAGAGTTGTGATCAACCAAGACGTCTCGTGAGTTGACAGCGAGACAAGAAGCAAACCAACATCGTCTGGGGTCGAAAGATGAAAGTTTCCAGGTTCTTCTTACGCAGGAGAGAGGCCAATTCTCGCATCAAACATTATGTCTGACGTACTAGACACTGAAGAAAATAGTGGCGGCACAGAGTGTTCGGGCTGCCGGGCCGGGGGCACTGCGTAGCGCCGGCAGAGCATGAGCTCCAACGAAGACGGGTCAGGACGCAGGCTGGCCGACCGGGCGTCCAAGAATGCCCAGTAAGGCCATTGATTCTCAAGTCCTCATAGAACTCAGGCCGGTCGTTCAAGTTTCACGGCATGTCCACTCAAATGACACCAGCCACAGGCTCATATCAAATAAACACACAGCGCCACAAGCAAAGAGAGCATAGCATTGATGGGTTGGCGGGGCGCGGACGCCTGCATATCATGGCCTCCGCCATTTCATTGACTAAGTCTCGCTGAACCGCCACAAACGTAAAAGCCGCTGGGATAATATCCAGTAACTTATATACTTTGACGATTAGTCTTAACGCATCCCGGGCCCGAGGTTAGCTACTTATCAGCCAACCCGTCATACCGCCTACTAGCAGTTTTGGAACCGAGGTTCGGTCTGACCTGATAAGGACAGCTTCAAGTGCATCATTATAGCAAGTTAGCAGGAGTCATACAGAAGCTCCGGGTTACTATCGAACAGACCCGTCTCACAAAGCCCCGTTTTGATTATCGCCCGCCACGCCACTTCGGGATCTACATTGAATACTAAGATATTCTTTGGTCGAATTTCCGCGTATCTACAGGCTACTACACGTTAGTGTAACAGCCGACCCAAGGTCTTAGCCGGGCACCACGGCGTGGGCAATAGCTCCGCCAAGAATGGGAGCACAATTCGCAGTAGCGAATCTACTGCGAATTTACATAGAAATCGACAAGTCAATGGACTCGATAGAGAGCTTTCGGCGAACTTATAATCCAGGACGATTTACAGTATCTAGGTGACGATAAAGGTGTCGTCACGTCGACATAGTAAATTGCCAGGGAGTAATCCATCACTCTGCGGCCGGTTGTCGTCCGACTCGGATAGCGAAAACTGCCTGTTTGTCATCAAGATCCAGAGCAGCAGCTGAATATGCTCGCCGCATAACATTTCATTCTTACACGGATGCAATGATCTCTTTTCTTCGGCTAGACCACGGTGCTGTCCCCGGCTTAAGACCGGATTTAACGAACCGTCTCTTTTTAGCCCGAATGAGGCTGAAAGTGATGGGGTGAGGCACGGAGATCGACACGAACGTGTTGTCTATTATTATATCAAGCTTGACAGAGCTAGAGACGTTTATTTTCGACTTTAAGTGCGGAACATTTGAAAGCTCAGATGAGTTCCTTCGAAACATCGAAACGTTCGACTGAAATCTCGAGGTTGTAATCGTATGTTTCGCAGTAGCAGTCAACAAGCTAAGAAGGTTCGATGGCCAGCACTTGGAGGACAATACCTCACGTGCAGCTGGTAATATCAGCAACGAAAAGGGGTTGGAGGCCATGAAACATAAGTGCAAGCGAGCATGCTGCCAGAATCATCAACTGGCCTTGCATGGCTTCTTTGCCACCCGAATCTTTGGTTCCCCTTGCCGCGTTTTGACGAAGACGAAAGTCTCTACCTGAACATTCGCTACCTCCAGCGAGACCTGATCACCAGGCTGTATTTGATTTGCCAAAGCGGCAACTCATATCCGAGATATTAGGCCAAGATGAGAGCCCACTCCCCGCCGCACGGCGAGCGAGACCAGCCAAGCAAGCGTCCCCGTTCACAGTGCTCATCCGTCCCGTCGTCTTTTGACTATCTTAGTTACGATTCCGACGCGAGCCTACTCGCCTCAGCATCCTACTCCGCAAGTCCTTTCCTGCCCGTCCATCAAGGCCAGCCAGGCCGTACTAAGTTCCTACTATACTCGCCGATACGTGCCCCTTTATACTCTCCTCCCCCTACGTTCAAGGTCCTACTATATGTCGAGTTCGCCATCACAGACGAACGGGCCTTTATCAACGTTGCGACTAAAATAACTCGCAGGGTAGGCCCGATGAGCAGCCTAGGTACTCCACGAATGTAGTTGTGTCGGCGACAACACGGCCAGAAGGCTCCCCTACTGCCTTTAGCGGGCCTAAGTTCCTCGAAGGCTGTGACTATGGAGGTTCGAGTTCTATTTCGCGATGTCGTCCGGGAAGTGGAGGTTCAACGATTCGTACAATTGCCGGCACCTCCGGCACCGCCTCCAGTGTTGATCTTACGCGATGTGGAAAGAGCTCCGCCGCAAAACGTTCGATGCGCGGTGTGCCATCGGAGCATTCCGCAGCCCGACCTTGACGCTCACCTCCAACAACACATCGAAGTGCTCTACACGCCGTTGGCGGCACACATCCATTGGCGACTATTTCATGAGTTCAGCCCTGTCACAGGAAAATTCATTCGTCCGGTTCGACCTCCAAGCCTCCCTTATTAAGGCTACGCTTAGCCGGGACAGTGTCGTCAAAGGCCACAATTTTATCGGCCAGGGAGGGGTCAGTTCGAGCTCACCATCAACGTAATGCTAGGCGTCACCAAGAATCTCTCGCTGCTGTTAGTCTTTTCGTAACGTACACGTATCGGTTCGCTATTTCCGTCAGAGGTATAGCTCATAGCCGTTGTGTAGGACGACTTTAGTGCATGGCTGGCTCGTACTGCCGATCAAGCTCTGCTCTTTCTTCCTATCCCCGCTCTGATGCGATCCATAAGAATAGGCCAAATACCAGCTGGCCACCTTGGCGATCTTACAGAGCTTCCCGAGTTGCGGGAGAAATCTACATACATTTACCACACATTCGCCTCAAATTTCAACACATTCGTCGCAACTGGTATCTTCATCGACCTCGTAGCGGCATGCCAAAGACATTCGTTGGATGACGGACTTCTGGGCTCGTTACGGCAGTGGAGATGTCACAGGCTGTATTACTGCCTGCCCATAGCCCAAGCGCTTCGCCGGAAAATTGACTCGAATCGGAAAAAAATACACCGAGAATTCGCCATACATTAACGACCACTACAGGTCACATTGTAGAGTTCCAATTATAATCTAGAAACGGTCGCGGTCTCGTGGATGGGAGAGAGATATCATTGATTCTGAGTCAACACAGCATGTTGAGGCAGCCGGGCAAGATCACGGCCCGGGGGCCGTTCCCTCATAGGTTATAAGCGCCATCAAAGGCACTGAATCATCACGCTGACCTTGGAAATCTTGCCTCGTGTATTACCTCTATGTCTTCTTTTTCCGCTGGGTACCAGTGCCGCCCAGCCTAATGACGTATCTTTCTAACAGAAGCAAACGCACGTAAACGTGACCCGGAGCGCCGTTGCGGCATCTTTGCGAAGGCTTTGAACGGGAGTATCCCCTCTATCTAAATACCTTCACCTTCCGTCTTCTGGGGCGTTGGCTTTTCAACCTCACATTCGTTCCCCTATACAGAAAGTGTCCCTCTCATCGTAAAGCGGGCATGCTTTCTTCGAGACAGGCAGAGTTCCTGCAAGAATACTGTTCCTGAAGATCCAATTGTCCTTCTTTTGAACAGCACTCATCTAGAATCCCACAACGCCGGGCTTGCACACCGGGCTCGCACACCGGGCTCGCACACCGGGCTCGCACACCGGGCTCGCACACCGGGCTCGCACCAAACCATTCACGGGAAGACAGTATTGGTAAAGGTGTACGTAAACATGCTACGTCGCTTCAGTATCTTTTAGTTCAAAGCTGTATCAGCTACGTACAGGTCCTACAAAAGCTCAACCGATTTATAAAGGCATAACTTTTGTCTTCAAGTCGCCTAGCGGTTAACTCACCCAGTTCGACATTATAAATACTTACTATTAGTTTACTTATAGGTAAAAGAATATAGCAATCAATCCGTACGGGGTCAAAAATTCATTATAAGAGTAATAATATTTATAGGTTAGAAGTAGCCTAGGTACTAGTGTAAATATCGGAGCTATAAGTAAAGCTACGTAGTTACATAACTCTATATAGCTATAGCTCCTATTATAGCGCTATATACTACAGAGGCTAACTACATAGTAACTATACTAATACTAGCACTTTTTACTTTATAACCTAAAGTATAAGGCCTTTATAAAAAAAATAATTACTTTTATAAAAAAGGTAGTAATTAACACTATTTAATAGACTACTACTCTTTATAAAATTAAAAAAAAATCTAAAAACCCCTATAAGGGTTAAGCCTTATTTCTAATAGGCCCAGAACTTACTAAAGCACTCGGGGCTTACTAAAGCTACTTCTAAAGTAACTAAAGCCTATATTTTCCTCTTTATACTACTTATATCCTTTAATTCTCTATATTCCTAGTTTTATACGCCTTTTTATATAACCTATTCTTTTATTTTAATTATTATACTATTACTATTAATAAAGCTTTTAAAAACATAGTTTAAAAAGGTTTTTATAAAGGTATTAACTAGGTTATTACTTTTTACTATCTAGTAGATATTAGTAATCTCGCGTTACTTATAGAACTATTTTAAAGCTATAACGTTAATTATTAAGTACTTTTTTTTTAGTAGTACTAAGTTTAATAAAGTATTTATATAGTAAGTATAAATCTATATATACTATTATAGGGATTTTAAAAAACTAAAAATAATTAGTTATAATTTAAAGGGTTTTAATAATAAAAAAAGCTATATTAGTACTAACTATTATACTATAAATCTTAAATACTAGTATACTATAAGTAATGTACTTACTTTTTATAGAGCTATAGTAAATAATATTACTAGTAAGTTTAAAAGTATTATTAATAAAGTAGTACTTATTACTAAGGATAATAATAAAACTAAGTTATAATAAAAAGTTATTATTATTAATAAATAATCTATTTATAAATACAAAAAGCTTACTAGTAGTAAGGTTAAAGGGGATATATATTAACCCTTACTCTTAGTTATTAATTTACTACTATAAATACTTATTTAAAGCCTTAATATTATTATTATTAAGCTCTTAGTACTAAGTAGTAACTAATAAATTATAAAATACCTCTAGTTAATAAATTATTATAATATAAGTACTACGGACCTACTATTAAACGTACTTAGCCTTTTAATTTACTCTAGGGGTTATAATAATAAGCTTCTTACTCTAGCCCTTTTATTAAAATACTAAGTTACTACTTTTAAAGCTTAAAATACTACTATTAAATATAAAGGGATTATTAATAGTTAAAAAAGTTTTTAACTTAACTATAAAGTTTACTTTTTAAAGTTAGTTATCCTTTTAAGTTAAAAAATTAATAGTAAAAAGCCCTAATATATTATTAGTTTACATTTTAACTATAATAAACTCTTTATTATTAATTAATAATATTAAAAAGTATAGATTATATATTAAGTTAACTATACTAAGCTTTTTATAGTAATAGTAGTTATATATTACTTATTAATAAGTCCCTACTTCTATAATACTATAAAGTAATTTCTTAATAACTATAATAGTATTATAAGAGTAATAATACTTAATCTACTTAAAAAGTCTTATAAAAATAGTATAATTAAACTTTATCTTTAACTATATATATACTTAAGTAATATTTTATAACTATAGAGTTATACTATCGCGGATTAAAAAAAGAACTAAAGTAAGGATTAGTTACTATAAAGCTTATTAAATTATTAAAAACTATATAAAGATCTTAGTTTTTTTATTATTAATATAGTTTTAAATTATAAAATAGAACTTTTTATAAAAACTATTTATAGTCTTTTTTTTAATTTTATTAATAATTTTTAATTTAAATATATAGTAACTATTATAGATCTTAGGGTTATAAGGGATAAAGTTAAAAACGTTATAATTCTAAAGTACTATAATTTTTTACTCTATTAATAACTAAAAGGGTTTATTAAGTATAGTAATTACGCTTTTATTATATAGCTTAATTATAAAAGTAAAATTAACTTCCTCTTTTACTAAAATATATATTATAATAGTGTTTTTATAAGGGCAGCTAAGATGTTTTCTAAGTAGCTAAAAGAGGTTTTTAGTAGTAGAGGAAGAAGTGGAATTAATAATAATTTTATTAAAAATTTCCTTAAGTAGCTTAACTTTACTAAGGGTATCTCTAGGACTATTAGCCTTATTATTTTTAGTTTTTTTAGTATAACTAAAGTTATTTAGTAATAAAAATCTAAAGTTAGCTTTATTATTATTATTATAAAAGGGTTTAATAAAAGTTAATTTAAATATCTATAGGCCTTATAAAAGAACTAGTATATAAAACTTACTATTAATTAAAAGTAGTAAATATAGGCCTTACTAACTACCCTTTTTATACTATATTCTAACTTTAAATTAAAGTAAAAAGTTAAGACTTATAAATATATTAAAGCTATTATATACTTTAAGGCCTTTTATAACTATCTATTTAGTATAAAAGTAATAGACTTTATTTATAGTTTTATAAATAGTAGTAGCTTTAACTATAATATTTAGTAATAATAAAAAAGAGTTATTTATATAAAGGTATACTCTAAATACTAGTAAAGTTAAAATAAGTCTATTTAAGTTAGTAGTATTATTAATAACTTTAACTATAGCTTAAAAATAAGTATTATAACTTATTTTAGGGTTTTTTACTTTAAAGATCTTATAAATCCTATATACTATAGTATAGTATCTCTTAACTTTACTAATTAAGTAGTATACTTTAATAGAAGTATCCTTAAAGGTAATACTAAAGGATTTAGTATTACTATAAAACTTATTAAACTAAAATCTAGTACTGAAATTAATAATAAAGTTATTAAAGGGTCCTTAGTATATATTAATTTAGTTTTTTTAAAACACTTACTATAAATATTTAGTAAAAAGTAATTCTAAAAAGTAAGTAGTATTAAAAGCTATAAATATATTAACTATATATAGAACTAACTTACTATTAATATATATAATGTTAATAATAACTTTATAGTTAAAGTTAAAGTTATTATAAAAGTTAAACTTAAAGCAGAATAATATTAAACTATTAAATTAGTATTAATAATATATATAATTAAGGGCTTTAATAATAGAGATTTTAATAAAGTTCCTAGTCTTTTATAAAACGTTATAAAGTTATTAAATAAAAGAATAGTTAAATTAATAATAAAAATAATAGAGCTTAACGTTAATTAAGTAGTAAAATACTAGTAATTCTTTAGGATTAAAAGTAAGCTATTTATACCCCTATTATTAAATAATTAAAACTATAGTAGTACTTTAATAAAACTCATTATAAATATTATTAAAAATAATACTAAGTTAATCTATATTACTTAAGCTAAGTAAAAATAAAGTACTTATAAGTATTACGTAAAAGGTAATATTTTTTAATAGAGTAGAGACGTTAATAAATCTAAGTAAATTAACTAGTACTATATCTTTAAAAAAAATAGAAATTTTACTAGCACTAAAGGTATTAAGTTTAAGGTTTAGTAAAAAGTAATCTTATAGTACTACGTATTAATTATAGTCTATAATTAAAAACTTTACTACCCTAGTATTAAGTATAATACTATAAAAGATATTAAAAGAGTAGTAACTATTATATATAAATATTAATATAAGTATTAAACAAACAAAGGGGTCTATTTACGTTAAGTAGTAAGCTATAGTATTATTTCTAAATAACTTAAGGATACAGCGGCCGTTAATAGTAGCTAAGTTATTAATACTTATAGAGGTATAATAGGCCGTTATATAATAAATAAATTTAATATCCTTTTTAGGCTCTAAATCGCCTCTTTTAAAACTATTAGTAATTAAAAAGTTATTATTACTATTTAAAAAGCCCTTATATTAAATTAAAAACTAGTAATATTCCTTATAAAAGGGATTCTAAATATAAAATAATAATTTATAGTATTTATATACTTTATTATACTCCTTTTATATATACCTATTAAATTAATAGCCGATTTTACTATAAATATAGTACTTTAATAGACTATTACTATAAAAAGAAAGTGCGTTACTATAGGGACAGTTATAAGTATTATAGCTTTAGTAGTAGCTATTATAATTACTACTATATTTATAGTTAATATAGTAAGTATTCGTAAAAATATACTAGTTACTTATAATATAGCTATTAATAATACTAGTAGTTAACTATAGATTAGTAATAGTGCTACTAAGTATAAAAGTTCCTTTAATAAGAGTTAATATAAGGTTTAGAAAGGAGTAGTAAGTAGTAAAAGTTAGCTGTATAGGGCATAGTTACTTTAGTACTCTTTACTAAGTATAAACTAAATTTTTAAAAACTTTATAATTATCTTATTAAAGTACTTAATATAAGATTTATTTTAGCTATTTTATATTTTTATAATAAAGTTAAAACGTTATTACTTAAAAAGGTACTACTAATGTATTTAGTTAGTTTTAAAGTAGTTATATACTATAACTACTACGTTAAGGAGTAATAAAAGAGAGGTAGAGTTACTAAAGTAGTTATAGTAAAAAGTTTATACTTAGCTTTATAGTATTAGTAAAAAAGTAATATAGGCTTAATATTAAAAGATACTTATAAAATAGTAATTATACTTAAAAATCCTAAGCTTTATATTAAGAGATTTATACTAGTTATTACTATAAGTTATACTATTTTTAAACTTAAAGAGGTTAATAAGTATTTTTAGTATAAAAGGGTTAAAAAGTAGTAGTACTAGAGTTAAGTTATTTTAGGAAAACTCTTTAAAATAGTAAAGGTAGGGTTAACTCTATATAGCTTTATAAAGTTAATAGAACTAACTATAGTATTAATTTTTTAAAAAGGATTAAAAAGTAGCTATTCTTTATAGTAGTAAGGTATTTATATTTTGTAATATAGTGTTATTATAATATTTAACTAATAGTAAAATAATACTTCTACTCTACTTAATTAACTCTAAAGTACTATATAACCTATTAATTATAATATATTTAAAAAAACTAGGCTTTTTAGAGTTAACTTTAAAGTCCTTATAAAGGGCTATTACTTTTATAATATCCTCTTTACTCTAAAAGTTAAATTAACTTACTTAAGTAATATTAAAGAACTACTTATTAATATTCTTTTATAAAAAAGTAAACTTAATACTATTAAAGTAAAGGTAGTTCTTAATAACGTAGTAAACTTTAAATAAGATTTAAATAAAGGTAGTTATAGGTTAATTACTAAAATTAATATTAAAAGTCTCTTAGAATTTATAGTTAGTAAAGCCTTTTATAATATACTTATTAAAGAACTATAGTAAGTAGGTTTTAAGAGTAGCTATTAAGGTATTTTTTATAGGTTTATTATAATTAGGAATAGGCTACTATATAGTAAAATCTATATTAATTATGAGTTTTTAAGTAACTACTATAAGGGGGAGGTCTTTAAAAGGTTTATTTATAGGGGCTACTTATAATATTTTAGTAACTTATATAGCTATACAAGATTCCTTTTAGTTAAAATTATAAGATTTACTAAAAAGCTTTATAACTACTTTATAAAAGACTAGTAATAGGGAGTAGTTATTAAGTTATAAATAATTAATAATAGCTTTAAATTTTATTATTACTATATAGAAGAAATAGAATTAAAGTAATAAATAAAGGGGATAATAAATAGAAATAAAAAGGAAATTATAAGGATTTATATAGAGTTTTATTATTATTAGTTTTAAAAGACTTAGTAATATCCTTTATATTTAATTTAAAGATATAGATCTTTTAGAGTTTACTAAAGTATACTTAAATAGGTTATAAAAAAAGAAGAGAGTAGCTATAGATCTATAAAGCTTAATATATAGGTTCTTAAATAATAAAATTAATAAGTAAATAGTAGTTTAAATAGTTAGTAGATACTAGTAATAAAATTTCTATTAACTTAAGTAATTATAAAGTAATTTATAGTATTTTAAATAGGTATAGTTAGGATTTAAAGTAAAAGAGTAAGTTATAATTATAGTTAGTAAAGAAGTCTTTTTATAAAAGTAGACTTTAACCCTTATTAAAAAAAGGAAAGGTAATATTAAAAAAGTTTATAGTTATAGTAAAAGGTAGTAATAGTAGCTTTTTTAAAGGGGTTGTATTATTAAGAAGTAGGTTATAGTTAGTTTTTTAAAAAAAAGAGGAGTTAAAGAAAATAAAAGGTAAGTTAAAAAAAGGAGTTAATAAAGGAGGTAGGTTAGAAAGAAGCTATAAGTAAAAAGAGAAAAAGAAAAAGCTATTATAAGGGGATTTTTTATAGTTTCTTTATAGTACTTTAGTAGTAATATTTTAGTTATTTAAAACTATAATTTTATTAATAAAGACTTAATAAAATTATAGGTTTATTATATTTTAATACTTTTTTTTTATACTTTTAAAGGTTTATTTATAAAGTTAGGGTTTTTTTTTAAAATTAAAGGGATACTTAGTATATTAATAGTATTTTAGGGGTTCTATCCTTAAAGTTAGGGTTATAATAGTTTATTATTGTCTTTTTTAAGTAATTCTAGTTAATTTATAGTTTATAGTTAAGTAGTAATAAATAAGTTAACTACTAATTAGTATTAGTTTATTTATAAGTAAAAGAATATAGTAATTAATTTATACGGAGTTAAAAATTCGTTATAAGAGTAATAATATTTGTAGGTTAGAAGTAGCCTAAGTACTAGTATAGATATTGGAGCTATGGGTGGAGCCACGTAGTCACGTGACTCCATGTGGCCATAGCTCCCACTATGGCGCCGTACGCCACGGGGGCTGACTGCGCAGCGGCTATGCCAACACTTACCTAGATCCCGAAATCAATACTAGACTACCGACAGCCTGATCGGGCCTCTTGGGCGGTTACTTTTTCCCATTCATGCCGTTCGCAGCTCGATGGGATATATCATGAGCCCACGACCACCAGATTTCAGACGCCGTAACCGTCGTGATATTTGGCACCTCTTCGGCCAGCAAAGGCATTCATGCCAGATTCGTTATGTACAGCTCGGCCTAGACACCTACATACAGTTCCTCGAGATAGAGACGGTGGTTTGGGAACTAACATTTGTTTAGTCGGGCAATATTATACTCTTCATGAGCGATGTCGGCTTTAGTAAACAGGATACAGAGCACATGGGATGGGAGACAATCGGAAACTACCTCTGTCTGTCAACTATGCCAAACTTCAACTTGAGTCGGTTTTGCTGATGCCGGAGGATCGGCTGACAAAACTCGTCTCATGGCTGGCTAACTCCTTAGTACCACCTCTGCAGGCTTTTCTCTCGTTGCGCTCGTCGCGGTCGACTGCAAGCGGTTTTCGCCTTCAACCTCATGCCAGTGTACTGGTTCGGGAAAGGCCGTCATTGTTCCTAGTAGGACACGGCTGACTGTGGCACTCGAAGAAATATACTACTATAGGTCTGTATTACCGTGGATCTTAGGCCTTTGACTATGCCGCGCTCCGTAACAGGTCTTCCATATTACACCATCGCCCCATTGTTTCTCAACAACCCAACATCCATATAGCTAACGTATCTTTTCGATTATTAATGCTTCTCACCTCTCCATCTTCTGACCGAGCAGTCCTAGGACTAACGCCAAGTCAAAATGATCAGAAGCTTGTGATCCGGTCGAGTTCCTTCTCCTTGAGAAGACCCCCCTGAAGATTCTCCGTTCACTTTCACAACATTCTTTGTCTGAGGATCGTCATCGGATACCCCGCATCTCTCTAACATCTAGAGCCCGGCCTCTTCCGTCAGCTTGCGATGTAATCTACCATCGCATTGGCTGCTGAAGTCTTGGGCTTTGGTTGTGACACCCCCAAACTATTAGAAATGTTTCCAACCTCAGCACCCATGATATACGTTAGGTATAATATAGAAGTAATGAAACCATGAGTGACATCAATCCCATGGGGTCGTAGAAAGGTACTCCTAGATTTATCGCGTGTCTCCCAGCAACCCACGGTGACTGCGTTGACAGCTTCGACAGCATCGTAGTAGCCTTTCTGTCAGCGCGCTGGCCATCCATTCAAGGAGCGGGAAAGGCCGATGTTGACTAACGGGTGACCAGCACGGTTCGACATGGCGACAGAACCGCTTTGTCTGTGAAATGTATAGGGCCACGAAGGCCAGGGAGGCGTCTGTGATCCCAATGATGAAACTCACAACAAAATCAGACGCGATTATCTTCCCTACATTTTACAACTGAGAGGGGGATTATGAGAAGACTTCAGTCAATTCAATACATGATGTTCGCCGCTAATCTGCATCGTGTATGTTTTATTCCTGGCCAGAAGCCGATCGCTGGACTTTGATACCAAAACGGACAGTCTTGATGCGTGGATGATCTGGTTCGATGCATTCTTCCTCACGACGCCATCCACCACGTCACTCAGAGAATGGTCATGACTTGCATCTCTGCTCCTGAAAACCACGATAAGGCAGATATCTCATCTTTACGATACTGCCGGGACACGCTGGTGATCAGGCCGATCCGCTCGAATGCAGTCGATTCTGCCCCTGACGCCGCATAATCGTGTAACGAGCGCTCGATGGACGTCTTCCCCGGCGCTGCGAGCACGAGTCCACATACGGCCCCCTTCGCCACGTCGTGGAGCACCCACAGACACGCGACCGCGTCGCCATGGCTCATGGAGGATACGCTTCGCTGAGCGGACGCGGACACGGGATCGCTCGACACATTGTGGCTGTCGGAACCCGTGTTGTCGTCGGGTGGATTCTGGTCCGGCACGAAGAAGATTCGGTCTCCGTTTTCGTTTTTCAGGCCGACGACAGCGCTGTGACCGGCGTCAAAGTCCAGCGTTGCTCGCTTCACGTATCCGGTCAACTTGAGGCTGCCTCCCTTCACCCTTCCAAAGCCGTCGAGACCATGAGGGATCGTCGTCGCCTCGAGGACCTCCACCTGGGCGGCTGCGTCGTAGAGGCTATAGTCCCAGATGACAGGCGTGGTGAGAGATGCCCAGGACCACGTCGGCGCGCAGTACTCGGCCGTGCGCAGCGCGGAGCGCGTTTGGAATGCGCGCCAGCAGAGCAGCCAGGGAAGGTCGGTCAGCCACAGGCCGGCGAGATAGGTCTGGTGGGCGTCGGGCGGCTGAAGGGTGCTGGGTCCTTGAAGTTGCGTCGCATACCGCCGCGCCAGGCCTGCGATGGCGGGTAGTTTGTCCGTGACGAACGTCAGGTTGCGGACGCTGTATCCACCAATGATCAACGTCCAAGTCTTGATCGTTTCCAACATGCGTGGACGGTAAGCGAGGTCAGGATCGCCGTTGATGTCCTCTTTTCGAGACGTGTCCTCGCGCTCTTGTCGTTGCCGAGCCATGGCTCCCTCATACGAGACTTTAGGGCCATTGTGCCCATCTAGTCCATGAAACTCTCGCGAGATGCAATCGCATTCGCAGAAGAGCGTCTGCTTGCACTCCCAGACTAGTTCAAAGGCCGTGAAGTGCAGCGTACGGCTCGCGAGCAAACGTTCTTGCAGCGTCCAGGCTCTGGTGAGGAGCGGATAGCTAACGTCGTGATAGGTCCGTTGGTAGACAAGGTCAGAATGTAGCAACGGCTCTCGTACTTGGATGATACATTCCGCTCCCGTGCTGTCTTTGATCGGTACACTCAGCACACCATAGTTGCGCTTCCCTCGATGCTTGTCCGGTTTGGTAGCGTCTTGCGATGAGATCTTTTCTAGATGCCGAAAGGTGAGGATGCCACAGGTTGGATCCCGAGCCGCATCGGTGGCAATGGTCAAGAATGCATTCTCATATACATCGGCCATGCGCGCCGCCTCCTTCTCCCAGTCTGACGGCGAGTCCTGGATGATGCAAAGGGCGTCGATCCACAAGTAGCGCACTCCGAGACTACGGCATATCAGGATAGCATGCCGGAACGATTCCGAGAGACCGTCCCAAGTGATGCCAGCTTTCCGCTGCGCGAAATTCAAACTCGTGGTTGTGAGATTGAGAACTTTACCCCAACAGTAGCTGAGAGCAATGTAACACGCCTTTGAGTTCGGAGGAGGCTCGTGAAGACGTACGTTGACGGGTCGGTCAGGTTGGCCGAGGTCCAGAACTCGTGTTGGAAGGGTTTGAACGCGGTCTGACTGGCATTGGGGATGCTCCTGTTCGCATATAGTAATCCAGCGTTTGCAAAGCTCAAGGCAGCGCTCCAGATCAAGAGACGGCCCAATATCTCCCGCCGGACCGATAATCGGCCAAGGTGTTGTCTGGTCTGTACTCAGGTGGACGTGTTAAAAACTGTCGCATTCTGACAACATCCAGATGTTGAACCTACTGCTATACGTGAAGAACTCTAATCCTGGGAAGTGCTTCTCCTTGGGGAGCGGGTATAATTCCAGCAGCAACGTCTGCCCGAGGATGCCGCTCAGGCTGATATGCACGGGTTCGTCCTCATCAACCGTCGTCCCTGCAAGCTCCGTGGCCAGTTCACCGTGGAAGTGGAGTAAGGCGTCCCAAACCAAGCGGCAAGTTGGGCATCCTCCATCGGCCGACTTACGCCATTCTTGCATGGGAACATACAATTCAAACGTCTTGAGTCTATCAGGGCCTGGCCAATTCGTTTCATCAGGTGATTCGTTTGTTGTAGCATCGACTCGAAGACTATTGCAGATGCTGCAGAGTGACATGGTTGAGCCAGCTAAAGAAGAGTCAGGCCGGATGGTGGAGCTCGAAGGAATATGATGACACACACGTCGTGAGGTCGAGTTGAAGCCAAGGATCAAACCAAAATCTCACCGTTCAGGACTGCGTTTTCTCGGCTCTAATATAATCCGTTCCCTTTTTTCCAAAGTCGGGAGTAATACCTACCATTTTTAGTTATCGAGAAAGACACCCTCATTGGATCCCTGATTTTCCCCGTAAAGTCAACGGATGAGGCACCGAAAGTGGGTTTCTGTCCGGCATGCAGCGAGGGTGGCTCTGGTGACTTGTTGCAGTACGTTAAGAAGAGGTATGGGTTCGTTCTAAAGTAGAGGGCCTGAAAATGCCCCTGCTAAGCAACAAGATCTACACTACTGGCGTCTCCGGATGTATCTCTGGCCATTCGTCTCCGTCAAGCGACGGAACCTTCTCGTCGCTGCCAAGACAAATCAGTAAAGAAGGTCGAACTGAACTTCGGTGGCGGCAACAATGTTCTCGACTTCGGGTCGTATGCGCCCTGCTCAGAGGCCGAGGACCCTCATAAGGGCCGGTACATTGCATTAACTTGATCTTGCCTTTTGGAGGTGTCGGTCGAGTAAGCCATCGTCCACATAATGAGAGTAGAACAGGGCAACCTCGTTTGTCACTTCCGCGAGAGCTGCACCCGCGTGCTCAAATGCAAGCGGACCACCCCAGCCGACACATTTTTGGGCAGTGTAACCCGGGTTCCTGACTTCAGCCCAAAGCTCCTTTTGGGGCAGCCACGAAATCATGATACAGCTGCCATAGCGGCTCTCATCGGCCGTCTCCATTGATATGGGCATGCCTTCAGGGTTGACAAGCGACAGCTCCCAAGACAGCGCCTCGCCGTCGTCGGTGTCATCGCCATCCGCATAGAAGTTGTTGATAGCCAGAATCATCCGCGAGTAACGGCTATCCATGAATCGCTCGGGCAGGAACCACGAGATGGCCTCGGCCCTGTCGGCCATAACCAGACGACTCTGGGCTTCCCGCTCGTAGTGGCGGACGCATGCGTTTGCGCGTTCTTCGTCCGAGGCAGCCTCGGGCAGAGGAAGGGTGACGACTTCGATCCGGTCTGGCTCGTAGTGCGTCTTATTGCGGCGACGAGTCCTCTCGGTGCGTTCGAACAAGGCACGCGCGAAGCGGGCGCTGCGAGCCGGGCGTGCGGTGTGAGTCGTGTCGTAGACGACGCAGCCGAAGGCGGGACGGAGAGGCCGAAGATCGGCTTCCGTTTCGGAGGTAGTCTCAGGGACCTCGTACGCGGCAAAGGTCGGGGAGCCATCGTGGCTGGGCGCGGGTTGGACGATTGTTTTGTACTGTGGTAGGATGCAAGTTTCTGAACCCAGTCCCTCCCCCTCATCCTCGTCGTGTTTTCGTGGCGTCCAACCGTCGGCGAGAGCCGCGCGACGACAAACAGGACACATCTTTTTCCAATATAAGATGTAAAGCTTGAGGAGTCGGATGCTTTACTTGTTGTGGATGTTGTGATTTTAGGGGATTTTAGGTGGTTAGTAGTGGTGAGGTATTTGTGTGTTGGTGTTTGTGTTGGTGTGTTGTCACACTCAAGACCGCCCCGCAGCACAATAACCGCGAATTGCATACATAACAGAATGTAAATCCATTACTAACTCCAAAACTTCCCGACCAACACCAACACCAACTAAACGCAGTCCCAATTCCTCTGGTTCTTTAAGATAGCCGAGGCCCAGACACTCTGTGTGTTCCAGCAGCTGACAGTAGGCTAAAGCTTGGCGTCAATCGTTCCAACAACAGCTTGTCGCCGGCTTCACAGAGGACTATGCCAGGCTTTGGTGACGGTTGGTCTGACGGCACATGCTACTACCTACGTCTCCCCGATTGTGATTACGGGCAGACTTGAGTTGCCGTGCCTCACTGGTCTTCCGTGGGAGCCCCGGTGCAGCCGTTCCAACCGACCTCCCACCAGGTGTTCGGCGGACCAACCGGCGCGTGCAACGGGAACGTGTCTGGATTCGGCCGGCACGGCGCGCCGGCCACGGTCGCCCGGGGGCAGGGCTGTTCCTTGGACCCCCAGCACAGGCACGACGACACACCGGCGGCAATCTTGGCTGCCTCTTGGGCCTTCCTCTCCGCCTCGGCCGCCCTGATAGCCGGCTCCTTGGCCCACCTCTGGAACGTGTTGTCCCACGTCCTCGTCGACCGCAAGATGACGTCCCGGTCGCCGATGAGGTCGAAGCCGTCGAATCTCACTGTCGGGTCCACGTACAGCACCTCATCGGGTCGGACGTCGGACTGGCAGTCGCCGTGCATGACGCCGCGACAGGCCAGGATGTTTTCCCTCTCCCGCTCGATCTGCCCATGCACGCCCTTGATCCAGTCGCCAATGGTAAGCAACCCTCCGTCGCCCGTTCCGTGGATTGTCGCGCGCGGTCCTTCGGCGGGTGGCCGATCGAGTCCGCAGCAGTAGACGCGTCTGCAGGCCGGTATCTCAAAGTCGTCGTCGTCCACGTCTTTGCCCTGCTCCTCCGCCAGGTCCTCGACCATCCACCACTCGTCATCGGTCGGCTTAGGGACGGCCAGGCGCGCGCCAAAAGTTGCCAGACCCTCGTCGTCGTCCAAATCGGCGTGCGTGCCGTGCTCGGTGAGCCAACACTCCTCCCACATGTCCAGGGAGGTAATGTAAACGACCATCGATGACACGGGCTGGAGGGTGAGGGGTTCTGCGGCGATGGGGTGCGTGGCCAGGCCGTAGGGCTGCTGGGGGGAGTTGGCATCCGTGGCGTCTTCGAGCACGCGGATGGACTCGATGGGATCCCACGCGCGCCAACGGAGGCGTAGAAGATGCGGGGAGATCCACGCCKCCGTTCTGCCGTCGCCACTTGTAGGTGGGAGGGAGACTAGCCGGGATGGATGGGAGGGGGTTTTCTGCCATGATGAAGGAGGGGATGAGGGAGATGAGCTCTGTCTTCAATGTTGTGCGGGAGAAAGACAAGATTTGCTTTAGTTCAAGCTGGGCACTGGGCAGGAGGAGGCGGTCCATAAAACAAGCACGAAACCGAGGTGTGTTCTAATCAGTCGTCCGATACAGCAGGGGGGACAGAATACAGTGAACCAGAACCTATCCTAAGTGAACAATCATTAGCAACACACAACTTGTAGCTAAAAGGCCGTGATTCATAGTTGTCAAGACTCACAATCTGAGCGATGCTGTAATTCACGCCACAAGTCTACCATTAGTATAAAAGAGACCCTTCTCATCAACCAAAATGGAACTTAGAAACCATCATCAACAACTAACATTCTACAAAACACAAGCCAACCAAAGTTCTACAACTCACAAACAGCCTCTTGAACAAATTGCACGAAACCACCACTCCAGTAAGCGTCAAATAGAGTCTTGTCCGTCAATGGCACCTTGATACTGACAGTGTCATAGACTGAGCAAATTGTCCCTTCAAATCTTCAAAGACTCATCAAAGACATCACAATGTGCGACTACGAGGAGTTCATGTTCACCTGTGGCCACTCCATTACTAAGATGAAGTCGGAATGCCACTTCCGCCGCAACGACCCTGGCAAGCAGTGCTTCGGCGTGAAGGTCCTGAAGGCCACATGGTTCCAGGGCGTCCCCTGCGCCAGCTGCATCAACAATCGACAAGCACGCCGGTAGGGCTGCAATGATTTCAGTAGCAGACTATGGCGTGGCATCTAGTGAGGGAAAAGGAGTTCTTAGGACGTTAGATACCGTGCCTGCTTGCAGGACTCAGTATTAGTGGGTGCCAGAAACTCTAGAATAGTAAACCAACAGAGTCATTTCACACAAGAGGCAAGCCATATTTGTAGGCGTGAATTTTTCGACGGTTGAATTCTTTCAAAGTTTCCAAAGAGTACATCTAGTCCTGGAATGACCCTACTTTCCCAGCTGCTGCTTGAGCAACTCCTCCTCGTCAGTGACCCTCCCAGCTTCGAACCACTTCCTCTCCATCTCAGAGTTCCTCAAAGGGGGCTCGAGCCCGTTGACCCTCCACAGCTCCCTGCGCGACTCGTAGATGCCCGACTCCCAGTCGATGCCCTTGGGCTTCAGGATGGGCCGGATGACGTCGTCGAATGCCCTGATGAAGGCGGCCTCGACCTCGGGGCTCTCGAAGACCTTGGCGATGTGGTAGATGGCGATGGTGCAGACGTCCTTGGACGGCTCGCCCGCGGTGTAGATGTTGCCCGGGGCGAACTCGCAGAAGTGGGCGTGGCAGTAGAAGGCGGGCAACTTGGCGAAGGTGTAGACCTTGGTCATGCCCTCGGCGATCTGCTTCTTCTCGGCGTCGGAGAGGAGGCCGGCGGGAGAGTTGAAGACCCACTTTGGCATTTTGGCGGCTCTGGTGAAAGATTGGAGGGAAGAGAATGTTGGTGTGAATGTGTGTGGAGTTTGTTGGCTTGAATGGTGGTGATGAGGTTGACTTGGTTGTCTCAGACCAGACTCATGGACGACCATGCGACGCCCTTATATACAGCTGGACAGACAGCGACAGCGATTCACTTCGGCGTGGAAAGCTCGCTGACTCTCGCAACTGTTGAACTCAACCTTTCGGCCTTGCGAAGTAATCGATATGCTGTAAGGCGTGATGAAGTAGGGCGTGGGACGGGGTTCCACAGCAATACCAACACCTCAATTGCAATTCTTCAGCCGCCGATTACTGAACATTCGTTGAATCCCAACAGTTCAAACCTACCCAGTCAACTTCATTCTGTATTCATGGCAATTCAGCGAGAACATGTATCGATGTCTTACTCGGGAGCAACGGCATCAATGCAGAACCTCGGTCCATGATCGGCGCCCTGAATAATAAGCCACCTAAACAGTGTCATGTACTTTTCACCCTTCATTATTAATTATCTTCGTTTGCCGTACCGTATTTGTTGACTTCAATGTTACCACAAGGCGGCCTCAATACACCCCTGCTCGACAAGACATGAGTCACCACGCAGGAGGCCCTCAGCCTTCCCTCTAAACTACACGTGTCCTCACAGATACTTGAAAGTTCTTGTAAGCATGAGGCCTCCCACGACCATCAGAAGACCCGAGAAGAGAACGGCCATGGTGAAGTCCCTGCTGTCCGAAACGATCGCATACACGGCACTCGGTCCCGCCAGAACACCCAGCCCCATGATACTGTTGAGCAGGCCAACCTTGGAAGCCAGGTTCTCAGACCCGAAGATGTCCGAAACCACGACGGGGATCAGACTGACAAAGCCGGAGCCCAGAAGACCAACGTGCACGACGAAAACAGTCATCAGCGCCGTCGGCGTCGTGGGCTCTGCCTTCAGCAGCACGGCCGGCAGCCAGAAAGCCAGATGGCCGCTACCGCAGAGCAGGAAACTCGAGACCAGCGCAGTCAGCTTCCCTTAGCGGTCGGCAAACCAGCCGACGCCCAGGCGTCCGGCGATGGAGAGGCCGTTCATGAGGCCAACGAGCCATGCAGCGTAGGTGGTATCGATGCCTTTGGAGACGGCGGACGCGGGAATCAGGAAATAGCGAGGAAGGAAGCCTGTCATCGCCACGGTCCCGGAGACAGCCATAACCAGGAAACGACTGTCTTTGAGGAACTGGGTGTCGAAGATACTCCTAAGCCCTCGAGACTGCCGCGGACGCCCCTTATTGATACGCAGGAAGGCGACGCAGGAGAAGGTCAGCAGACCAGCGGAGATGTACGCCAGCGTGCGAAACGTCCCAGCCAGGCCGAGCCTCTCGATCATCACGCGCGTCGAGTACGGGCCGATGCATCCTCCCAGCGCACCGCCGGAGACCACGAAGCCGTTGGCGAGTCCATGGCGCCTGAAGTACTGGCCCGAGATGCTGACCGCCGGGTAGTAGACGAAAGCTGTTCCCAGACCGTACGCCAGGCCCTGGGAGAGGAGGAGCTGGTAGAACTGGGTGCTGACTGAGGCTGCAAAGAGTCCACCGACGATGAGCACGGATCCGGTGACCAGGGCGATTTGGTACCCCATGATATCGGCGAGCCGTCCAGTCAATGCTCCAAGTATCATGTACAGGCTGGAGGAGAGGGAGCCGATGAGGATGATTTCAGACGACGGTCGGTCGGGGAAGAGCTCCGTTTCGTAGTATTCTTGGAAGACGCCGAAGGAGTTGGGCAGGCCGACGGCGATGAACAAGATGCTGAAAGCGGCCACAAGGGCCGCCCACCGCGATGCATCCCGGGCAGGGACTGATCGGATTGGAGCCGGCGCCTCATTTTGGACGCTTCTCTCTTCGAAGCGAACGCTGCTCGAGGGCGCAAGTGTTTGAAGCTGCGTTGCTGACATAATAGTTGTGCCTGATTATTGTGTTGATGTTGAATTAAGAGCATTGGAATGGAAGACCTAAGTTGGAGTCGGGAGGAGAAGTCATTCCAGTCCTTTCTATTGGTTTTCTCGGGCCGAGCAATCGCGTGGCGAGACTGACGGCATTGTACCCTCGCCCCCGAGAGGAAGTCCGATCCCGGCGGTGTCACTCACTTCACCGCCAAGCCTCCTTCTTGGTATCTCGGCGCCGGGACGGGCTTTCCGGACATGAACCCAGTATCGGATCGGTGATATGAAAGATTGACTTTCCTGGATTAGGGCTTAAGTTGATTGATTCTTGGTTTCAACGACGGAATTCATTGTGATATGAGAGAGAACGAGCAGTCACTCATGTGAACGTGCAACATGTCCAAAGATCTCTTGTATTTGCAGTGCCGTATACGGCAATCTAGGAACGACAGACGAAATCTCAACACGATCGTGCCGAGATGGGTATCCGCAAAAGACTCGCTAAATCAAACCCAGACTAGCTCTTCTGCAGTCCGAACCGAACATCCATCTTCTTGTGTTATACAGATTTTATGACAGCCATCCTGTCGGGTGGAATGACTTAGATTCGGTTTGCGGTCGTCCAGCGATAGGCGGGTGGAGTGAGATAGCTCTCTACCTCGACGACGGGCATCTCCCCGAGAGTCGAAGAGCTGGCGTGGGAGTCGATAGAGCGACGGTTGCTGTTGCGCTGCGCCATAACGCGCTTCGAAGCCTTAGCGGCGGGGGAGAGGGTGAAGGAAAAGCGTCTGTTGGAGCTGTGGGCTGTTAGCTGGAAGGTTTCGAGGTTCCTAGAGGTCTGAGTTGGCTTACTTGGGGGCCATGTTGATGATGTTGTATGTTATGGATGTAGGTTTGTTGGTAGAATTGTAGGAGTTGATTTTGAGTGCTCGATTGTTGTGTTTCCGTTTGTGATGAGAATGCAGCGTTTTAACTACTCTTTCCATCGTTGGTCGGGTAGAGGGCAGGTTTATATAGACATTTTCCACACTGAATCTATTGATGCCTCACCTGGGTACGAACTTCATCAACGTCATCCGCAGCCACCACACAATAAACACCGTCAATCTCATCCTCGCCCTTCTTGTCGAAACCCTTCTTTTACGGTTCCGAGTCCCAGCTGACCGAAGATCCAGAGCATCGCCATCGCCAACTTCGGTGACTGAACACCACAAACACGCGCCTCCTCGTCAACGGTCGCCCAATCGAGTGGCTGTAGTCGTCACGCGCCACCGAAGATGACGCCTCTCCAGCGATTTGCGCCCCGGGGCTGGTGGTGTGGTGATATAGAAGCTCACCCTCTCCCTCCCGGTGCGGCGCAGTCCAATCGCGGGAACCGCCAATCCTCCGGATCGGCGGACCCTGAGCTGCTTGGAGGACCCTTCTTGCATCACCGTGCAGGCCAAGAACACCCCTCTTTCATCGCTGAGACCTTTGCCGACCGAGAATCATTTCCGTGTCTCGAATAATTGCTTACAATCTTTGGGAGGGCAATTTCGCGAGTTGAATGGTTCGGCTTCGCCGTTGCGTGCCGCGTGCCATCAGATCATCGCAAACGCCAGGCAGAGCTCATTTTGACTATTTTAAGGCGGCGATAAAATGAGATTGCCGTGTTGATCCTTCCCCTCTCTTGTCAGTCATCGTGGAAGGTTCTGGGCCAGAAGTTCGCGTGCGCCTGGCGCTGACGACACCGTCTGCGTTGTAAGGGGAGTGAGACTTCTCTTGGGAACTACGTAGTTTCCAAAGGCACCTAGAACCAAGACGGAAATTGCGAGAAGCGTTGTCAGTTAATGCAGGTCTCTCTCTCTCTTTTCTCAGCGCGCCACTGAGTTGCCTGGACACACGGTCGGTTGTGCCATAGAAAATTTTCATGTTTCAATTCCATCTCTCTCTCACCAGAACACTCTTCCTGCTGAGACTGCAAAGTCCGCCTGCGTCCTTGCAAACTCCATCTCTCGGACGGACAAAGACGGACAAGGACGGACTTGACATCCCTGTCTTTTCTCATCCTCTTAGACTAAAAAGGGTTTCCGACTCATGATGAATCATCGTGGGTCTCCGGGGTGGCTGCCGCACAGACAACAATGGGCCTCCACGCGGACACCGGGACAGCAGAATAGATTTTGAGCTCAATATCTTTCAAGTGTATAAAGGAGATTGTCAAAACAAGAGCATGTGTCTTATTCTATTGTATCAGACTTTCAGCAATCAACCAGCTCACTTCCAAGCTCTCTCATCCACGAGACCATCCCTGTCCGGCCCAGAAGCCCCCACCATGAAAGCCTTCCAATTTCTCGGCCCCGATGAGGGGCTCGTCCTCCGAGATATGCCGGTCCCCACTCCCGGCCCGGGGGAAGCCCTGATCCGCGTCAAAGCCGCCGGGCTTTGCCACTCGGACACCCACGTCCTGCACGGTGGCGGAGCAGCCTGGATGTGTGCCCTCCCAGTCACCCTCGGGCACGAGGTAGCCGGCGTGATCACGGAACTCGGCGAAAACCCACCACCATCATCATCATCAACTCCCCTCAACGTCGGCGATCGCGTCGCCGTAGCCTGCGTAGGCCACCCAATCCAGGAACGAAACTTTAACGAGGCCCTCGGCGTTGGACGTGACGGCGGCTACGCCGAGTACGCGCTCGCCCCCGTTTCGAACCTCGTCAGAATCCCGGACGGCGTTGGATTCGCCGAAGCCGCCGTGGCAACCGACTCCATCGCCACGGCTTACCACGCTGTTGTCGCCGAGGGAAAGGTCTCCGAGTCCCACACAGTCGCAGTTATCGGCCTCGGCGGTCTGGGGCTCAACGGCGTCGCGGTCGCCGCGCTGCGCGGCGCCAGGGTCTTTGGCGTCGATATCAACGCCAGCAAGTTCGAGGCGGCTCTGGCCGCGGGCGCGATCAACTGCGCCGCGAGCCTGGAGTCATTCTCTGGCGAGATGTTCGACGTTGTGCTCGACTTTGCCGGCGCGCAGGCGACGGTGGAAGCTGCCGTGTCTTCGGTGAGGCCTGGAGGGTGCGTGGTACTTGTTGGGCTTGCGTCCGAGACGATTCGCATACCTACCGCTGCGCTCGTCACGCAGAACGTTTCGTTGAGGGGTTCCACGAGTGCTAGTGTTCAGGAGTTCCGCGAGGTGTTGGAGTTGTTGGCTTCGGGGTCGTTGAAGCCTCACATCACGGAAGTCGCATTCGATGACATCCCTCGCAGCCTCGAGATGCTGGGAGAGGGGGAGGTGAACGGTCGTCTGTATGCTATTCCCTAGTCTTGACATCTGACCTTAATAGGCCAGTTGAGTAGCTCTTGCGTTTAATTTGACTATCATCGATGAACCACATGACTTGTAGGGAACGTGCCCTAGAGAAACACCCTCTTCTTACACTGCTGATCCAGCTCTTGCCCTCATCGCTCGGTATCCATATGTCGGTGTCTATATGTCTTAACCTGAGTGTCACCCACGCCTGTATGCTGCTCTAGCAATTACGTCTAACTGCCTCGTGACACTGACGACATGGATTCTCTTGCCCGTGCGCTGCCTGCAGATGGCCGAAATCGTCTTCGCGGACGAGTGGAGCTCGCTGACCTGCGCCGGCGATTTGACGTCGTCCACAGGTCGTCTGTTCAGCTCGGCTATGCCGAAGCCGGGCACAGCGGTGAGACCCTGCGCCTCAGTAAGACGTGCATCGTGGAAAGCCGATTTGCAGTATGTAGCACAGCAAGTAAGCCAAGCCACGAACGGCTATCGATCTCAATTTCCTATCGGCAACCGCACGGCGACTCCATCATTCCAGGGGCGTGTGAGGGCTCCGTCTTATCGTGAATTTTCATCCCCTGAAGTTGGAGGACCATGGATGCGTCATGTCCATGATCCGATGAGTGTCGGGGCTTGGCCAACTCTTTAGGCTACTACTGGTGGAATACTATCGTGATAGCTGAAGCTATTCGGGGCTGTGTACGTAAGCAACCGCTTACTTCCGCGGCTTACTTAAGTAACTTTGCTCTATCTCTAGCCCCTATAAGGGGGCCTTCGCTTTTACTCCTATATATTATAGGACTTAGAGATTAAGCCGTTACTTTACTTTACTTTAACTACTTATACTTAACTATATAATAGTTATAAGTTTAGTTTATACTATACTTTTAAACTACTATCTTTAAAGTAAATATACTTACTAAAAAATATTTATATAAATACTTTTTTATTATTATTTTAATTCTTTTATTACTATTTTAACTTAATAATATTAAACTTAACTTTAAAGTTAACTTTTTCCCTTTTATCTTTTTATAAACTTATAGAGTATTATAACTACTTTATATAGTATAAAAACCTTTAGATTAAAGTAGTTATATAAGGAGTTTAGTTTTAAATTAACCCTAATAACTTTAAATTACTAAATAAGTCCCTAAAAAAAATATCCTTAATTTTACTTACTTAGTAGTTAAAAAATAAAAATATAGAAGTAGAACGAATTTATTATATTTACTTTAGCTTTTAGAAAAAAAACGTAATTTAGTATTAACTAAGTACTTTAATTAAAAGTAATAATAGTAAAGACCCTTTTTAGTAACCTAGAGTATAGACTTATTTAAAAAGTAAAGTAAAGAGTATTTAGACTATAAAAAAGTAATTTAAAGATACTTTAAAGTCTACTAAGAATAATAAAACTCTTAAATAAAATATACTTAATAATAATAAACTTAAGTTAATCCTTAACTTACTTTTTATTAAATAAAATAAAGGAGTACTTAAAAAATACCTTAGTTTTATTTTTAATAGAACCTTTAATAATAAAGTCTAAAAGTAAAAAGTTAAAGCCCTTAAAGAAATCTAAATATATATTAATAACTWAGTTTTTAATAATATTTTTAAACCTATTTAAATTAAATTCTTTAAATAAAAAGATATAATACTTTAAAGCTTATTCTAAGTCCTTTATACTAAATACTCTCTAAGTAATATAAGCCTTTTTACTATAATTTAATAAAAGTACTAAGTAATACTTTAAAAAGCAAATACTAGTATTATACTTAGTACCTAGCTATAAGAGTTTTAAATAATTTACCTTTAAGTAACTTAATATAAACTCCTAAACGTTATAAAACTACTTATAGTTTAAGACTTCTTTATTACTATTAAGTAAAAAATCGCTTTAAATTAAGTGTAGAACGAATATAAGTAGGTTATTATAAAAAAAAACTTAACTAAACCTAGATTTTAATTAAGAACTACGTATTTATACTTAAAAACCTTTTTTATAAAGATTTATTCTTAAAGTTTAAAAGTAAATTATTTAGTATCTTTTTAACTTTTATAAACTACTCTAATACTATAATCTTTAAGGCTCTATAATCCTCTACTACTAAGTTTAAAGGGATTTAGTATATCTATAGTAAAGAGTATAATTAGTTACCTATTAAGTACACGCGTATCTACTTTATAGTTTCTAAATAAAGTAACTACTCTTATATTAAAGTCTCTACTATAAATACTAAAAAAATTTAAAAAAAGCTTAACTTAAAAAAGCACTAGAACCTTTTAGTTAAACTTACTCGTACTAACTAAATTTAAGTTAATCCCTTTTATCTATAAAGCTAGGGTTAATTCTTTAACTAAAAAAAAAAGAAAAAAAAAGGTAAAAGAGTAAATACTTTAAATACTAAAGCTACTTCTAAACTAACTCTTCTAAAGACATACTAAGTTATAGTTATAATTAGTAATTAACTAGTTTAAAAGGCCCTAAAAACCCCTGCCTTACCTATATATATTAGTAACGTTTTTTCTACTCCTTTAACTACTCCTTATACTTTAAGTATATATATAGTATTTAATAACTACAGTACAACCTATCTTATTAATAACCTCTTTTTCTTTAAAAAAGGCTCTATTAGGCCCCCTAATAAAGAAGTATATATTGAATTAAAAACTACTTTATACCCTATCCTAGTAGTTAGTATAAGGGTTATAAAAAACGTACTTAATAGTTTTAATAAACTAAATACCCTTAACTTTATACTAATAAACGTTATATATATAAAAAACTTCTATATAAACATTATTTTTAAAGTACTTTTATAAAAAGTAGGTATTTAGTATACTAGTTTTAATACTTTACTCTATATAAGTAATAATAAAAAAAGTCTTATAGTTAAAAAGCTAAAAAATAAATAAATATTATTTTTTTTAAATACAAAGCTACTTCTTTTTACTTTATATCTCTATATATCCCTATTAGCTTTACTACTACTATAAATATAACTATATTAACTATAGCCTTTTAAAAGTCCTACTATTAACTAAGAAACTAAAGTAATAATCCCCTTATATAGTATCTTTAATTTAGTTACTTAGGACCTAAGGCACTTAGCTATTTCTTACGTAACGCTTAAAGAGTAAAACTTAAAGGCCTAATATACCTTTAGTATAAGTATTATACAATAACTTATACTACTTAAGTAATTTTAAAGTAAACCTCTAAAAGTTATACTATAAAGCTATATAAATAGATTTACTAAAATCTCTTTAACTACTTTAAGGGGTATAATTAAAGCTACTAGTTTATAGTAATTAAAAACAAGTATACTAGCTACTTCTTTACTTTTCCCTATATTAATAAGTAATATAAATCCGTTTTTTATATATTAAAGATATTTAAATACTAAGTAGTAAAGTAGTATAGTATATTTATTTATAAAATTTATTAAAACGTTAAGTATATAGTAATTATAATATATAACTATACTAAATACTAATAATAGGCCCTAAAAAAGGGAATTAAAATTAAAATAACTCTATTATATATAAAAAAACTAAATAAAGGGGGTAAGTATACTAAATAGAAAATAACGCTTTAAGTTATTAAAATACTTAAAGCGTCTAGCCTCCCCCTTATTTTATAAGTTAAAGTAGCTATAGCTATAGCCTTCCTTTATAATATAAGCCCTTTTAAATAAAAAGTATAGCTCTTTTTAATTTAAATTAAAAAGGCCTAGTTCTACTAGTACTTTTACTAGTAAAAACCCTTTTACTAGGCCCTTTTAATGTATAACCTTTACCCTTACTAAAGCTAAACGTACGCGTATAGTTATAGAGTATACCCCCTTAAAAAAGACTATAAAGTAAATTAAAAAAAACACAACTTTAAAGTAGAAATAAAAGTATATATTAAATACCTTATAAACTACGTTTTAAATACCTATAATCTTTATTAAATCTAAGTACCTTTACTTAAATAAGTTATTATTATATATAATATAACTTTTAATAAAATAAAGTTTTACTTAAAGCTAGACGTAAAAGTAGTAAAGTAAAGTAAAGTAGTTTATACTATAGTTAAAGCTATTTAAAAGCCTATTTCCTCTTTTAATACTAAACTTTAAGTTTTAAGTATTTTTAAAATAACTAATACTCTATTAATATATAATAAAAAAGAATTATTTTTATTAATACTTACTCTAGTAACTAAGAATCTTAGTAAGAGTATTTTAGAGGCCCTACTAAAGCTATTTAACTAGTATAAAGAGTAGCTATTAACCCCGGACTCTATACTAGTACTTAAAGAGACTTAAGGCTATATATAGAGAGTAAAAAGCCCTATACCCCTTACTAGTATATATTAAACTAGTAAACTACTATTATCCCCTAACTTACTCTTTACTTTAAAAGTTAACTCTTTTTATAAAAGGATTAAAAATAAAATTATTATAATAATTAATACTAAAGCTCTATAAAAACTAAATATAAAGGTTAAATCTTTTTTACTTTAAAAAAGCGACTTACTTCTTTTTTTAATATAGTTATATATAGATATAGAGAAACTAAGTAGCCCTTTAGAGGGATTAGAGTAGGTATATAACTATAAAGATCTAGGTTAATTTAAAGTAAAGTTGTAAAAATTACTATACTTCTATAACTACTTTGTATTTCTTAATACTAAATATAACTAGAATACCTTTTTTAATATATATATACTAGATTATAACTATACCCTAAAAGAAGTAACTTAGGGATACTATATATACTATTATATAGTCTTTACTTTAATTAATAAAGTAAAGTAAACTAAGTCTATTATACTAGAAACTAGAGTTTACTTAAGTTAATTTAGTAAAGCTTTAACTACTTATTAGAATATTTATTTACTACTACTAAAGTTAAAAAACTACTTTTATAAAGTAGTAAATAATAAAGTATTTAAGTTTAAAGAAATAGGGGCGTAAAAGGTTATAAACTTTTATAAAACTAAAATAAAGCTAATCCTTTTTAAGTAAGTATTTATATATAAACTTAATAAGAATAGATACTTTTAGTACTATAAAGTAAAGCTTTATATCTGTAGGGATTTTTAAAAGAAGTATCCCCTTAAGTAGACTTATGTAGCTATACTTATAGTTTATACTTTTAGAGTTACTATAGCCTTTATAGTATAATTTAACCTTAAAGTTAACTAGTTTAACGTTATTAATGTATTCTTAAATACTAAAAAGGGACTAAATAACTTATTAGTTATTTATTACTTTTTAAAAGGCTTTAAGTAGAGTAGTAAGCTTTTTAAGCTTTACTATACCCTTTATAGCTTTAAAAATACCCCTTTTCTTTAGTATAAAGAGTTTTTTTTAATCCTTTAAAGCCTTAGACTTATACTAATTAATAAAAACTTATACTTTTTTTAGAGCTATAACTACTATGTACTTATCCTCTTTTATATTAATAATATTTTTATTATATACTATAGAAATAATACTATAAAAGTAAAGTAAATTATTAAGGGTATTAAAGTAAAGTATAAACTTAAAGAGTAGAGAGTTATTAAGTAGTATTTTAGGATTTAAGTTATTTATAACTATAAAGTAAAGAAGATCTATTTTACTTATAATTAGTATATTTAATGTATTATAGAAAAGTTTAGTTTTATAGACTTTTACTATTCTTTAACTCTATTACTACTTACTCCCTTTAAGAAGAATACTAAAGACTCTATTAATAGTAAAGTAAAGTTATATTAAGAAAAAATTAGTTTAATTCTATATACTATAATTATAATTTATTTTAATATAGCCTTTATTTATACTATTTTTTTAAGATTCTTAATAAACCCTTTTTATAAATACTAAATTACTATAAATTAAGTTATTTATTACTTATATTATACTTACTACTTTTTACTCTACTATAGTAGCTTAGGGGGTAGGGGAGTATAGGTACTTTTAATTACTAAAGATACTTTATTTATAAATAATAAAGAAACGTAAAGGTTATTTTAGAGATATATTATTTTACTTTTTAATAGCTTTGTTTAGTAAAAAGCTATAAAGTAAAATACTATAATAACTTTAATAACTAAAGTTAAGCTTTTTAACTTTAAGTATACTATAAAAAAAATAATTACCCTTAAAAGGCTTTTTAAAGACCTTAAACTTAAACTAAGTAATATATAGTAAATTTACTATAATAATTATTAAACTATATATTTTATAGTAGGGGAAAGGGAACGTATTTTAATATAACTTTACTATATTAATATATAAAATATATAGCTTTACTAAGAGTATACTAAAAAGTTATTTAACGTTATTTATATACTAACTAATAAAATACTTACTAATAGCTTTATTAAAGTACTTTTTTATTTAAAGTTTAAATAATTTAAAATACTCTTTAACTTCTAAAATATTAAGTTATATATTATAAAAAGTAAAAGAAGTATATAAAGTAAATATAGCCTTAAGTTTATATTTATTTAATTCTTTTTAACTTAAGGGCTAAAGAGTATAAAAAGTTCTTATAAAAAAGCCGCCACTATACTATACTAAGCGCTACTACTAAATTAAATACTACTACTATTATTAATACTACTACTAAAGTAAACTTATACTATTATTATTACTACTACTACTAAAGTAGACTTATACCGGGTTAAAGTTAAATAATACTACTACTACTAAAGTAGACTTATACCTTTTTATATTTAGTTTATAGAGTATTTTTAAATATATTTAATATAAACTAAAATAAAAAGACTATACTTTAGTTAAAGTTAACTATAACTAAGGTATTAAGGTTTATTTAAGTAATAACTAAATATAAGGGCTCTTTATTATAAGTAGGAGAATACTCTTTAATACTTACTCTAACTACCTTTTTAGGGGTCTATAGAGCTATAGCTACTTTAAATAGCTTTAAAGGAGTTGTTTTTATAAAGGTTATTTTAACCCTAGAAGTTAGTATTAAAGAAACTAAAGCCTTCCCCTTCCCCTTTTTTAAAAGAGTATACCCCTAGTTACTACTTTTACTTTTTAGTATTAATACTAGTAAAAACTAAGCCTTTATATTATTAAGGGCTATAAGGACGTAATACTTAGTATCCCTATACTAGGCTATAGTTTTTATAGTAAAGAACCCGTTTTATTAGTACTAAATAAAGCTATTACTAAAAAAGGGAGTATAAGGCTTTTTTTTATTTTTATAATAATAATACTTTAAGCTATTAATTAAAGCGTTATATATACTAGGGTCTCTACTAACTAGTATACTATAAATATACTAAATATAAGTAAAAGCCCTAGACTAAATACCTTTACTATTAAAAACTACTATACTTTTAGTTATACTAGAGTAAAGTTAATAACTAAACTTAAGAAATACTATAAAATAACTAAATTTACTATAACTACTTAAGAGCGACTTAGGTGTTTTAGGAGTAGGAGGAGGTACGTTATTAAAAGGCCCTAAACCTTCCTTTTTTATAGCCTCCCTTTTAGCTATAGTGGGCTAGTTAGTAGAAGTAACTAAAGCTGCTTTTTTAGTATAGTATAAAGCTATTTAGATAGTTAGTATAGATTTATAGTAATAAAGATAAAGTCGACCTACTTTAAAAAGTTATAAACTCCTTATAATTAACTAACTAAGTAAAGTACTTTTTTTTTTTAAAATCTATATAAATATAAAGTTAGTTATAGTTTAATTAAAATAGTAATAAATAAACTTACTATTAGAGGGGGCGGGGGTAGTTTCCTACTTAAAAGGCTCTTTAAAGCCTCTTTTACTACTAGAGTCGTTAAGTTAGTTTAAATTAAAATATGTATTAGTATAGGTATTAATAGTATAAAGAGAAAATAACTAAATATACTAATAGTAGTATTAATAGCTACTACTATAGTTACTATAGTAGCTATAGCCTCTTTATTAGCTTTATCCTTTACGTACTTTATAGTATATACTATATATATAGGCTTAGTTTACTTTTTTTTTAAAAGTATTATTAACTATTATACTATATAACTTATTAAAATACTATATTTTAAACTAAGTACTATAGGTACTTTTAAACTATATAAAGTATAGTATTATAGTATTAGGGGTAAAACTAAGGGTATTTATACTTTATAGTAATATTATTACTAGGGGAAAAAAAGAGAAGAAATTAGGGCCCTTAAAGGATTATTATTTACTTACTTTAAGCTAGGTATTTATATAGATCTAATTAATTAAAAGTACTTAAGGATATTTATTAATTTTTTTACTTACTTTTTACTATATAAATAAAAGTATAACTACTCCCTAGTAATAGTAATAAGGTATTATAATAAAGTAAGGGTAGTATTAATAAAGTAAAGGGATTTTTATTTTATTTATTAGTCTCTTTTATAAAATAAAAACTTTTATTTATACTCTCTTTTATTAAATATTAATATATATATTTTTAGCTATATATTAAAAAGTTATAAGTATAGTATTTTTAGACTTTTTTTAAGTTTAGGGGGGTATATTATAATAGCTAAAGCTATTTAGGGCTATATATATAAGTAACTACTTACTTCTATAGTTTACTTAAGTAACTTTACTCTATCTCTAGCCCCTATAAGGGGGCCTTTACTTTTGCTTCTGTATATCGTAGGACTTAGAGATTAAGCCGTTACTTTACTTTACTTTAACTACTCGTACTTAGCCGCGTGATAAACACTAATGATGATTGGCGAATTTCACGGTCGAGCTGAAATACGGTATTGTGCTGGGAATGGTTGTGGAGCTGGTCGTTGCCCAGGACGAGTATAAAGTCCTTCTAAGGGCGCCCCTTCATGTTGTTCAAGTCACAGCTCTATCCAAACGCATTAAGCATTGAGTTCAGTCATATTACCGACACACTCTGCATCATACGAAGTCAGACCACTCTACTTTCCTAAGCCTTGGAAATGAAATCTCTCGCCATATTCAGCACTCTTCTTCTCACGGGCCGCAAGGTCGCGGCGGGAGAGTTCCGGCCCAACGAGGAACTCGTCCTCGTCGACTGTGGCATCGGAACGCGCCCAAACGGAGACTCTACCTCGCGCCAGTTCGCATACTACTCGGCCGGACGCAGTCCTGGAGGCGACACTAATGGCAAGGATCATTGGGTGAAGCCAGACATGATCGCCGAGGTTCCCTGGGATGGCTCGTACCCCTGGCGGAACTCGGGCGTCGAGGTGAAGCTCCCCAACGACGACCGCTTCCATGTCTGGATCAACCCAGCCGTTAAGGACTGGAGCAGCTCCAACAAGCAGTACGCCGGCGGGGCCACGCACGCCTTTGAGTCGCACCAGTTCCTCTGCTGGGGCGGCCATGGGAGACACGTCTTCGACCTCGCCGACGGTACGAAGTGCACGTCGGCGTACATCTGCGCGCACGAGACGGACGTCGCGCCGAAGCCGCCCAAGCAGGAGAACAACGTCAAGTTCTCCATGTCGTCAAATCAGATTGCCGTTCGGGTCCAGGGCACGAACAAGGATGTCGAGGACTGGCTGCCGAAGAACGCCCTCGGCCACGCCATCGAGGCCGTCGAGGGGATCCAGTGCAAGTCGTCAGAATACCAGATCGGCAGCGATTGTACGATCAGCTTTGAATGCAAAGCCACGTCCGAGAAGCGCGGCAAGAGAGTCGCCGCGGTCCTGCCCGATGTCATCGCCTCCGAAGTGGCCAAGACCAAGGCGACCAAGAAGGGCCGGTATCCCGGCAAGTGTCGCCCCATGGGCGGCTGCGAGCCCGACTACGAGTTCGAGTACACCGAGTACCAGTACCCCATCGACGGGACGGTGCTCATGACGCACTTCACGCCGGGCGACGAGGAGGACTCGGAAGGGTTCCAGGCCCATCTGAGCTGGAAGATCGAATGCAAGGCCGCCGGCTTCTGCGGATCTTTCTGTGGTGATTTCAAGGCTGCCAGTGATGTTATCGGCGGGCACTTGGGCACGGCGGTGAATGTCGTGTGTGCTGCATGCTAGTTGGACCCAAGCACCCATCCAGGTTTTCAATCATCAGAAAGGGATACATGTCTGTCGTGGAAGGAAAAGGCTGTCTGCGAAGAAATCGGTTGGGGGTTTCTGTCTTGTGGCTTTGATTCTAACTTCCTCCTGTGCATCAAATAGACTAGATTTGGGTTCGTCCCTGAGCATTCATTGCATATTACGTTAATCATCATCAAAATTTTCTGCCAAGCAAATATCCTCATCCACTACGTCCTCCCAGTCTCTTGCCCCTCAATAATCATGGCTTGCACTTCATTAGAGCAGAAGTGGCACCGAGTATGAGATAACTTCCGGGTTGAAAATAGATTGAAAATTGCTTCTCAAGCACTTGACAACAAGTCCGGTCTCTTTTGGTCCTTCAGCTGGAAGGCTCGGGATGCCCGGTTCTTAGTAGGGCCGGGCCCGGGTCCGTCCAGTCGGTCTTGCTTTGACTTCAAGGGAGCAGACTACCACAAGGTTCAATTAAGCCATTCCGCTCTCATTCCTGGGATAAGAGATACTCCAATACGCTGATGTTTCGAAACGTCGACCCGATGCTTTGCCTACTTACTGGCTTATGCAAACTATCGTACAATCCCTGGCATGTGTGAGACTCAAAGACGCGGCCGAAACTCAGCACTATGAAAGAACACCCGACGCTGAGTATAGGGCGTACAGACGGCACTCGAAGTGCGTCGCCGTTAAGCACTGCGACAGGAATGGCAAGAAGAGTTGCCATGACTCTCTGTAGGCAATCACTTGATCTCGAAGCATCTCCTCGGCCTTGCTACCCAGACACTTTGCAATGTGACCTCAATACCAGAGCTGTGGAAAACTCTGCAGCGTACCCCGGACCAATCTGGCATCGCGCCACCAACTCTCCCCGCCTCCTGTCCCATGGGGACTGCATGGCAAACGCGTGGCGAACACCTCCGCGCCCGGGGGAATAGCGTCCTTCCAGAAAACTCGAAAACGGTCTTCTGTCCGGTGATCCAGACGTTGTGCCCGGCGCGGCGAGCGAACCTAAGTTTCTTGGCCCGAGGCGATTCGGACTCTGAACCCGCGAACCAGAGGCTCTTGTCCTGCCCAGACCGGGAATGACTAGCAGGCCTAACCTAGACTTGCCTCGCGCTCGGGGGAAGGGCAAAATCTTTTTAGATTTATAATCGTGCCAGGTTCCCGTGACGAGTCCAGCTAAGCGGCCAAGGCTGCCAAGCCAATTCAACTGTTGCGGTCTCGTCGATATCGGAGATTACGAGAAGAAGCACCCAGGTTTTTCTGTTGTTCTTTCGCTCCAGTTCCGTTCTGCCGTCCCAACATTCTGGGCGGCGTGTTTTGACGTGCATGAACCTTATGGAAAGGCGTCCTCCCTGATATCCCATCTTCCGCGGATCTCTTCCAAGCTGTCGTTGACTTTGTCACGTTTTGTGGTGTCACGGAAAATGGCACAGAGACGTCATTTCTGCCACATAGAAATTGCGCACGCGAGTTGAGGCAACCATTCAGAGTTGATGGATGGGCGGCCGGCGGCTCGGAAAAGGCAGGAAATTTCGAAACGGGCCAGAAAGTCAAGGCATCTCACGTCACAGTCGTTTAAACTCCGCAAGACTCCGCGGCTCGCCTCGGCCTTGTATCCCTGAAAGGGACATGAGCTCCGGCGATCCCAACCTCAAAGAGACAAGCTCGCCTAGGCCGGTGAGGGCTTCATTGGACGACCTTTCCCACGTTGCCTCCCCCACCATCCTGCGGAGAAAAAAAATAGTAAAGAAAAATGCCACAATGCTTGCACCGTTCTAGTTTACCGCCAGCTTTCTTTGCTTTACGCGGGACCCAGGGCCGGCCCAGACTTCTCTTGCAGCCGCGCCGCGCTAGCTTCGGATTTACGCTTCTTGACCGGCACTTGAGGCGAATCGGCTTCTAGGCGGCGGGGCGCTCCGGTGGGAGCTTCGGTCCTACTCCGCTTGCAATGAGCAGATTCCCCAGTCCTTCCGAGTGTTTTCAACTAAGAGGAATCTGTGGGATCCCCTCGGGGAGCTTGGAAACTGGGGGAATATGAGGGGGAAGAGGGTCTCTCTACTCAGGAGTCGAACGTTTCTCATTCTCAACATGAGAGAGGCTCAGGGAGCAGCATGGATTTCCAATCCCCGGGCCCTCTTTGCATTCCAGGTGACCGTCGAACCCGGCTTTTGGGGATTGGGGCCATGGAGCCAATAGAGAGGCCTATCCCTACCCCGGGATGCAAGGTGACGTTCCCCGCGGCGCGGACGCGAAGGCGGTCTCCGAGGTGGTTTCTCTCAGCTCTGAACCAACCCTTGGTTTCTCTCTTTCTGTCTACAGTGTCTACCTACCTAGAACATGTTCCGGCTTATCCCCACGTCATCCTGATGCGGCCGAAGAAGCCCCATTGCAGCAGCAGCAGCAGCAGTGTCCTACCCTCCAAGTCAATGCCAGGGGATTTGCACCCCGGCCGTCAAAGTCTTGCATGCCACGCGATGCGCGCTCTTTCGCGATAAGACGGGGAGGCGGAATGGATGCAGCAAAATCTCGTCTCCCCACATTTAAAAATCCATCTTGACTTGTTGGGGGGGAGGGGCGTGGGTGGTTGTTCGTTACTCCGGGACTTGGCCGAAGCCTGTCAACTCTCATTTATAACCTTTTAAACTCCCGTCTTCCGAGATACCTCTTTCCTCGGGATTTATTGCGACTCAATCCAAACGTCCTCTCTTTCTCTCCGACCTCCTCCTCACATCTCATCCCGTGCCCCCCTTTTGGTCATACTTCCTTTCACGACAGCTCGTGTTGTGAAGGAACCAAAAAGAAAAGCCTGAGATCCGACAAGCACATCAGCAAAGATGGATAGCAAGATTGCCCAGGCCGAGATCTTTCGGGACATCCACCACAAGGACCACGTCGCGGACCTGGTTCCTCAGGATCCCAATGCGCCTCCCGTCATGGATCCGGCGCGTCGCGCCGCTGTCGAGAAGAGCATGAAGCGCAAGCTCGACCTGCGCTGCTCTCTGTTCGTGCTGATTTACATCATGAGTATGTGCCCCCTCGAACATCCCCCAGCTCAGCAACCGCTTTAAGTCTCGAAGACTAATAAGGCTTCCTTGTCTAGACTACCTCGACAGAAACAACATCGCCGCCGCCCGTCTCCGCGGTCTGCAAGATGACTTGAAGCTCAACGACACAGAATACGCCACGTGCTTGTCTATTCTCTATGTCGGCTACATTCTTATGCAGGTTCCCTCCAACATGATCATCAACAAGATCTCCCGCCCGTCCTGGTACATTGCCGCCGCCATGCTCGTCTGGGGTCTCATTTCGACCCTCTCCGGCGTCACTCATAACTTCGGCGGAATGGTCGCCACACGTTTCTTCCTCGGTTTTATCGAGGCCGCCTTCCTGCCCGGAGCGCTCCTCATCCTGTCCAAATGGTACACCCGCCGCGAGCTGACCACCCGTAACGCCATCCTCTTCTGTGGTAATCTCATCTCCAACGCCTTCTCCGCCCTCATCGGCGCTGGCGTCCTGTCCAACATGCAGGGCGTCCTCGGCCACGCTGCCTGGCGCTGGCTGTTCTGGATCGAGGGTGCCATCACCATGGCCGTCGCCATCTCGGCCGCCTTCATCCTGCCCGATCTCCCCACCAACTCCAGGGGCTTCACCGAGGAGGAGCTCTACGTCGCCCAGCTGCGCATGACCGAGGACGTCGGTGAGGCTGACGCCGACTCTGACGACATGGGCCCCATGGACGGTCTTATCATGGCCGTCAAGGACGTCAAGATCTACGTCATGATGCTGACCTTCACCGCGTACGTCGTCGGTCTGTCCTTCAACGCCTTCTTCCCTACTCTCACCGGCACTCTCGGCTTTGAGTACGTCCCGACCCTGCTCATGAGCTCGCCCCCCTGGGCCTTCTCCTGCATTGTCTCCCTCATCAACGCCTGGCACGCCGACCGCACCCAGGAGAGGTTCTGGCACATCGTCGGCCCCATCTGCGTTGGTCTCGTCGGCTTCGTCATCTCCATGTCCACCCTGAACATCGCCGCCCGCTACGTCGCTCTCTTCCTCCAGGCCAGCTCCTACGCCGGGTAAGTCCACTTTCAAACAGCAACTAATTTGAATATTCTGCTAATGAGAATTACAGATTCATCGTCTTCTACTCCTGGATCTCTTCTTCCTTCCCCCGTCCTCCTGCCAAGCGCGCCGTCGCCATCGCCATGATCAACGCTTTCTCCCAGCTCGGCAACGTCGCCGGCTCCTATGTCTGGGGCCTCAAGGCGAACGGCTTCCGCCAGAGCTACGGCATTGTTACAGCCATGTTCGGTGTCACCATCGTCGGCTGCTACATCTTCAAGGTCATCCTTGACAACCTCAACAAGAAGCTCGAGGCCGGCGAGGCTGCCTGGGAGGCCCACGGCGACGTCGCCCAGCAGACCGCCGACATCACCCACACCGACGATATGGAGGCCTCTCGCAAGCTGGGCAAGGGATTCAGGTACCTCGTCTAAGCGCCCGGCGTGTTACGCTGCGCTGTGGTAATCTTGAGAAGGAAAAAGGAAAGAGACAATCATCAAGATTAATGGTTATTTGATACCCATGAACAAAAAGAACCGAACTGTACGATTAGAGCAGGAAGCCTAGAGCTTGCTGTCATGTTTCAACAGCCTCGAAAAACCGTGGCTTACTTAGCAAGCATTGCATTAATGAAATGAAATAAATCCAACTATATGATCAATCTTTTGACGAGCAAAGAGTAAGCGCAGAAATGGGCGTCAACCATCTTGAACGCATGCAGGCAAGGGTCAATGTCTCCCCAGATGTCGCCCTGGAAGACATACCCCCGTTAGATTTGGAGAACGCGCAGGGGAAGATTGGAGAAATTTCCCCAAGTGTGACGAAAAGACGGCTGTGGAGACAGACAAACAGAATTTTTCAACGCGTCCGAGTTCCGTTGCCAAGTCTTTGTGGTATCCAGCTTCAAAGTGGGCAAAAACGCTTCACGTCAGGAGGAACGAAAAACTCCCGGAATCACGAGAACAACAATCCCCGCGTCTCCATATCCCGCACATCCCACAAACTGAAAAACTTACTCTGGGGGAACGAAGCCAGGGGAAAAACGCTCTGGAGTACTGGAGTTCCTCCACCTTTCCGCCCGCGTGTCCCCCTTGTGGAGCGCGTCGTAGCGCCAACAATCGCGGACTCTGACCGAGCACGAGAACAAACCCCGAACGCTGTGCCAGGGGGCTTGAGTCGCATGTGCCCACTTCCCCTCTCTTCCCCTCTCACTCCCCTTGGTCCACTTGGAATGCTACCCAGGGCAAAATCCTTGGAACCAGGTTCGACCCCAGTGTTGCCTCCGCTCGTCGGTTGCCTAGCTTGGAAAAGTGACGGCCTGTCGCGACGCGAGCCGACAGCTTGATCGAGTCTCGAATCTTGGAACGTGGAGTTGACTATAGGTTCAAGCTATCTCGAGACTTTGTTGAAGTCTTGGGGTTGTTGGCTGAGCCGCCGTTCAACCCTGTGACTCTCCGCGGATGAGTGATCTGAACCTCGCTGTCCTTCGACTTAACCCTGTGACATGAAAGGTCTGAGCATTAACGACTGGCACTTTTGAATGAGAGTCTACGAACCCATAAAATTAGTAAGAGACCAGCCAATGGTTGTTGAGAGAGCCAGTTGCGAAACGGAAGTTCGGGCCGCCCAACAGCCATCTGCTCCTAAGACTTCCATATGTGGCAGGACATGAAGCCTTCACGGCGGATAGCTCTCCCACTTCCGATCGTCGAACAGGGTTTCCATGATTGTTCATATTCAGGTCCCGTTTAATGTGATCGTTATCCCTATTCCCCACGTCCTGAAAAAGTTCCGTCACCGACAAGTCATGTCTGGTATCCAATCACAACAGTAACATTTCGAGATTCCAATTGACATGATGTCGACAGCACAAGACCCTGCATGCCCATCCCGCTTGAACCCATGTCTTCCCGTTCTCTGAACCTAGCTGAGGATCCCGCTCTTGCATTGCAGCATGCGTCCGAGACGCAGCGCGCGCGTTGATCACGCTGGCGGCGCCTACATTGCCCGAACCCGGTAAGACACATGGCCCAACCCCTTCATCGTGGATCGAAGGAACTCAAGTTGCCATCCATGTGACCAATTACGCCCCAGAAGCCCACCGGTGATGCTGTAGTCAACCGAATCCCGGCCCGAGCCGTCGTTGGTTGCCAACCCAGTTGCCTGGGACTCATCCGAACAGGATTATAGCCCCTGGCGGCTTGTCGTCATCACACAGCCCCTCTATCCTTACGAACACGGTCGAGATTAAGCCTGTTTGAGTAGCATTCTCGGCTTTATCCGAGTCTGTCGGCCTCAAGTGTTGCATACATCCCTTGCAAAGCAGCACTACTTGCGTCCACGTGGAAGCCTCCCCCAACAGGTACACTTGGCCAAATCGGTCATCAAGTGCCGGGGGCTCTCTTACCTTACCACTGAGATTCAGCGACCAAACGTCATATGTTCTTTTCCGTAACGCCCCACATACCGACGACTTTGGATTTACGATGTCGTCGAGTGTTTCTGTGGTTAAGCGGCTAAAGTCATGCCAAGCCGGGACGGTATTCGGGAAGAGGCGGGCTCCATATAGCCGACTTGTGCCGGCGACTTCAAGTGTGGAGTTCCACGCTATTTCGGGCGTAAGACCGACCTCAAGGTAAATCAGTCTCAAGGTATTGCAAGCTCAATGAAGGCAAACTCGGCGAAGACAAACTTGAGGTCTTGCGAGGCGTTGAATGAGTTGTTGCGTCCCCGTCCTAGAAGCAACAAACGCTTTCTCGGCCGTAATGAGCGGTAAAGTAAAAACGCTACAATTATGCAAGTTCTTCAAAGAGCAAATGAGTTTGTAAAGTTGAAATGAAAGCCCTTCGGTCCGAAAAATATAATCTTCCTCAACCCGTTGTCTCGGTGCCAGCTTTGGCAACGGAATGGTCGACCTCAACATGTTGCAGGCTTTGGGAGGTAGGAACGCCGTCCCTCTTTCCCGCTGAAGCGAAAAGAGGTGACAACGCAAACAGAAGCTCGGCAGCTGCGAGCGCAGCAACCGTAATCCACTGAAGGCGATACACTTCATGGTAACTGCGGCGTACTTCCACCCCGGTCTCTTCGTCTAACAGCGGCAGCACGGTTGTCGGCGACCTCAAGAGCGAATCGACGGTTTCGGCCGGCAGCCCTGCTTTGACACGGATCGAAATCTCGTTATGGAGGATAGCTGAACACGCCGAGAGCGCGATGCAGCCGCCCATCGTTCGGACGGTGTTGACAGCGCCCATCATAACGGCTTTCGGGAGAGGCCTGATTAGCGGTGGCCCTTTGCATAGACGTTGAACCGTGGAACGAGCAACTTACCATTATCTCGATCATCCACCTCGATTCTTGTGAGAATCATAATCGTCGGAATCGCTGACCCAAGGCCCGCGCCAAGCATCACCTGATAGCCATAGCTTCTGGGGAGTATGTCCTGACTGAAGGGGAGCTCGACGAGAAGCCCGGTGCCGAGAAGTAGCAGGCCGGCACCAAGAGCCAGAAGTTGCCAGCCGAAACGCGTCGTCTTGGAGAACACTATTCCGGTAACCATGGAGCTGAAAGACGACAATAGGAGCAGTGGGAGAATGCGAACTCCAGCCATTTTTGCCGAGTTCAAGTGGACGATCTGGTTTAGTTGCGGAATGTTGATGACAGCCGGGTAGAACACGCAACCCTGAAAGAACGACACCCTGCGAGATCAAAGTCAGTAATTCCGTCGTACAAGCACTATCTCTGGGATTCGTGGTCTGGTGAAAGTATTGAGGTAAGTCAAGTTGGAAACTTACAGGAGCAAACAACATATACGAGGATTCTTGAGTAGCCGTATCGGCAAGATTGGTTCCGTGAGGGTCTGTGATTTTCGATGCAACCCCCATTCATAGATGAAAAAGAGAACACCAGTGACAATGCCTGCAGCAAGCGTGCCAATTATGCGAGCGTCGTGCCATGGAAACTCTGTGCCTCCAGTTTGAAGGCCGTAGAGAAGCATCACCGCAGATCCGATCGAAAGAACCGATCCGACAACATCGATCTTCACCAATGCCGACCTGTCCAGTTTATGGCCTTCGCCTCCGGGGAAGAACTTGATCAGAATCGCTCCAGATATGGCCGAGCCGGGAACGCTGAAAAGTCGAAACATCAGCTACACTCTCTAGTCCGATTGATTAGAACGCTTACTTCAAGAGGAAGATCCATTTCCAGTCCTTGGTGTCGCTAATTGCCCCCCCGACGATGGGGCCGAGGATGTTGGCCAAGGCAAACGTCGAACTCACGGCCGCCGAGTATGGCCCCAGCAACCGCGCTGGGCAAATATCGACAATTATTACAAAGACGACGGAAAAGACGCCGGAACCTCCAAGGCCTTGGAGCGCTCGAAAGACTATCCTGCGTTTTGAGTCAGTTAGACAACTAGATTAGAGCCTTGAGTGGCTTCTTACAGGTGCGTCAAGCTCAGCGAAGGCGTCGCGGCGCAGAGACCCGAGAATATACCAAACCAGGCCAGGGAAAACAGAAGTACGTTTCGTTGACCGACAATGTCTGTCAACTTGGCGTATGTCAAGATGCACCCTAGGGAGATGTAAGCACTTCAACGTAAACGCCCAGTGAGTCATTGTCCAACACCGCTTCATACCACTGTAGGTCACAAGATAAGCAGTCACGACCCAGCTGACTTTGGAGTAGTCATCAAAGTGCGTTCCTATAGTTGTGAGAGTTGTGGACACAATTGTCGTCTCCAAGGCCGACAACAGCAAAGCGAGGGATAACCTGGTGTCAATTCGACGTGATCAGCGACCATGTCTTCGAACCCCTGCTGCCACAGGACCGGGAACATACCCGAGCATAGTCATGTGAAGCTTCCAGCCATACAGAGCGCGAGGAGGATCTTGGAGTTTGAAGTTCACCGCAGTCGTATTGAGAGCAGGGCGTGAAGGTGTATGAGGTGACTGGGCCTTGCCCTCGGCGTCTAGGTCCATTCTTGGTAGTTCCATGGCGTCTGGGCGAGCATGAAAAGAGGTTGGAAATATACGGAAAAGTAGAACTTGAATGTATGTTACGTGTAAAAGGACGTCGATTTCAATATCTGCCTTTTATGTCGTGGTGGTCAGCCCGGCGGGTTTCAACGAAACTCGCCGAGACGCTGTGGTGAAGGCTTGCCAAGGTTATTACATGTACGGTTCGACTGAATGTGTGGCACGGCGCAATGTTTCTTTTCATTTCCTGCACCTCGCTGATTTCAAATGTTATATTTTCACTAACTTCGGAGCACAGCATTTGAGATTCGGCTTGACGTGTCAACAATTCAACACGAAATGAGTTTGATTCTGTGCATCCTAAGGTCCTGCACAACTACCCAGTCGAAGCGTGTTTGGCCGAGACATTCGCATGCCAACAACTGATGGAGTGCCTATTACTTCTTTCTATCGCGCTCAGCCCAATTAACCTTGAACCCAGGTCTGTCAGGATCACTGTCAAAGTGTCCTACTGTCTTATCCGCTAACTCCTGTAGCTCTTTGAGTTGTAGCAATGGCAGTGTTTCGTATTCATCTCCCCTCGAATACGGACGGCCATGTCCGATAGAAACGCCGTAGAAAAGCAGTGGAAGTATCGCTGACTTCCAGACGGGCCGTTTATCCCGGTACCAACAACTTTGCATGTAGGCCGCCATCAAGAGACAGATAGTGAGCAGAAGCAGCGACGCCGGGAAGGCCAACCACAGCCAGTCCGCGCGTATGCAGACGGCGGACGACCATACAAGACCTTGTACAGTCGAGGTCTCTCCGTCAAGGGGGTTCATGTTCCCGCGCACCCGGTCGCTGACGGCCGTCGCCATGCCCTGATGTGCGGCCGTGATGGACTCCAGGGTCATGCGCCCTTCTCTGTATAAGTAGTCCAGCCACCACTTATCCTTGCAGCTGATCTGTATCTGCTCCCTCGTCTCCCCATCGCTCATGATACCGCCTCTGCCGAGATCAGGCACGAAGTTGCTTTTGTAAGTGCAGTTGCCAGAGAGCGTCATGGCAAGATATTCTTGCATTGCGGCCATCATGGGATACCCGATCGTCCTGACACAGTCGAAGGGCGCTCCGTATACTTGCTCACTCAACGATCCATTCGGAGACATGTTTCTCCACGCAACCCATGATTCGTCCTTGGCCGCTTTGCTGATGTTGGAGCGGTCGTACAAGGTACCATTGGCCAGGCAGGGCTCTATGATGGTATTCCAGCCCCAGAACCTCGGGATATCCTCGTACAGCTCAACAGAAAGGTTTTCAACGGGGTCCTCGGACACGAGCTTCTCCTGGAGAACGCCGTTAGTCACCACTGCGTCATACTGCCGAACGCAAGGAGACAGTGTGCAGTTGATGGCGACGATATCAACGTCTGACCCAATGTTTCCATAATTCTGACCGGAGCCTTTACCGAAAGCTCGTTGTTGGCAACTCCGTCCATCGGCTTCAACGTGGCTTATGTTCCCGTTGGGACAGCCTGCTGCCCTGAAGGCCAAGATTGATGTCCTTGCTTTCGTGGGGTTCTCGTCTTCCATGTTCGACCGGACGTTGAACATGTTTCCGCCAGTTGGTGGCCACGTCAGATTAAAGTCCTGCGTTCCACCGAAGCTGAAGATAGTGCGGTTGCCGTCTTGCATTTCTGCCTGTCTCAAGTCTGGCGTGACGTCGGCACACTTGCTGCAGAAACCGATCGTCGAGTGGGTGGTCTTCGTGCCTGGCTGAAGGTCGAACGTGCAGTTTCCAGAGGTGCACTGGAACAGGCTGGACGAGGAGTCGAAGTCCGTTCCGAATAGGAGGCCATTCAGGGCCACGGCCTGAAGCTCCGGGACAAGCCGGGCGCCCTCCGCTCCTGCGTCCGTCCACGATATCCACTTGGCATATGCTACCGTGGCGATTCCCGGGATCTTCGTGGAGCAAGCAGATGTCTTGGCTGCTTGTTGCGAAAATGGGCCGATTGTGTGAGAGATGATGATGATGAGTGCGCAGAGATGAGTGATATTTCTGTCGACCAAGTTAGCATACGTATCGCACTGTGCGCACTTAAGTTGTCAGATGTCGATATCTTACGATTCTTTTACGTTGCACAACACTTTGAACGACCCCCAAGCTCCCCTTCCCGCTTGGTCAAGATGGTCTATATGGCGCAATGGGCGCGGCCTTTCCATCCATAACCATTTCGATTCACCAATAACTAAGAGATCAGCATCACAATGCACAGATTTGGTGTCTCTCTGATGAACATACTTTCAGCCAGAACGATCACGAGGGTTGCCCTCATGACGGTCGAGGCGATGGCAATCATGGTGTTGATGTTGAGGTAACTGTTGAAATTGGGCTGCAACTGCCCGTTAAATCCCGCCAAGAGACCCACGGTTGTTGCGAACGCTGCTGACGAGAATAGGACTGCCCCAAACTCCCAGCACCACATGCCGAGAATAGCAAGTTTCGTAGGAGGCTCCCGTTTCACGATTTCGCCCTTTTCGAACTGACAGCTGAATGATGAAGAAGGTGCAGGTGAGCCCCCGATGGGTATCTCGACGAAGGTGTCTGTTCTCTGCGTGTCATCACGGCCCTGTAAAACATGACCTGGGTTGACACGATATCTCGAGATCCAAGGCCCTCTTGACTCTGTGATATGGCTAGTAATAGGCGCCTCGAAGGTGGATGCATCATGCGCTGAAGCTGAGACTGAGGTGCCTGCGATCAAGTTGTTGCCGTTGGAACTCATGTTGGATACTGTGTCAAGGTTTTGGCCGAATGGCGGAACATGAACACCGCGAGTCAAATTCTGAGAAATCCAGGGGGTTATTATACAAACTTGTGAGGCAAGAATTCATTCGATGAGATATCTCTTATGTTCCCCCAACGCCAGTGCGTTATCAGAGGACGGCTATCTCTTTCATATTCGGCCTCACTCTTAAAGATTGTCTCACTCATTTGCAGCAACTCGATTGGTTGATTAGCCGTTGCTCAACTGTTAACTGCCAATCGTAAAATGGAAACTGTTCTTCGATGTGAAGTCCTCTGGAAGAAACTCTCAAGCGACGAAATCTGTTCGTCATTGGCTGTTCTCGTTCTTTCTTCCAGCTTCGTGGTTGTGAACAACGAATCCGAAGCTCCATAACAAGCCATTGTCTCCAACGTCTTTGAACATGAGCACGTCCGCGTTTGGGAGAGAGGTACACATGTTTCTGAACATGGCATTATTGGGTCACATTATCAGTGCGAAACTGTGTAGCTCTATTCAAGCTCACGTTCGTTTCAAGTAACCAAAGCCAAGTTACGTCAGGGGAGCGCCCGAAGCCGCGAGAGTAGCGTAGAACAGATTCGTCCGGCCCATGATGATCATGCGGCCATCGCCAGCAAACTGGAAGTTCGCGGCAACGATGCCGGTGTAGATCTTTCCAATGAGCTTGCCCGAAGGGTTCCACACGTGCACTCCGTCGCCGCAGCCGGCGTACACATTTCCCTTGGAGTCGCAGTGAATACCTAAAGTTCAGAATCGTCAGCCATTTGCTGTCTTTTGCACAATTTCGCAATTGCCTGCTATCCGCGTTGCGACAGGCCAGAGAGGGGCGCCACTCACCGTCGGGAGCTCTGGAGTTGACGTATGCGAAGGTCTTGCGGTTCTCCCACGTGCCGTCCGGCTTGACATCGTATCGATAGCTACAGTAGAGAATCAGACGCGAGGCTCTACTGAGAGACTTGAAATGTTGCAGAACTTACATGGACGCAGGCTGGGTCAGGTTCATGCCGAAGAGCGCTCGGCTGATACCAGTGTCCGTGACGTACGCATAGCTGCCGTCAGGAGAGAATGTGAGGCCTTGAAGTAGAAGTTTCGTCAGCCAACATACAACGCAACAGCCGTCGTATTATGGCCACAACTCACCATTCGGCAACACGAAGTCGTCTGCAACGACAGTCAGAGCACCGGTGGTGGGGTTCAGGCGGTACACCTGGTTCCGCAGACCCGGCTCCGGACGGAAGAACTGGTAGAATCCGTACAGCGTATCTGTAAAATAAATGTCGCGGTTGCGGGGGTTGACGGAGACGTCGTTGAGGGAGTTGAACTGTCTGCCAAAGAAGTTGTTGACAAGGACTATTCACACATGTTAGCACACGATGCAATCGAAAATCAATCTGCCGAGTTGAACGTGGCTTACCCGTCGTGTTGTACGGCTCGAGGGGGTTCATCAGGTAGAGGGCAGAGGCGATGCGGTCTCCCTGGCCCTCGCCGGCAAAGATGATGTTGCCGTTGTAGTTGGTTCCACCTGGAAAGAGATCAGAATTTGTAATTTAGTCATCTTGGTTGGAGGCAAGGCTTACCGTTGGGGTTGATGACCTGAGGGTTCGACGGCACAGTCGTCACCGTCACCTCGTCGGCGCCGAGGGACCCGTTCCTCAGCGCTTCGGCATGGGCAAGCGACACCTTCTGGACGATGGACGACTTGTTCAGGCCGGTTCCGGCATCAAGGGCGCCGGCGTTCTGGACGAAGAACATTTCGTCCGTGGGAGGGTACCTGCGACATCTGGTCAGCGCTTTGGCCTAGGAGCAGCAATCTGGTGGCTGTCAACGTACCATGTCACCGCCTCGTGGAAGATGGGGTCCTTCTCCGAAGTAGCGATCAGGGTCAAAGACGGGTCGCTGCCAATGACGTCGTAGAACTCGGGGTCGTAGACATGGAACGGCTTCGCCGTCAGGCTTTCGTGGGTGACCCCAGGCCAGAGGAACTCCTGGCATGATTGTAAGCTGCTGAAAACCACAATGTGGCAATTGGCTGGTTCAGAAGACATACTGTCGTGGCATTGGCCTCGGCAGGAGGTAGGACCTCTTCCAAGACGTTGAGGCTCTTCTGGTCGATGATCTGGGCCTGCTCCGGCAAGGGCCTTTCGGCCGCGGACTGAGCCTGGGCGCCGGAGAGAATGCCAAGCCCCTCCAACAGGGCCAGACCGGCCGCAAATCTAGAGACGGGCATGTTCACGGGTTCTAGTCCTCACACCTGAAGCGGTACCTTGGCTCTCAGGAACTGGTCTCTCCCCAAGCACTGGACGGATGCAACCCACTTCTTATATCCCAACGCCAAGATCCTGCACCCTCACTCCCCCGGCTCTTGGGCAGCGGGGGAGTCGGACATTCGGAGCCTGGAGGGGGCAGAGAGATTGCRATCTCTCTCGAATCCAAACGAGCGGGACACACGGGGCCGGGGTTCTGCAAGGAATCTCTCGACGGCGAGAGCTCGCGGCCGAGCGGCCCAGTGGCAGGCACCTCGAATCCCCTCGCATCGGAGCTGTTACGTGTGTTTCTCGATACATATCCGCTCCTTGGTGGTTCATGGGGGGCTGGGGTCGTCTCGATATCACACGATGACTGGTGGATTGAAGAGCCGGCTCTTCAGGGGCAAGGGTACGATTGCGGGGTGCGGGGTACACCGCAACAATCTATCGGCATCAGACGTGAGAATTGTCAGTCTAGAGGTTCTAGTAGTATTGTTTGGAAGAATGCATTCTCAAGACGCCTGATTTTCGAGTGGTTGGAGAGGCAGATGGGCGACGCAGATGACGGCATTCCTTCAAAGTGCGGAGTTTGATTATCGACCTTTCACATATAGGAGATACTTGGGCTCACGAGTCGTGTTTAGATGAACCGGCGGAGTGAGAATGGCGTTGAGCGGGGGCCAGACCCAACGCCAAGCCTCCGATCACGGTGAGGTTCCGTGGTAGTGAAGTGTTTCTATTCATCCTGGTTTTATGCCTGAGCCGCCATGACAGCCAAGTTAACAAGAGCGTTTGTGGCACTTCTAAATCGGCATTCTATGTTGGTCGGTCGCGTTGACCCTTCATATGAATGCCGACTGGGGAATGCGTCGTCGTCACCGCTCTCCAACGAGATGCATGACGGAAAAACAACTAGCGCCATCCGCGGACTAGATGCCATGGCGGAAAAGCCGGCCGCTCGGAAAACAGCCCACGATCCATGTCTTCGGGAAGCCAAAGCTGCCTTTCTACATTCGAAATGCCAGGCTGTGAGCTATTAGAGTTGTTGATCCCGAGCTATCGCTTTCAACGAGGAGTAGTGGTCTGCTATCATAAGGCAGTAACTACAACTCTTAACATTCATCTCAGATTTGACCGCTGGGCTGTCTGTGACATCTCACAACTCGCCACTACCATTCTCTCCCAGAAGTCGACATGCGTTCTGAGAGTATAACAGCAACTCCCATGCCCCCGGGCTCAGTACTGCTGCGACCGGTCTCCAATGTCCGCCATGGCGATTCCAATCTCTGCAACCGATCTCACAAAATGAGAACTCCGAAGCGCATAAGCAGCAACCATGTCGTTCCCGTTCGCCATCGAACCTGCCGAATAGTCGAGTTAGAAAGACCTCGATGCGCCACGACACTAAGACCATCTTACTGCAAGACCATAGCCTTCCGTCCTGAACCCACCGAAACCTGTCGCCCACAAAATCAACTCCGTCATATCTCGTCTGGAGATCATCCTGCAAGCTCCGCGGACCCGCAACCGTCTTTCCTCTCAGAACGCCTACGTCCCCAAGAAGATATACGCCTGTCGAGCCGACCAGGACGTCAGTTGAGTCGTCTTCGACATGGGCCCGGAGGAAGTCCCGCAGTTCCGGGTCCAAGGGGCCTTTTGCGTCCGAGCCTGGTACCAGCAGTATGTCCAGCTTCCCCGGCTGCACTTGATCGTCTTTGACGGTGTGTGTTGCTGTGAGCTGAGCATTCGATGATGCCGCGATCGCCTTTCCTCCGGCGGGGGACTTTCTGATGTAGAATATCTCGACATTCGGAGCCGAATCGACCAGAGACTCCGAGAGCCCCAGGGATGCAAGGTGGGACTTACTCATGAGGTGGAAGATGTCGACGCAGGCGAGCTCGAGGAGGCGGACGGGACCAGCCATGAGGACGCCGATTTTGACGGTCTCCATGTTTCTGCAGACGAGGATGGAGTGCTGGCCGACTCTCCGTATCTCGAAAGGGTGAGTGAAGTGCGACATGGATGGAGTAGGTGTGTGATATTGACACGAAGCTTGTTACAACCTCTTGCTTAAAAATTGCCAAACTGAGCTTACATGTTATAGAGGCCAAAGAGTCGATCGTCATACCACCGTCAAGCCCTCAATTCAAGCCTCGATGACAACGCTGAAACAGACCGTTGCGAAATTTCCCTCGAAGACGAAGGTCCGTAATTCCGGCCACTGTGAATGAGCCATCTAGAATCAAACGCACGTATCGTGAGCGGTTCAATTGGGAAAAGGCCATGGTCGCTTGAGTGGTTGGTCGTTCCGGCATCATCCGAAAGCACTGGGGCCAGAGTCGTCTGGCTTCGCTGCTAAGACGCGAGACCGAAGGCCGAAAGGGCGGTGCGTAAGTACGCTTTTCGATAGGTACGCTGTCGTTGGTGTCGGTGTTTCCTGTTGAATTATCAGSCCACCTAGGTGGSCTGATCGACGAAGCAAGCACAGTCGCCCATCGTGAGCTCTCATTTTAAACTCATGCAGACATAGAAATCGCGATGCCGGTCCCGACTTGCTCTTCTTGCTCGGTTCCCCATGTTCACTTATTCAGGAATCCGGTCTGGACTCCCGGCTCCGTGCCGATATCGCGCGCCTTCTCTCAGACGATGCAGCCCGGCGCCCGGCCGTTGTCCCGTCTGCTTGCCCGAGCTTGAAGATCCGGGGCCGGCGCAGCGGGGCCGGCACGAAGCCCGACCTGCCTGTACAGTTACCTATGAAATCTCTTAGAAAGTCCCAAGGTGTCGGAGCAGGCCTCCTCGATGATGGATTTGTGCCGCATGCACATGAAGGGTAGGATGTCGTTTTCGACGGGACACAAGAGCTTGAGCTGTGTGAAATGCAGCAGCAGAACCGCGACTGGAGCTCGTCGTGGGCCTTTCGGGCGGCCTCTATCTCGACGATAGAGTCATCTGAGGGGGCAATGGGCTCGGCTGTGAGAAAAAAATGTCAGAGGCAATTGATCACGGTTCTGGTAAAGAAGAACCCTCTCCACGTTGGAAGTCTTCAGGGTGTCGCCACGTTGCCAACGATCCACTCGAAATAAGGACTCGATCTGGATTCAATAGGTACGTTACGGCGACCTCCTCCCATCGTCCCCTTGGTATTGTCATCCATTCAAGACATGAGATAGAGAGTGTAAGTGGCTGTACAGTAGCTATGAGAGCTGGTCGATGCGGTACCGTATCCTCTTGCGCGAAATTCTCTCTCAGGTAGATGCCGCGCCTGAGGCGTTGACGATGACGGTGGAACGGCTCTTCGCCATGCCTTGCGTAGCAACGCATGGATGGCACGTTCAACGAGGCTTAGACAATACAGAAAATCCACAAAACGAGCTGCGCGACACGTTCTGGTGGTCAAGTTGCTGCGTAGAGTGTGGAGTTGATGCAAAACGATGTCTGCTACGGTGGAAATAAGACCCTAACCCCGAAACTTGGAATCCGAAAGTCCGCAAGCCACCACCCCCTTGGCGGCAATTCTTACCAATCAATGCTCTGCTTTTTGAGAGGGACGGACTCGGACTATTGGCCGACGTAATCTCCGCCATCACTCATGGCTCAACATAACGGACAATGACCACAGTCGGGCGTCGGCGCAACACAATTGGCCTCGACTGCTTACACTTACACGATGGAACCCCTGGTCCGGGACCGCCGCGACTCGCAACCATCGTGATGACATTTGATGAATTCCATGAGGGCCCAAGGGCTTCTCAAAGCATAACGTTAGGGTACCTGGTTACGTCTCATCTGAACAACGACCTCCCTGACCAACTCTAAAAGTGTAAGGTGGGAGAGTATAAATGCCTCGGCCTCTCTGCTTTGATTTAACATCTGTCTAGGATATCGACAAGCCACTCAATCAATACCTTCACTGCCATCATCAGATCAAGAAACTTTTGTAACCCTCACGCAACTGAAAGACTCAACACCATGTCCCGCTACGCCGAAGCCTACGCCAACCCCAAGGGCCCAGGCGACGCCCGCCCGACCGCCCTGCAAATCATCAAGGATGAAGGCCTCGAGGGCAAGCTCGGCGACAAGGTCATCGTGATCACGGGCGTCTCCTCCGGCATAGGCATAGAAACAGTCCGCGCCCTCGCCGCCACGGGCGCGACCCTCGTCCTGACCGCCAGGGACGTCCCCAAGGCCGAGGCCGCCCTCGCCAACATCCTCGACGCATCTCGCATGCGCATCGTCCGCATGGACAACGCATCCCTCTCCTCAGTCCGCTCCGCCGCGAAGGAAATCCTCGCATACGCGCCAAAAGTCAACGTGCTCGTCAACAACGCGGGCGTCATGTTCATCCAGACGCGCGAGCTCACCGAGGACGGGTACGAGATGCAGTTCGCGACGAACCACCTCGCCCACTTCCTCCTCTTCCAGCTTCTCAAGCCAGCCCTGCTCGCCGCCTCGACGTCCGCCTTCCCTTCCCGGGTCGTCAACGTCTCGTCGGGCGGCCACCGCGTCGCCACCATCAACGAGTCGGGGAACTACAACTTCGAGAACGGCGGCTACGACCCGGCCCTCTCGTACGGCCAGTCTAAGACGGCGAACATCTACATGGCTAACGAGCTCGACCGGCGCTACGGCGGCAGCGGCAGCGGCATCCACGCCACGAGCCTGCACCCGGGCATCATCAACACCCCGCTCGCGCGGCACATGCCGCAGGCCCAGCTCGAGGGCCTCCTGTCCGCTGACGGGTTCGCCACTGTGATGAGGAGCCCCGAGCAGGGCGCCGCGACGACGGTGTTCGCGGCCGTCGGGGCCGAGTGGGCGCACCGCGGGGGGCGGTACCTCTCCGGCTGCGCGGAGGCTGTGCCGGGGGACCAGGGTGATATGTTCAACGAGGCGATCCACGCGCCGCATGCGTATGATCCGGAGAGGGAGGCGAGGCTGTGGAAGGACTCGCTGGTGATGGTTGGGCTGGAGGATGACCAGTAGGACTTGTGTGCGAATATTCTGCGGCGTCATGTATACGATGAAGACACATTTATGTTACGTGTTTAATACTTCACTCACTTGTTTGATACTTTACTCAGCTCTCATTGAAGTTCAGTCGCATTGAGTTTACTCCTGCTACTCCCCACCGCTGGGTATGCATCTTGGTGGGACATGCCTGTGGTTCTACACACCACAAACTGCCTAATCGGGCATGTGGGCAACTTGGCCGAGCGGTCTAAGGCGCCAGACTCAAGCGAAGGAGTAAAACTACTTCCTGGTCTTCCCCATAGCGGGGCGTATTCTGGTATCGCAAGATGCGTGAGTTCGAATCTCACAGTTGTCATAACCTTTTGCTGCATGCGACTGAGGTTTTGGCGGATGATGAGTAGTAGTGAAAATGAGGCCGTTGAGCGAGAAGATGCCAGCAAGCTTATATGATTCAAGAGTGCGAACAGACATGTCATTGGTTTTGTTCTCTCTCACTCCTTAAGCTCTTACTACACAACTCACCTCATCTAGTTGTTTTTGCTCTTACACCCACTTGACTCTCTGAGTTATCTAGAGATTATGAGTCTGAACTCACATGAAGACTGAGTGAGTGAGTGAGCACACAGATGTGACGAAAGTCAGATATTTGTCTACCACGAAACCCATTTATTTGTGCAATCCCCAAGTCTATCAAAACTCCAAATAGACACCATCCCAAACCTCCCGATCAGCAGTCAGGCACGCTCACGGGGATGTTAAACGGCACGCTCGTCGCCAGCCCGCTGAGACTAGTCTCCTTGAACTCGTTCCGCATGCCCTTGGCCGTCAACCTCATCGCGCGGATCGCGTCGTCCAGCCTCACCTTCTGCGTCCCCGTCTCGCTGCTCAGCGCCAGGTTGGCGCTCGAGATGGCCTTGATGGCGCCCAGCGCGTTCCTCTCGATGCACGGCGCCTGCACCAGCCCGCCGATGGGGTCGCACGTCAGCCCCAGGTTGTGCTCGATGCCGATCTCGGCCGCCTGCTCGATGGCCTCCGGGCTGGCTCCCATGCACGCCGCGAACGCGCCGGCCGCCATGCTGCACGCCACGCCCACCTCGGCCATGCACCCGCCCTCGGCCGCGGAGATGGTCGCGCCCCGCTTGTAGAGCATGCCGATGGCCGCCGCCGTGAGGAGGAACGTCGGCACGTCGCGCTCCGGGTCGTCGCTGATGAACTCGATGGTGTACTTGAGCACGGCGGGGATGATGCCCGCGGCGCCGTTGGTCGGGGCCGTGACGATGCGCCCGCCTGCCGCGTTGGTCTCGTTGACCGCGATGGCGTAGACGGTGAGGTAGTCCATCGTCGGGAAGGTGGTGCGCCGCGTGGGGGAGGGGGTGATGGGGTGGTCGAGGGAGCCGAGGACGCGCGGCGGGGGGCGGCGGCCCGGGCCGAGGCCGACGCTCTTGGGCTTGTTGATCGTGGCGGGCGTCGTTGCGGACGACGGGCTGGATCCGAGGAGCTGGACGGTGTCGCCGGCGCCGGGCTTCGCCGGGTCGGCGCCGCTGGATACGGATCCGGCGGTGGAGTACAGGCCGCGGGTCAGCCTCCGGTAGAGGGCCGGGGCGCGGCGGTGCAGCTTCAGGGAGCCCGGCAGCTTGGTGTCTAGCGGGGCCTGGACGCTCTCGAGGATGCTGGCGTCCATGACCTGCCAGATCTTGAAGAGCTTGTGGTAGATCTCGTCGTCCGTGTATCCGTGGCTCTTCTCGTTCTCGTAGACGAGCTGAGCGATGGTCAGGTTGTGCTTCCGGCAGAGCGAGAGGAGGCTGGTGGCGTCACGGAACGGGTACCGAGGGCCCTGGCTGCTGCTCTCGCTGTCGGCTCGATCGTCTGCCGTGATGTTGTTGCCATTGTCACCCGAGGTAACAGGTGCGAGGCCAGCTTGGGAGTCGCCGAGCAGCGCAGTCTCGTCGGTCGCCTCGTCGAGGGGCTTCACCTCAGCACCGGTCCTGCGGTCTCCGGCGGCGTCAGATCGGCGGATCTCCTTGTAGAACATGTTCTCGGCCAGGTCGGCCGGGTGTCTTCCGTCCGAGGCCGGATCCGGGGAATCCACCCGGGCGAGGGACGAGGAGGAGGACTCGGACTCCGAAGAGACGTCCGGGTTGATGGACAGAGCGCCGTTAACGACGAAGCCGCCACCGACGCTGAACATGTCGTTGGTGGCCAGGACATAGCCCTCCTCGTCGAAGACGGTGAAGCGCATGCCGTTGCTGTGCATGGGCAGCTTCCGGCCCCATTCCCAGATGAAGTCGCGCTCATAGTCGAAGTCGATCAGCTTGCCCTTGCCGTCGGGTAGGCCCTGGCCCAGGTACAGCTTCTTGGAGGCCTTGATGTCGGTAAACCTCTCCGGGACGTAGGCGGTATCGACGGTCTCGACGTCGGCGCTCTCGAGACCGAGCAGCAGGGCGGACGGGGTCATGTGGCCCTCGCCGGTCAGGGCCAGACTGCCGTAGATGGACACGCGGATCTTGTGGACCTTGTGCAGCAGGTTCGCCTCGGCCAGGTCGGCGACGAAGATGTTGCCGGCGCGCATGGGGCCGACGGTGTGGGAGGAGGACGGGCCGATGCCGATGGAGAAGAGGTCAAAGGTCGAGATGACGGCGTGCTCGTGGTCGGCCTCGCTGTAGCTGCCGGTCTCCTCCTCGTCGTCGGCGGCATTGCGCCGGCGGGGGGTGCTGCTCAGCAGCCTGCGCGTGTGGGTTAAGGACACAGTAGCATGTCGAGATGTCGCCGTGTTGAGCGTCGAGAGAGCTCGGCATCTGGCCACCGAAGTGGTGATGGTGTTGAGGTTGTGTGTTGCCCGCGTCAAAGCGCGTTGAGCCGACGCCCCACGCAGCAGGTTGAGCTGCCGGATCGACGGGCGGCTCATCGCAGCAACAGTCCAGTCGAGCTTTATAGTAGTATCATGAACCCAGGGAAAAGAGAAGAGAGAGTTTGACGGGGATGACGGCAGTTGGAAGAGCTTTGTTTTGGACGTGATGGGAACACGGAAAGCGGTCTGGTCTGCGGAATCTAATCCAATTGGATCCAGTCCAATCTATCCCCCCAAACAGCTGGAGAGAGAGAGATAAGAAGCCGCCCGCACAGCCAGTTCAGCCAAGTTCAGCCCAGTTCGGCTCACAGCTTGCGCCGCACAGAGCTTCTCCCTGCAATTCTGGGGTAAGACACAAATAATGAAAGCCAATTTAGCCCCAGAAATAGCGGTGTACAGCCAATCAAGTCGCTGGAATTGGTCAACCCCGGCGATGAGGGGTGTTAGCTATGGAGTTCTGGTACGTAATAGTCTGGGCCTTATGGATGCGGAGGAAAACCCTGATCGCATCGTGGCTCGGAAAGACATGCGAGATCCTAGCCTCCATGCCGGCGTCGGCATCGGATGCTTGGGTACAGACGCTCCGAGTTATGGGTGTGAATGATTGTGTGTGAGTGAGTGAGAGACACACACTCATACAGAGAGAGAGAAGGTGTGTGAGAGTTACATGTGAGATAAGTGTTTTGCTACCTTCATTGCCAGTGATTGGATGAGCAGATGCCATAAGCAACGTTAATCCCAATTAGGGAGGTGAGACAGGTGTGAGATGAGACTCACCTCTTATCTCATTCCTCTCGTCTCACTCACCAATTGCGTCATTCACTCTTCACTGACTGCCTAGCTCATTCTCATAACCTCAATCTCACTTTCTAGAGGTTCTCTCTCTCACCAAACATTCAGCCTCTCATCTGACCGTAATCGTTCACTCATCCATCCATCTCACCCACCAAACTCACACATTCATCCATCTCACACCTCGGAACCATGTCCGACGCCTTCCCGGACAAGGCCGACCCCCTCGGCTCCCCTCCCGAGCCCCGGCAAACCCACCCGCACCCGCAGTCCAACTCCGCCTTCTTCTCCGCCCTCCCCCTCGAGATCCGCCGGGACATCTACCGCCACCTCTGGCGCGCCGCCGGCCCGACGCAGCACGTCTACAAGGCCGGCCAATCCACCCTCGCGCCCCTCTCCCACTGCCGCTGCGTCTCTGACCCGGACGCCGAGGACATCCGCGAGGCTGAGCTCAGCCGCGTCCTGACCGAGACCCCCGCCGCCGAGCAGCCCGCTTCCCTGGAGGATGCTGCCGCCGCCGCCACCCAGCGCGACGACATCAACGAATGGCGCCTGCGAACCTCGTCGCCCTGGTGCCACCACTGGGCCTGCGAAGAGGAACCCCCCGTCCTTCGTCCGGTAGAGGACCGGGCTGACCAGGATGATGATCACGAGACCGAGAACAGCAAGGGGAAGAAGCGGAAGCCACTCCTCGTAAAGGAGTTCAGCCCCTTTCTCGCCGTTCTCCTCACCTGCAGGCGCATGTACCAAGAGTCCATCGACTCCATTTACGACGACACAGCCTTCTCCTTCATCGGCGCTGACCCCCTTTCCCGCTTCCTAACCACCACCGCCCCGGACTCCCTCGCCCGCATCACCCACATCCACCTCGTCTGGGCCGCCCCCATCGAGTCCTACATGGACCCGGACGACGACGAGGCCGTCGGCGCCCGCCTCGCCTGGACCAAGATCTGGACCAACGCCGCCCCGAGGCTCCCCCGCCTCCGCGAGCTGCGCATCTGGATGTACCCCCAGTACGCCCGCTACCCGATGCCGCACGAGGAGTGGTTCCGCCCGCTGCACCTGTTCCGACGCGTGCCCGTCTTCGACGCCTCGCTGCGCTGGTTCGCCGACCCGGCGACGCCCGACACGGGCCCGCTGGACTTCCTCGAGGCGGCGCCCTTTGCGTACGACCGCGTGCCGCCGCTGGCTGATAACCCGCTGCACTTTCACTGGCGCCGGCTGATCGGGCTGTTCCTGGACGAACCGGACGCCATGCCCCCTCGGCGGCAGAGGAAGAGGAGGTACATCGGTCGGTCTTGAGGATGTGTGTTGCGTAGAGCCCGGTGGGTCACGCGTATATAGGCGTGGTTGCTGGTTGTGCTACTAGCAACGTTGCTTTTTAGTGCGACATGGCGTTATTCCATCGCCTCTTTGGCCAGAGTTATGTTTTGTATTCGTGGGCAAGGTGGGGCAGAGATTCATCAGTATGAGTGAGAGTCAAGTTGCTGTTACTCTACTCTCCCGCGAACGAGTTTTGTGGGTTTCTTCCGTCCGATCCGCAACCCTCAAGTTGTCGTAGACGTGCCCGACGCCCCAACGATCGGATCGCAAGGGGTAAATTTCAAGTGCAACTCTAAAGTCGTGCTCCTCGTCTCTTCGATACCGGGGGGCACTGCCTGGCCCGAACCGTCCGACACAACCGGAACTCTAAGTGACTTACTCGCTCTCCTACCGGCTCATATTCTCGCAGAGTGCGGCACGATTGCGTGCCGTGATATCCGTTTAAGCTTTCGCGTGAATGATACCTCATCTGACTCGTCGCATAAGGGAGTGGCATTTCGACTGGTGGGATGATAAGCATCTTGCTGGGAATCGACTTCCGCGCCGGTTCAAATGAGGAACATGTTCCCGCCGATTCCTTCGGCTGGCACGCATTCACACATGTCGAGCTCGGTTTCGGAAATTCAAGCCTGAGGGGGAGCTGCTTAACATTCGCGCTATTTGATCCCAAGTGGTGGCTCGTCGTCGCTGTCAGGCGCATTGAGAGCCTTTTAATTCATCCGCCCATCTCATTGGCTATTGGACTGAGGACCGTCTCTCACTGTGTTCTCAGCGACGAAAAGCTAACAACCAAGCACCTGGCCCGTATCGTCATCATGGCAGTCATGACACCGCCCACGTTCTTCTCCGGCTCATTCGGGCTTTGGTGTGCGTTGTTAGCCGCTTGCGCCGTGGTTCTATCCTTGCAGGTCCTCCTGAACAGGTCCCGGCTCTCCAACATTCCCACCGTTGGGACGTCAAAGAGCAAAGAGCAGAGGCGGAAGGAGTTCATGTCTGGGAAAGCGAGGAGTCTGTACGTAGAAGGGTACAAAAAGGTACGTCGAACGAACACCAGTCGTCACGAGCACCAGCTGACGTTCTCACAGTTCAAAGACGGGGCTTTCAGAATAATGACGGCGAGAGGTACACAGGCACCGAAGACGGTCCCGAAGAGCCAGCGCTAAGGTCAGCTGCAGAATCCGAGTGCGTCGTAGTACCGCCAGACTTTCTGAAGCAGCTGAAGAAGCTACCTGACGATGTTCTCAGCTTCAACGAGGCTGTCGAAGAGGTGAGGAATATGCGAAGCTACACTGGGTCTCGGCTGACAATCTTCAACGACAGGCTCTACAGACGAAATACACAAACATCACCAGCAACATCCCAACGATACCACACACTCTCAAAACCTCTCTCAACCCGGCGCTGTGTACGGAATCTGCCCGACAGAAGTTCTACAGAAAAGCACGCTGACGCTACAGCAGTCCGCCTGAATCCAATCATCCTGGACGAAATTACTCGAGCCGTGAGAACGGAGATTCCCCTTTCAACAGAATGGGCACCGGTCCCCATCAACAAGAAACTAGCCCGCATCGTCGCGCAGACCTCCGGACGCATCTTCGTCGGCCCCGACCTCTGCCGCGACGAGACCTACCTCGACGCCGCCGTGAACTACACCCTCGACATGACCGCCGCCGTCCAGGCCGTCGGCTTCGTCTCGCCCTGGCTGCGCCCCTTCCTGGCCTCCCGGGTACCAGCAGTCAGAAAGCTGCACGACCGGTTCCGGCAGGCGGACGAGTTCCTCCGGCCGGTCGTCACGGCAAGGCGCAGGGGAGGCGGCTTAGAAAAAGGGGACAGACCGGACGACATGCTGCAGTGGTTGCTCGACTCGCAGGACAGGTTCGGGGAGCAGAGCGATCGGCAGATTTCGAAGTACCAGCTGAGCTTGACGTTTGCTGCGATACATACGACGACGGCTGCTCTGACCAACTGGTGAGTCTCGTCCTTAGAAGTACATGGTTAATCAACCCACGGCTCACAAATCTAGCTTCTACGAGCTGGCTGCCCGGTCAGAGCTGGTCCCGATGCTGCACCAAGAGATCGAACAAGTCGTCGCCGATGCAGGAGGACAGATCACGGCGGCGGCGATCCAGAAGATGGTCAAGCTGGACAGCTTCCTTAAGGAGATTATGCGATATTACCCACAGAGCGCCAGTATGCAACACCTCCCATTCATCAAAGAGCCACAACCCAGTGCTGACTCCTCGTGCGCAGCCGCATTTCAGCGCAAGGTCATGAAACCCTTCACCCTCCCAAACGGCCAGACCGTCCCCGCCGGCGTCATCATCGAGGTCCCCTCCCATGCCGTCAACAACGATGAGTCGATCTACCCGCACCCCGAGACATTCGACGCCCTGCGTTTCTACAGGATCCGCAAAGACACCGAGGCCGCATTGAGCGGTGCCATGTCTGCCGACGACGCCGTCGCGGAGGCTGCGGCCGGTAACCAGTTCGCGAGCGTGACCGAGACGAGCCTCGCGTTCGGGTACGGGCGGAACGCGTGTCCGGGGAGGTTCCTCGCGGCGAATGAGATCAAGATGATACTGGCGACTGCGCTGATTGAGTACGATGTCGCCATGCCGCCGGGGTGCGAGGGGAGGTATGAAAATTTGAATTTTGGGTCTCAGGTAAGTGACAGATATCTGGCCGGTTTGATCGATGGCTGACGAGTTTGCAGTCCGTTCCCGATCCGACCAAGTCTATCTTGATGAGAAAGCGTCAGAAAAAGGAGTCATATGCGGGAACTAGCGAGAAGAGGATGGTTGAATGAGGGGTCGGGAATTATGAGACCTTCTACGTGTGAACCACTACCAAAACTTAGACCGAATCGTGAACATGACAATTTACAATGGGAATAAAATATCTCAAGTCTCCTGGGTTAATCAGTCCCTCTTGATCATCTCCAAGCTCACCTCCCACAGTCGCCTCTCCTTGTCCTCATCGAACGCATGCACAGCAAACCCGGCCCCGGTTCTACCATCGCGGCACGTCTCCGCGGGCACACCCTCCTGGACGTCGCCGAGGAACCTCCCGCCGCGGTCCCTCCACTCTCGTCCGATGGCCGCCCAGACCGTCGTGGCCGCGCCCTGGGCCGCGCTTTTGACCAACCTCGCGACCTCCGGCGGCCCGAAAGTCCGCTCCACCGTCTCGGCGCCGACGTGCCGGCCCAGCTCCGAAACTACGGCACCCGGGTTGAGCGCCGTGGCGTGCAAATGCCGGCCTCCGAACCGCCGCTCCGCCTCGTTGGCCATCCAGATGTTAGCTGTCTTGGAGACGCCGTACGCGACGTGCGCGTCATACGGCCGGTCGCCTTTGAGACTGAAACCCATGCCCGGGTCGTCAAGATCCGGGGCGCCGGCGAGATGCGACCGCGACGAGACCATGACCAGCCTCGAAGGGTACTCCGGCGAAGCCGACTCGAGGAGAATGTCCTTGAGGGCGTCGAAGAGGGCAAAGTGACCCAGGTGGTTGGTGCCAAAGTGCATCTCGAAGCCGTCTTTGGTTCTTGCCTCTGGATGCAGTCCGACTCCTTCGGAACGTCAGACCAAACACAAGAACTCTCTCATGATACTTGGAGTTTCTTCTGGCTCACCAGCGTTGCAAACGAGGCAGTTCAGCACCTTTGACATCTTCAGAAACTCAGCGGCAGCGCCTCGAACGCTCGCCAGCGAGTCTAGGTGCATCTCAATGAAGACGACCTTGCCGGGCTTCCCGTCCCGGGCGATCCTCTCCGCAACCTCGCAACCCTTCCGCGCGTCGCGCCCCGTGAAGAAGACGTCGGCCCCCGTGGCGTGGAGCGCCCTCGCCGTCTCGACGCCGATGCCCGCCGTGCAGCCTGTCACCAGGAAGACCTTGCCCTGCAGCTTCCCGTCGAGGCCCTCGTCCCGCACGATCTTGTGGGCCGTGGGCCGGGCGTCGCCGGGCCCGTTGGGATCCTCGTGGTCTCTGTCGTAGGGGGCGACGAGAGGAGACGCCCCTGACATGGTTTCTACGTTTCTTTTGTTTTGTCTTTTTTGCTCTGCCGAAGTTGTTTCTTCTGGTGCTTATAAATGCCCGGTAAGGGGGTTCCGCCTGGGGAAACGATTCCGATGGCTTTAGGGATGATGCATGCACGTAAAATCAAATAACCTCTCCATGATGGAGCCGATTCATTCCCCGGTCAAGGTTTCTGCCTGTTATTGCCTATATAGGAAAGTCTACTCCCCCATTAATACCGAGGCCTCCGGTTGTGCGGGGGACACTGCGTCTCGAGAGCTTATTAAATGGGAATGAAGGCCAATTGCATTGAAAGGAGGTTTCCATATCCCTGGTCCTCAATCTCTCACTTGCTTACTTCATCTTGTCTTACTATGTAGTATTGCGTTCCTTGCCGCTTGCATTACTTTGCAAGGTCCCTTAATACGCCTGCAGCCTTTCAAGAGGCCCTGGAAACTCCACGGGAATGTCATCGTGCACCGTGCAGGCAGAACAGCGGGGTCGCGGAGCCGGAAGCGTCTATGCGGACGACAACGGAAGATACGCGAGCACCGCGAACCCACCCCCGCCTCCAGTCTTCAACAGTGGCCCAATCAAGTTGCTGATCTTCAAAGATCCTACATACAAAGTATGGAGTTGTCGTCTGTTTGGAGGGTCTTGAGGCTGAGTGGGAAAGGGTTACCGCCATCATGGTTGTGTGTGGCTGTGAACGGCAACTCTTAGCCTCGACACAACTGCCAAGACAACCCGCATTGCAGTCACCTGAGAAAGAGTCGAACAGCCAAGCTGTTAGCTGCTTTTTGGGCTCGGGTTTCGGTTTATCTGCACCCTTTTCGCCCAGACGCTTGCTCAAAGGCGGCCGGCACACACGAGTAACGAATTGCTTGACTGTCTTGTCGTCCGTCATTGGCGTTTGGGCCAAGCTTTGCGTGTCTTTTGCCCATGCAGCCAACTCGGCCGCCGGAGATGCGTGCCTCGAGCTCGAGGGGATCGTCTGAAAAAAAGAATGGAATGGGTGTTCAGTCCAGATCCAAATCTCTCGACATGCCCACCCCAAGACCCCCTCACAATCCTTCCCCCAAAGCAGCTAGCGAACCCACGCACCCGGGAGGCACAGTCACATCCCTCGTCGCTACGGCGGGCGAACGGCACGTGTCGTGGTCACATTTCGAGGTCGAATCCTAAGCTGAGCTGAGGTCGGTGACTGTTCCCTGCCCCTCACCACCATCGGCTCAGTCTTTCCATTCTCGACGTGACTCCCGGGTCGTAAATGGAGCGCCTGCGAGGAGGATTCGGCAGTCCTAGACAGCAATTGGCTCGGTCTCGTTCGGTTGTCTATCACGAAGGGGACGGCCTGGGCCCCAACACTGGAGGAGGTTTCCTGTTCCGTGCTGGACGTCCGGGCTTTGCGTTCTTGGCCCTGTCGAGCTAACCGGCGAGCCAGGATCGTGAGGGGTTGCAGGCGAGTCTTGGTGCGCAATATTGGCTCTTGGCTTCGCACCGCCATTGGCCCAGTCTCTACATGACTCGGGATCCTCTCTCGCGACGACCGAATCGCGGGCGTTTGTGGTGGGCTCACAACCCGGGGGTCTGGGAGGAACTTGGGGAAGGCCAAACCCCGTGGGGAAATGAGCCAAAGCTGGGGAACGAAGTGATTCGTGGATCCTCTGGAGAGGGGACACGAGAACGAGCATGCGGGGAGGGGGCACAACAACCCAACCGGGGCGTGTCAGCACGTCGTGAGACTCAATCACTCACTCATCTTACATTTCGCACCAACAGAGAAGCCCTCGGCAACAGATTGTGCGAATTCTCTTGGCAGGCCATCTCATGTGGTTGGCACTCACCAACTTGGCGCAGGTTTGGCAACTTGGCGCCGCGGGATGCGGCCAGGCCCCTCGGTCTCTTCTACCGCTCATGTTGTGTCCGTATCTGTCTCTGTGTCTGAACCCTGGACAGACAGAACAAACCCCGGCCTGAACACTTTTGCACTAGACTGGTAGGGCGCGACTGGCAACCGGATACAACGTGTTTATCTTGAGCGCGTTTCCCACGTCCTCTTTGCCTTCTTGTGCTCCCTTCTCTCTTCTCTCTTCACCGACAACAACCCTTCCCTTCCTCTCCCCCCGTCGCTCAACCCCCCATCCTCCAGCACAATGACCGACAAAGAAAGGACGCCCGTCACTCACGATGAGTATGGCTCGTACCACCCGGACGTCGCCCTCATCGAGGCCGCCGCCTTCGCCAGTGAGGAGGAAGGCCGCCTCACCCGCAAGGAGCTCTTCAAGCGGTACTGGCCCGCCGCCGTCTACTCCATGCTGCTCAGTTTAGCCCTCGTCATGGAGGGCATGGACGTCGGCCTGATCAACAACTTCTTCGCCCACCCGGCCTACCTCGCCCATTTCGGCTGGCCCGGTCCCGACGGCGAAAATTACGTCTCGAGCTCCTGGCAGGCCGCCATTGGCAACGGCAACAACCTCGGCAGCATCATCGGTCTTCTCCTCAACGGATGGCTTCAGTCCCGCTACGGCTCCCGCAGGGTCTACATGTTTGCCATGGCCCTCATGGCCGGCACGATCTTCACCCTGTTCTTCGCCGTCAACGTCCAGATGCTCTTCGCCGCCAACATTCTCTGCGGTATCCCCTGGGGTATCTTCCAGACCCTCACCACCGCCTACGCCGCCGAGATCTGCCCTGCCGCCATGCGTGGATACCTCACTTCCTGGGTTTCCATGTGCTGGGGTGCCGGCTCGTTCCTCGCCACCGGTGTCCTCCGTGGCTCCCTCGCTCTCCCCGGCGACCTCGGCTGGAAGGTTCCCTACGCCCTCCAGTGGGTCTGGGTTGTCCCTCTCTTCTTCGTCGGCTTCATCGCCCCCGAGAGCCCCTGGTACCTCATCCGCCGCGGCAAGATCGACGAGGCCGAGAAGGCCCTCCGCCGTCTCGCCCGCAAAGGTCACTACACCGAGCAGAGCATGGCCGAGACCCTGGCCCTGATGAAGCACACCAACGAGATGGAGAAGATCGAGTCCGCCAACTCTAGCTACCGCGACTGCTTCCACGGCACCAACCTCCGCCGCACCTTCATCATCTGCATGGCCTTCATCATCCAGATCCTCAACGGCCAGTCCATCTGCTCCTACGCCGCCGTCCTTCTGAGAAGCGCCGGCATGCCCACCGAGCGCTCCTTCGACTTCAACATGGCCATCCAGTCTGTTAACATCGTCGGCACCGGTATCGCCATCGCCTTCATGGGCAAGATCGGCCGCCGCACCTTCTTTTTCTACGGCTCATCCGCCATCGGCTTGTGCATGCTTGTCATCGGCATTATGGGCTTCGTCTCCGACAGCGATGGCACCATCATCGGCGTCGCCGCCATCCTCATCCTCGTCAACCTGTCCTTCAAGATGAGTCTTGGCCCGGCGACCTATGTCATCGTCGGTGAGACCTCTTCCAGCCGTATCCGCGCCCAGTCCATCGTGCTCGGCCGCGCCGTCTACGTCGTCGGCCAGATCATCATCCAGCAGCTCAACCCCCGCATGCTCAACAGCACCCCCGGCTCCTGGGGCTGGGGTCCCAGGGCCGGCATGTTCTACTTTGGCCTGTGCTTCATCTGGGCCGTCTGGATCTTCTTCTTCCTGCCCGAGACCAGAAACCGCACCTTTGCCGAGCTGGACTACCTCTTCCAGAAGAAGGTGCCTGCGCGCCAGTTCACCACCGCCCCCGTCGACTGTAAGTCTGCCCGTGACACAGCCCTCCTTGCCCCGAGACTTTTGCTAACGCGTGAGAAACACAGTGTTCGAGATTACCGGTGGCACCAACGACAAGCTCCAGGAGGTCGAGACCAACGTCCCCGAAGGAACTGAGATTCGCGAGGAGAGACGCTGAAGGATCCTTTGTAAAGGGATGGATAAATAGCGCTACGAACTACAAGAGCATAATTGAACCTTTTTCCACCGGAGCTCCCGGCGGCTGGGCTACGTTTTCCCGGCCGTGGCGGTGAGCTTGGTGTGTTCTCTCATCATGAACTTTGGACCACAGTCCCATTTCCTTGGATGAACTTTCTCGAAGTGACGAGATCTTTGCTCAAACCGACTGAATCGACCAGATACCGGAGCCAGTAGGACCTCATCAGCAACTCTTCGCTTGATAGAGCGAATTTGGGCTGAGTTCATCCGGATTGAGTGAGTTCCGATGGCAGTTGATGATGTGCTCTTGTTGTCCATGCTCCCTCACCCGGAATCTAATCCAACCCTGCCATGACACGAACGACAGATAACCCTAGCCTGCGTTTCTTCCCGATTGCCATGCTGCCCAACGACTCGGACACGCCGTGACAGCCGACTCCCGAAGAGACATCTCCCTTCCATGATTTCATCGTCCCAAGACGTCCCCGAAGACCTAATGCAAGCCCAGCCGGCACCGGCATGAGCCTACGTCGTTTATCTCCGGGGGCAAGCAAGCAAAAGGGCGGGAAAGGCGTTCGCACTGCGTCAAAGATCGCGGGCAGGGCTTAAACCCCCGCCTCCCGCGACACCAACACCTCGTCCGTGCACCCGTTTGCGAGTGAAATAACCTTGGTTGCATGCACATCAGACGACGTACGCTGTGACTTCGGTTGCCGAGAAAAATGTTTTCGATGCCGGGGGACCCAGAGGGGTATGTGCGCGCGTGCGGCAGCAGGGCGCAACTTGTCTTCAATACTACCGGTCACTTATTGAAAAAGAGAAGTGCCCCTCCCTTGGCGTTTCTCTTGGGCTCAAACACCCGTCGTCACGTCTCAGGCAACAATCGAACGACAAGGTCACATTTCGAGGGTATTGCCTTCTTTCTCTTCCCTCTTCCCACGTTCTTCAGAAGGCGTTGGCGCTTGTCCTTTTTCAAGTCCTTCATGACCCTCTGTCGGAATCCCGCAGAGACACGCCAACAACCGCGACGATGAAGGCTCGTCTGGTCGTCTCGATATCCCTGGCCGCCACGATTAGGGCCCTCGCGGCCTCGCCCGTCGATGCGGACACCATCGCATCTCTGCAACAGCTCGCGGTCGACGACGAGATCACATGGGTGGGAGGCGACAGCGCAGTGAGAAAGCCCCGTGTATCTCCAGAACATCTCCCGAGCGGAATATTGACCATTTACTCTCAGATCCCGCTCCAGAAACGAGGCAGGAGTAGAGGCGATCCTTGCTCGCCCGGCAGGGGACAGTGCAACAGCGGCCTCGGGTGCTACGGCTGTCAGGGCCACAACCCGGTCTGCCAGCGAGGGCCGGGTTCGAACGAGTGCTGCTTCAGGGACGATAGAGGTCCCGTATGTCAGATCAACAACAGAAAGTGAGAAAACCGACGACCGCGGTCCCGTTTAAGAGATAGAGAGAGTAGCCAGCTGAACGAAAGCAGGTTCCACCTCACGTGCGAGTTGTGATTTCGGGGCGATTAGACGTAATACATAATCCCACTCGTTTCTCAATATTTCCTGCGCCTCTGCGTTCTCAAGACATGAATATTGCCAGAAGATATCCACTCAGGAGGCCTGAAGACACATCGAGGTTAGCTTCACTCCTGAATCCGTGACTTGTGTCTCCGTGTATTGGGGACTCGGTAGGGGATATTGGGGCACATCGTCCGCTTACCAAAAATGAAGAAAAGAAACAACATCGTCGGAATTAGATGGAGAGACTGCTTTAGGGATGTGAAATAGCCGTGTTGCGGGGCGTTCTTGTGAGTTAAACGCCTGGCACCCTCAGTTCCATTTACATGCATGCTTGAGCGCAAAGCATCAAGATCTGCCAAGGTCAACGATTCTGTGTCTGTAAGTGTCGGTCTCGTTATTCTGTTCTGTGTCCCATCTGCGTCAAGCATTCCCAGTACTAACTCCAAATCCTGTATTCCAATCTTCGACAGGAACTCACACAGTGATAATTGCCCCACTGGTTCATCCTTGTAGTGGCTTTGGAAGGATTCTGGGAAGCGCTTCAGGAAGGAAGGCCCGGCCTCTGAGTGAAGAAACGTGCTGCTGGCCGAATAGTGGACCTTATCGCAGGTGTTGCCTTGTTGGCAGAAGGAAAAGATGGTATCTGACGGGTAATTGCTATCAACTGACAATCTCTCCTCCGCGATTGTTCCACGCGTCAGCTTGCTAGTATGAATACATTTGGGTTTTTTTGCTTTAACATTGTCAGACCTCTGCCTCCCGAAAACAGGAGTCTATTACGGATTATTACTTACCTCTATTTAGTAGCGGCTGGAACCTTCTGATCATTGGCTCTTGTCCAACCTTCATCCATGACCAACATACATCTGCGGCGGCATTGTGTCTCAGGAAGAGACACATTACTCTTCCAGACAGGACGTCAGACAGGACGTAATCGTCTTGAATCTTTCTGTCCACAAAAAGCTCATTTTGAGCCGACTTGAGGTAGTTCATCCAAGGGCTGAGGGCTACAGTCATTTCGGAGGTGAGCTTTCTGGTAAACAGTGGGTAGTTGGGATCGGCGTCGTGTTGCAAAACAATGGTTAAGCATGAAGTCCAACACTCCGATGAGAACCCTCGCGGCATGTTCCACGAAAGTTGCATCAACAATGATGCTTTGACCCGAGGTAGATGGACCCATTTTCCATGCTTCAGGGCCCAGGAAATGTAGGGCAGAAATGCTGTTTCGCATGACGTCATCAAAGCAGTTATAACATGATGAGATGACCTGATGTCGAAATGTCGGTAAACGGACATTGACCTCAATCTTGGAGTGGAGAGGAGTAGGCATGTCTTGGAAAGACCGATAGAAGTGCCCACAGAAGATTCATCAGACTGGGTGCATAGCAACGCCTCGTCCAGAGTCGATAGAAGCTGCACAACTGCTTCCCCTCTCTCGAGAGGGAAGGTCGAAGACTGTATCCAGTCGAGCAATGTTTTTAACTGCCAATACCAGGGTAAATAGCTTGGTAAAATCAGCCCATCTGGTTCGCTAAGGCGTGACGCGACCCATGGCAACAGCTTTGCATGGGCGATGTAACATTTCAAAACAATCTCTTGCAAGTTGAGAGATTTCTGGGACTCTTTCAGGACTGTGGGTGGAGATCTGACGAGCCAGTCTTTTACAGTTCGATGAACTGGAGCTACGCGGTGATGGAACATCACATCCAGCAAGCGAGCTGTTGGTGGTGACATGTGTTTGGTGCCGTTGGATCCAATGTGGATGATTTCCAGCAACCCTCTTGACAAAGCCCGAAGTCGTGCGATGAACTTCGTGAATCGCTCGTTGGTCTCCTTTTTGTTCAATTTGCGACCTTGGAGGTCTACTGGGTAATCAGACGTGGCCAAAATATCTCCAATGAATGACCACAGATATGCAGGTGCTATTTTTGCAGACTCTCCAAGAGACTCTTGGCAAACGATCAAGAAGATCGAGTGGGCCTCTCTATGATAGCGTGTCGGAATCGAGTTAAAAATATGCTCAAAGAAGTCTTCCAACTCGGCCGGGATTTCATTCAGAGTATCGCATAGTTCTGTCGCGGACTTGAGGCACTCAAGGTCCTCGCAGATTGCGTCGAGGACAAGCTTGACCCAGAGAAAAACGCCTTCTGCTTTGCGGACGATTCGCTCGTAAAGATTTCGAGAATCATCGATACTGTATCTGCGGAAGACCCGATGCCTATAGAGTCTGTCTCGAACCATTATGCGGATGTCATTTTCCGTCACGAGATGGAGCCGCAGCCTTTGGTGCGGCGGTAGGACCTCCAGAAACGCGTTCTCCTCTCGGCTGGACACGCAGACTTTGAGGGCGCTGTTGTTGCTTCTGGCCCAGCCGAGTAATCTCTCAGCAATCATGTCGTGCTTCTCAACTGGGTCGTCAAACTCGTCTAGGCCGTCGACAAAGAAGCAGAACCGGTATTCGGCGGCCAAAGCGTCCGATCCGATCACAGCATCCAGAGCAAACAATATCTCCTTGGGGCGGATCTTTATAGGCGTCAAGCTCGTGGAAGATTGGAACTCCTGGGGCTTCCAGTGACTTGGAAAGAGAGAAGGGAGTAGACTGGAAAGGTACTTGGCTAGAGCGGGATGGCTCAGAATTTCATAGAGGAGAGCTCGGGTGAACCCATCAAAGCTGCACTGGATTGGTGATCCAGACTTCCATATGAACACGGTGGCTTTGATGAGCTGCTTCCCGTTTGCCCAGGCTTTGAGATGCGTCTCTGTTTGATCGTCTTCGCTGAGAAGTTTCATAAGAGTTGATTTACCAGCGCCTGGCTTTGCGCAGATATGAAAGACCTCGTTTCCTTCACGAAGCCATGTTGCAAGAGACATATCGCTATCTCCATGACCCTTTGGGGCCTTTTGACTTTCCATAAGCCATCTGAAGGTATTGGCTGCAGCGTCAGAAATCTGATCGTGGCGAGCATCCATTTCTGGAATTCTCAGGGCGTCCAGTATGCGAGTAACGTTCTTGATTTCCAGCTTGGACTTGAGTGTGCCAAAGACTCGACAGAGGGCGTCAATGGACTCGGAGACTGTTCGTTGCTCAGTCGACAGCTCCTCAGTCAGGCGCTTAAGAGTCTCGAGATCTTCCGAATGGCTCTTCTGTCCTTTCAATAACTGCTCGAATTTGCCGCTGGTGCGCGAACTGAATCAATTCGTTAGCAAGACCGCCACTTCTAGTGTTTCTCTTCCAATACTCACCTCATAACCGTGAGAATGTGGGTGTTCAGTATCGTCATGCAGGACGCGTGTTGGTTCTGCAGATCTTTCACCGCCCCTTCAGTCCAGACTGTCCTAGACGCTGCTCGGATGGTCTCGAGAAACTTGCCGTCTTTCTTCTTCTTGGCCTTCTCAAGCAGCTTCAGCATGTCGTTCCCCAGCGATTCGCAGTTATCGACGATGATGTGGGTGTCGCCTTGGACTCCGGTACCAGATGCTGTTGCTTGTTGCTGCTTCATCTCGGCAAGGAGACCCCGCGTTTGTTCCATCACAGACTCCAAGCGCTCATGGCTCTGCGTGCTCCCGGAGAGGGAGTTATGGATGCTTCGCGCCGTCTTGATGACCTTGCCGGAGAACTCGACGAAGGACAGGATCGCCGAGGTTGTCCCGATGATGGTGAAAGGGTCAGCCATGGTGAGAGGTCGGTAGTCTCCGAAGAGACTGCTCGAAAGACGAAACCTTTTTGATCCGTTGGATCCTTTGAGTCTCTTGGGGACGTGATGTTGAGTCGGCAGACAATTCTCAGAAACGAAGCAGCGGGGTTTCGACTTGGCATAAGGCGACCGTCAGCCTCAACTTCATTAGGCACGCATGCATGGTAAGAATAGCGGTATGTGGTTGAGATCTGATTGGCGGAAGACTCTGCTGACAAGAGAATGTCAGCTTGAGGCACAGAAAGCTGGCTACGCTTCAGCAACGACCTTTCCTACGCCGTATTCCTCCAAAGGTCCTTCGAGGCCGATGCTCCACAACGAGACAGCGGCCGCGTTACCTCCGTCATCAACTCCGGTGACCTCCCTGACCCCCCTGTCAGAGAATCCCAACCGCGCAAGCACCTTCTTCGCGCTCTCATTCCCCTGATCGGTGATGCCCAAGAACCCCTTCTGTCCCCTTTCCTCCCTGAAATACTCCATCAACCTCCGCGCAGCCTCCGTTGCGTATCCCTTCCCCTGGTACCTGTCGAGGAACGAGAACCCCACGTCGGGGACGGTGGGGCCGGGGGTGCCCGGGAAGCGCGCAAGCTGCATGGTGACGCACCCGACACACTCGTAGGAACGCTGCGAGAAGGGCAGCTTCTCGGTCTCTTCGGCGGCAGCTTCCGGCCTGAGCGAGACGACGTAGCGCCCGTAGCCCGTCGCCTCCATGCGCGCCAGGCGCGGCTCGATGTGCAGCTTGGCGACAGCCTCCCGTCTCGGCATGGTGCGGGAGAGCTCCTCTAGCTCCTTCTTGGCCGCGGGCTGGTACATGTACTCGGCGAAGAAGTCGCAGTGCGCGGCGTTTGAGGGGTTGGCGTACGAGAGGTACAGCCGCGGCGTGCTGAGGTGCCAGTCGAAGTCGAGCATGGTGGAAGCTTTGAGAAGACCGAGTTGACAATCAAGTCGAAGTTGCCGTGATAATGTTCCCGAGTGATACTGGAGCGGAATCAAATGGGATGGATGGCCATGGCATCATATGGATGCTTCGGGGGATCGACAAGATGTGCTATTGAACTAAACAGAACACCTGTCCAGTTTAAGCGCAGGAAGCGCATCCCAGCTAACAACCCTCATTTTAGGAAGGTGAAGTTGCAAAGACGCAGTAATTGTTCGTATCCCGCGTTGTCGCCATAAATGGAATCCATGGCGTGGCCCCAAAGGTTTCAATTAATATGAGTCGTAGTGGGACGACAAGTTGAACTTATGAAACCTAGGTAGAAGCTGTCCTTGACACTGTGTCGGAATACATAGCCACGAACAATAGGTACCTATCTCACAATAGAGCTTGTCATAGTAAGCTTGCAGATAGACGACTTCATTCAACAGAATTCGCGACCACATATTACATACAGTTTTCAGACGTCAGAAATATCTTTTCCGTCGTTCTTGCTCCGAAGTTCCCAGGCTTTGTTTTGTTCCCAAATTATGTTCGAACCCCCCCCCCGAAGCACTCTTAAGCATTGGCAATCTCGCCGCCGCTTCTCCTCCAATTACGAATCCTTCCCAAAGAACCGATGATCCGCAGTACTCTACCGTGAACTCGTCCCCCGAAAGATATAGGCGCGTAAACAGCCTATTTGGGGGGCCTCCTGGTGGGGCGGCCTCGTCCGCCGCCGCCACCGGGACGACCTCGCCCGCCTCCGCCTCCGCCGGGACCACGGCCGCCTCCGCCTCCGCCGGGACCACGGCCGCCTCCGCCTCCGCCGGGACCACGGCCGCCCCCGCCACGGCCGCCGCCACGGCCGCCTCCGCCTCGACCGCCCCCGCCTCGACCGCCGCCTCCGCGACCGCCGCCTCCTCGACCGCCGCCTCCTCGGCCACCTGGTCCTCGACCGCCGCCTCCTCGACCGCCGGGTCCGCCACCTCCACCGCCAGGTCCTCGACCGTTGGGGCTTGGTGGACGACCGCCTCGGTCAGGACGCGGTGGACGGCCGCCCCCGGGGGGCGGCGGAGGATCGTTCAGACTTAGTGGGCGTGGTGGACGATCGCCTCGGCCAGGTCGTGGTGGAGGACCACCGTCCAGGGGTGGCGGCGGCGGGAAATCGCCCGGAAGTTGTCGAGGTCGGAGCGGCAGCGGTAGCGACAGCTCCAGCTCCTCCTCGTCGCGAGCCTCCAAAACCTCCTTGTTCACCTCCTGAAAAGGCGGTGGTCAGTGAAGTGAACGTACACTAAGGCATGCGGGATTGGGAAAGGCGTACAGCAACTACCTCAGCCTCCGGAGCTCGCTACGCTCTTGTGTCAGTATTCTCCTCGTTTCAGACTTTCCCCGACTTTGCACTTACAACATCATCGAATCTCTGGTGTCACATATTTGGTTAGCCATTTTGTCTTGGGTAAGAGGACTTGAGTGTCTTGTGGTAGCGTACCTCGTTGAGATCCGCAAGATCCGCCTCCGGCTGGGCAGCGGGCAAGGCAAGAGCCAGGGTAGCGTAGAGCCCCAGGCCAACAGTGACCAAGTTTTTGAAGGGTATGATGAGCATGGTTCTAGTTTGAGTTGTCAAGATTTCAAGTGATTGGGTTCTGATAGATGGATGTGATGACCAGAAGAGACGAGACGGGATATACAACAGACCAGTCGCTCCACTTTATACTTGATCAACTTCGTTCCTAGACAAAGAACGAGCAAGCAAAAAGACGAACATCTTGCGAGCTTACATGCCCATGTGGGCAGAGGGCATTCGTCTTCCAATCACACAACGAAAGCCAATTCCACAGCCTAGGACATCTTAGACTTTCCATCGTGTCGTTTCAACACGAAGTCTCCGCGGCCAAGATTGAAGCCCACGAGAGGGGGCTCGCGAGTCCCGCGAGTGAAGTCGAGCCTCGCTCGCTGGATCACACCACCTGGCAGTGCCCCCCTCCCCAGTGCAGGTCCAGGCGTTGGCCCAGGGAAGCGGGGGACGGGATCTACGAACGTGATTTTGACGGGGCTCCAGATGCGACGAAGAGTCTAGCTGCTCGTTCGTGGTAGGTTATTGCTTGCAGAAGCTAAGAATAGCCGCGCAATCTCCGGTCGTCTCATGTTTCTTTGGAAGCAAGCACCACCAGGCGATTGCAGGGAACGCATGTCGAGTACGTCGGCAAAGGTTTCTAGACTGCAGTGTAGACGTGAGGGGTAAGGAGGCCTGCGAACTCCAGATAGGAGATAGGGGCAACTCACGATCCCTCTTCTGCCTATCAAAAGGCATCGACGTGATCCAAAGGTTGCGCCGGTGAGTTCCGCGCACTGCGCTATTCTTGATTTGAAAGCAGACGTAACTGTGCCACATGTGTCGAGGCAAGAACGATAACTTACCTCGAAAAGATACATTTAGCAGCGAACGCCGCGTTGAGTTCTTCCATGAATAGGTAAGCATATTGGGTGAACCCGTCGGGGTCCCGTCCCGCGTTCGCAGCAAAGCACGCCGCCCTCAACTACATGCAGACGTTAATCTTCCTCGTCCACATTGACTTTCTTCTTTGCCACATGTGAATCAGACGAGGAGGGAGGGGCTAATTGTGTGCTTTTTGGCCTTTTCATAATGCCTAGATACGTCTTAGTCTGCATGCTGAGAGAAAGCATCGTGAGAATTTGTATAACAGAAAGTAAATAAACGAACTCGAACTAACAGTGCAGCCAAAGACATCTGGACTGAATTTCAGACCGACGCCTGTCACGAGCGAGGCTGACGCTGCGCTAGTTTATGGTTCGCGAGAACGACCGCGCCGATGGCGATGTTGAAAGGAGCTATGACCACAGACTTGCGGAGATGCTCGGCTGATATAGCACAACTTGCCCGCCGTTGTCGTCTAAAACTTCTCCGGCGGGTGAAGTTTCTGATCGGCGGGGGCCCGTTGCGGTCCGGGCGAGAGACAATGGGTAGAGCGAGGGTGGGGAGTTGCCAAGTAACTGGGACTCATGCCGGCGCCCGACGGCCGACCCGCCGAAGAAAACATGTGCAAAAGAATATGAAAGTCGATGAACATCCTCAGCGTAGGTACGTAGGACGTTTCGGAGTTCCAATGCGGAGCGGGGCAAGCGGCGAGAGACTTCAGACGGAGAATTGGTAAGCGAGGTTGGCTGTAAGGCGGACGTTATTCCCTTTGGCGATCTCGCGGGGTCATGTTGATGAGGTTTCGTTCTCGCGAAAGTGATCGGCTACGGGCGCTTTCGGGACGATTAGAAGACGAGCCGTTTACGTTGGTTTGGAACTTGCTCGACACGTGCGTCTTGGCAGCTTGTTCCCAACAGACGCAACCCACCGGCAGTTGAAATCTGGATTCTGTGCAAATCTCACCTTCTAGCCGCATATTCGATGATTCGCATCGGACTGGCGAGTCGGACATTTTGAGTAGGCCGAACTCGCCAAGCCTGATGTTGGAAGCTCCAGCCGGGTAGCTTAAGCATGGCGGGAAGCTGCGAGCACGGCTCTTAGATGGCAAACAGGGATCGAATCATTCGTTATCGTCTCCTCGCGTCCTCGCGTTCTTGGCACTTGAACGGCCGAGGACGATGAAGCGTGGACACAACAGGACGACAACCAAATGACCAATCGCTGACAATCAGAGGCGAGACCAGCGTGAACGACAAGCCATGTGAGTCCATTCGCTGAGGAACACAGGGTATTGTTGTATTATTGCGCCAGACAGCTAAAGTATGTGTGCGTGGAAATAACTCTACTGCAACAGCTAGAAGCTCTAGAATTACGCACTTGAAAGCGGCCGCCCACATGGACATCCGACAGGCACAGTCTCTGAGGGTTCTCTCTGCTGAATTAGCTGTCGAACTTTGCGAAATGAAGATTCGCAAGCCAGGCACATGCCCCGCTTCTGTCAGGATAACATAATTCCTTGGTCATCAACCGTGACGGTCAACCGTCTACTCTCCACACACACACACCGCTCCCGGTCTAAGAAGTCTATGAACTCCTACGTCCGTACGGCTCAAAGGGAAACAGCGCCGAGACGCCCGCCATGACGCCAAAGAGCGCCGCGCACACGTACAGCGGCACGGCCGTCGTCGTGTCGCCGGCGGTGGCCACGAACGCGGACACGATGCCCATGAGGCGGTTGCAGGCGACGGCGATGCCGTTGCCGGTGGCCCTGTGGGCCGAGGGGAAGACCTCGACGGTGTACGCGTAGAGCGTGCCGTAGTAGATGTTGATGCCGCAGGCTGTTGTCGATTGTCAGTTTCAGGAACCTTCCCACGTCAAGTTGTCATCATGAGGCTTTGAGGTGACTTACCGATTGCGCAGCTGATACCGACGTTTTGATCCGCCGTGCTGACTGCCGTGTACCCGAAGAACAGGGCCATAGAGATGAGGGCTCCGATGACCATGGTGTACTTGCGCCCGACGCGGGGGAGATTCGCGAGGTAGCCCGCGATGATGGGGCCGGGGATGCCGGAGATGTTGGTCAGCGTGAAGTTGCGCCACGTCTCGTACGGCGACTCCTCCGCCTCCGGCACTCTCGACTTGAGGTAAGATCTGCGTGGCGTCAATCAGTATCACTTGAAGCCTTTCCCCAAGACTGGAAGGTTTCTCACGGCAGAAAGACGTAGAACAGCGGATACGCCAACCCGATCAGCGTCCACGACATCCACACCATGCTGGTGCTCAGCGTCATCTTCTTCGTCACGAACAGCCCCTTGACGTGCGCCGCCAGCTCGCCCCTCACGAACTTGAACGTGTTGCGCTTCTGCCCGGCCGACTTGATCTGGCCGCACGCCTCGAGCTTCTCGAGCGTGAGCGAGCACTCCCGGCCGTACTTCTGCGCCAGTTGCTGGTAGTTCCGGACGAGGTCGGCGTCGCGGCCGACGCTGAGCAGGTACTTGGGCGTCTCCTGCAGCCGCATGATGGTCACGCGCAGCACCGAGGCGATGAAGACGAAGGCGCCAGCCGTGAAGGAGACGTAGCGCCAGCCGGCGTTGGTGGACCAGTTGCACGTCTGGCCCTCGGTGCAGTTCCATCGCTCCTGGGCTGTTGCAGGGTCAGTTCCAGTCGCTAGACGATCGACGACGGCTCTCAAACTCACTCAGGAACCCCCATGCGATGAAGCCTGTGACAGCCTGGCCGAACCCCCACCACAGCGCGAGCGCGGTGACGGTCCACTGCTTGCTGCTCGGGAGGAACTCGAGGAAGACGGTCGGGTCGAGCACCAGGTTCCCGCCGGCGCCGAACGCAGACAGGGCGATGAAGAAGCCCCAGGCGGGCAGGTTCGGGCTCGCGCCCGAGACGATGGTGGCGAGCGAGGTGATGAGCAGGGTGACGTTGAAGGCGATGCGGCGGCCGATGATGTCGGCGCCGAAGCCCCAGAAGATGGCGCCGACGAGCAGGCCGACGTAGAGCGAGACGGTGCCCGTGTTGCGGTACGACGACGGCGAGGCGAGCTCGAGGAAGGCGCCCGTGTTGGTGACGGACTGGACGAGGGCGATGAGCGAGTCGACGGCGTAGCCGAAGCCGTTGAGCACGAAGAGCTTCCAGTGGAACGGGGTCCAGCCGATTTGGTCGTTTGCCTGCAGAGGTTAGTTCTTTGTGTCTTTGGTGATTCGAGGTCGAGTTGAGCAACCAGGGGTTCAAGTTCCGCCTGCCATTCAACCCTCCCCAAGGAGGCGAATGAGACGGTGCGAGAGCCCCGTTGTGTCAGTCCCTATTCTGTGTCATACGTCATTGACGAGGTGCATCTTCCTGGCCAGCACGGGATCCTCGCCCTCGTTCTCCAAGATGTCCTTGCCGGAGCTGATGGAGCTGTCCTCCGCGCCGGAGCCGGGGAGCGGGTCGCCGGCCTCGATGGTCTTCTGCGCCGCGGGGTCCATCACCCCGGATTTGTCCGCGGTCCCGTACATTTTCGTCGATTATGAGTGTATGCAAGGGAGAAAACAAAGAGGCGTGAGAGAAATGCATGACGGGAGAGAAGAGGGGAGAGAACTAAGAAGTTCAGACGAAAAGCCGGAAAGCCCTCGCTACGCTGCGGGGGGCCAACGACGCAACGTCTGACCAATGTCACCGTCCGGGCAGATGTTCGTGCATGGGTTGACCCCCCACTGTCTCTGCTCGTGCAGCAGTTGAGGCCATCTCGTTCGCCAAGTTCCTTGATTCACGTCTTGGCCGCCCGTAGCGCGCCTTTCGGTGAGGACGAGGGGGGCGCGCCCTAGAGTATCATCCCCTGTTTACCTCTTATTCGAAGACAAATTGACCGAATAAGGGTCCTGTGTTCCCCATCACGACGGGCATGTCGCATAATCAACCGGGTCTCATTGGGCATTCTGTATGGTCGAGAGTAAGTTGTCGGCGCCATTTTGGATGAAACGTTTACAGGCTCTGTTGGTGCAAAAAGAGCCTCTCCAATGACGCGCACCAAAAACACTCCACGTGGGAGGGGAAACGGCGGGAGATTTGGGGTGAGATCGGCGCTGTTTGCCCAGCATTATGCATGCCGAATAAGCGTGCAATCTGAGAGAGTCGAGCGTATCCGTCGTAGGTACGTAACACCTGCAGGGTTCGGTTCTTTGCCAGTTTGACTGATTCTCCAAATCATGGGGGTTTACAAAGAATTTTCTGAGGGCGTTCGGGATTATGAACCGAGAAGATGCAAATGCTGTCCGCGGCCCGCGCCCGGTCGGCACTGCTCCACGTTGTGGCGCTTTCGGAGTTGATCCGGCAACGCATGCTCCACCTGACGGCCGATTTCGTGGGACGCCGGTTCTCCGTCTTCTGGGCCCCATCCAGCATCATGATGCACTCCGAGTGCCAGTCGCCGATGATACAGTGGATGTGGCAGTTACTGCGAGGTTACCGGTGGCCCGCTGCCGGCCAGAAAACCCAACTAATCCCCAGGCTGGAAAAGTGAACGCCAAAGGCACGGCTGGCACCACAGCAAATCTCACGCAAACACGAGGAACGGGTCAGTAAGGATGCACCTCCAAAATGCTCCATTGAAATACTAGCGCTAGAATACACATGTGCAATTGCTCCATTTCCTCCGTCCTCAAGTCTTTCATTAACTCCACGCACCTCATTGCGAGTCTTCCAAGAAATTCATCACATGACGAACAGGCCAACATCCATTACAACCATTTCCTCTCTGCTGTGCAATCTTTGCAATACTTGTGCGAATCACCGAAACACGTCTGTCCCTCAGCTCGAGAAGTGCTTGTGGATCCGAGACGGCCTTAGAACCCTGATGCCATTGGGAGTCCAGTACCAAACCGGGTCGTCGTCAACAGCAGCCACTGCTTGGCCGGTCTGCTGACGGCATTCGGCCGACTCGCAGTCGTTTTTGGTCCAGCCGACTTGAAGGTCGTCGGCCCACCACACCTGAGGACGGCCATCGACACGAAGGGTGACCAGGAGGGAGCTGAGACCAGAGAAGCCTATGGCCGAGAATGAAGTGAGGTTGCAGTTGGCCATCTCGGGGCAAGACGGAATGAGGGTCCTCTGGCTGACGAACTCTGTCTCCCTGTTCTCGCTTGCGTTCCAGTGGTAGCCCGTGAAGATGAACTCGCAGAACTGGCCTTCATTCCGGGCGTCGCAGCCAAGGTCGATGCTGTAGAAGTTGAACTGGAAGCAAGAGGAGGAGGCAAGATGACCCATGCCGATCTGGGCAGTGTCCCTGGAGAACAGGCCAGTGCTGTTGGAGAGCATGGGAGGGACGTACTCCAGAAGGCGGCCACCGGAAGACGGCAGGTACGGCATCGCAGGGGGAGGGCCAACCAGGAAACCCTTGGAGAACCAGAAACGGTGATACGGGTTGTAGACGGGGCCGAAGGCAAGGTCGTCAAACTACACGACTGGTCAGTACTGAGGTCAGATCTAGGGAAAGGCTGGAGTGACTCACGTCCAAAGTGAGGATGCCAACCTCGGTCGTGCCAGAGCACATGGGTGTCGGGATGGAGATGCGAGACGCGGAAGTCGCTGTGGAATTTCCCTGGCGCCTCTGGATGCCACGTCGCTCAACAGCAGTTGGGGCTGCCTCAGAAGTGACGAGGGTGCTCTGGACCAATGTGCTCTGGATCATCGTGCTGAGTACCACGGAGCTCTGGGTGACTGCAGTGACTCCGCCGATAGGAGCACTGACGACACCTCCGATGGCTCCGATGGAGCTGCTGATGACAGTGACTCCGCTGGTAGAAGCGCTGATGACGCCACCGATAGCTCCGCCAATGGCTCCCGGCGTAACTGTGGCGGTGCCGACAGAAGTGACCAGGGACTCGTAGGGGAACGTGTAAGTAGTTGTCGCGTCGACAAGGACGTTCACAAGGGTGCTGGTGGCCACGGTCGTGGAAGCAATCTCCGTTGCCTGGGTCGACAGTGTGGACGTGCAAGATGTTGTCTGCGTTCCTGGGACCGGGAGAGCGGCGTCGGTTGAGGAAAGGCCGGCGTTCAGGGTGGTGCCTTGTCCTGATCCAGGAATGGTGCCCGGAACTGTGCCTTGCGCGGTGCCTGCTGCGGTATTCGGCGCGGTGGGCCAGAGAGTGATGACGGTTGGAGAGCCGAAGGGACCAGAAACATCAGTCGACGCGGCAGCGGTCTGAGCAGGGTCGCTGTAGCCACCCAGGATACCGCCCGCACCTGGTGGACTGCCCGGGACGGAAGGCACAGAAGAAGCTCCACCGGCAGGAGGGACAGGGGGAAGACCAGAGCCTGCAGCGGGGAGAGTGATGGTGACCGACTGAACAGGAGGAAGACCGGACGACGGAAGCCCGCCAGGTGGGATGGGGAATGGCACAGATGGAGCAGCGTCTCCATAGCTGCCGGGAACGGGGTCGCTCTGGATGATGGTCTGGGTGATGACGCTGACGGGGGAGCCGGGAGAGCCTGTAGAGCCTGGAGAACCCGGAGAACCTGGAGAGCCCGGGGTACCAGCGGTCGGAGTGGCTGCAGCAGGCGGGACACCGGGGGTCAGCACGACAGTGACCACGCTGACAGGCGAACCAGGTGAGCCGGGGGAGCCTGGAGATGCGGGAGAGCCCGGAGAGCCAGCAGTCGGAGTACCTGCAGCAGGCGGGGCACCAGGGGTAAGCACGACAGTGACGACGCTGGCGGGCGAGCCGGGGGAGCCTGGAGATCCGGGAGCGCCTGGAGAGCCTGGAGTACCAGCGGTCGGGGTGCCTGCAGCAGGCGGGACGCCAGGAGGCAGCACGACGGTGACAACAGACGCAGTCGGTGTTGCGGGGGAGTCAGGTCCTGTTTGGAAGATTGTTGCAGTGACGACAGTCGGTCCGGAAGCGCTAGGAACAGGGAAACCGGGAATGACGGGGGTGGCCGGTGGCTGAGGAAGAGTGAGTGTCAAGGTGGCAACAGCGGGTGTTCCTGAAGCAGGATCCTGGCCACCAGAGCCAGAGCCAGAGCCAGGAATGAGATAGGTGGTGGTGATGACAGACCCAGAGGCAGGCGTGGGAGCGCTGGGTGGGACGTTGAAGGATGTCAACATAGTCTGCATCGAGTACGACGGATTGCCGTCGGGGCCAGGGACCAGGGTAGGGACAATGATGGTGCCGACAGAGACGTTGGGAGGAACAGGAGGGGCAGTACCAGTGGCCGAGGGAAAGGTGACAGTGAAGCAAGTCACCAGGGTGTCGACGGTAGGCGTGCCAGAGCCAGAACCTGGACGGGTGTGATAGAGAGTGGTGGTGAACGAGGTGACAGCGTTGTCAGGGCTTCCAGGAGTGCCGGAGCCGCCAGTGCCAGTGCCAGTGCCGTCAGATCCAGATGGGAGCTCAGTGCCGGAAGGAAGGTAGGCAGTCTGGGTCACGACAACACCAGAGGCAGCCGGCTGAGGGAAGGTAACCGTGAAGGAGGCCACGACGATGTCTACAGCCGGTGTAGCTTGGCTGGGACTGGGGCTGGCGTTGGTGTGGTAGAGGGTCTTTGTGATGACAACGACGCCATCATCACTGCCGCCAGGACCGCCGGGGCCGCCAGGGCCGCCGGAGCCATCCCAGCCACCGCTGCCAGGAGCAGCCGGGGTGGAAGTGCAAGAAGTGGTGATGGTCTGGGCAGGATTCCAGGGGAAAGCGGGAGGCGATTGTCCAGGAGTGAGTGTGATGGTGAAGCCGCCTGAGTTGACTTGGCCGTTGTTTCCGGGAGCACCTGGGGTGTTATGGCCGCCCTGAATGATGGAGCCAGGAGGAAGGTTACCGCCGATGTTGCCAGGGTTGGTTGTGACAGAGGCAGCCGGAGTGGGAACGTTGTAGACAGTGGAAGCGATAGGAGCCGAGTCCCAGGGCTTGGGCCCAGTGTACTGAGAGCCGCCAGGAGGAGGACCGTAGGAGTCGATCGTGACAGTGTGAGTGGGAAGAAGGGTGGGAGAAAGAGGAGTCCAGTGAGGATCCGGGGCAGGCCAGACAGTGGCAGTGATCGTCTTGACGACAACCGGGGAAACAGGATCAACGGCCGGGTTGACCGTCACGAAGACTGTGGCCGTGGCAGCGGCGGGACAGGKGTAGACAACGTCGGGACCAGGTCCAGCGCTGGATCTGTCAGTCGATGGTGTTTCCAGCCGACGACCGAGCACGAAAGAGACTGAGATAGAGAGGAAAGTGGGAATGCTTACCGAGGAAGGGGACCGGAGTCTGCGAGAGCCGCACCCGAGAGGCCCAGGGCCGCAAGGCCACCGAGAGATCGGACTCGCATCTTGATGAACGAACGATGCAAAGATGAATGCGTGAATACGTAGAGAACGTAGGGAACGCAGAAAGATTGTGATGATTGAATCAAGGAGAGACGAACGCAGTCGAGGAGCTGGAGCTGAGGCTTGGAGAAAAGTGAGGTGTGAAGAAGAGAAGAATCTGGGAGGGAAAACGACAGAGGAAGAGATTAAATAGGGACGGGGGAATGGGGAGGGGGAGGGAGAAGCGGGAGACGTGGCCGCAGGTTGCTGAAAGCTCAGGGAAGGAGAGCACAATTTGGTTCTTTCCTAACGTCGTGCTCGGGAAGGCAAGTCTGCGACTAGGTACCGAGTCTGTTTATGGTGGAAGGCGCCACGCCCTTTGGAACGGGGAAGGTAGCAGCCGTGACGGCAGGTGTACTATCGACTCTTAGGCGCAGGGAAGGCACGAATTTCTAGAGTGCTGCTGGGAGACTGGAGGATGAGAGGGCCGATCATCACGATATCACAAAGCGAATACGGCATGAGGTGAATCGGGTATTTGTCGAGGGTGGCCGGAGGTTCGTGTAAGCCGATACACAGCACCGGCAGCCGAGTCTTGCTGCTCCATGGTGGTGGTATATCTGCATATCACACCTTGAGGTCCAGTATCTATGGCCTGGAGACCGAGGGAGCACACCACAAACGTGATAACTCGCGTACATGTCCTTGTCCACAGGTACCTAGTTGGCTCGATTGGCGACTTCCCAAGTTGGATGAGGCGGTACCTCAAAGGCGGCACTACGCTAAGAATGTGAAGCAAGCCCGGCGCCTTGAGCTGATACAGCGTATCCACTTCCGCCCTGCAAATGCACCGTGTGATGGGCATGATGGGAGGGCAAAGACGGTGGGAAAAGGAAGGTAAGGTAGGCCCAGGCAACCAGGTATCTAGGTACGCGTACGCACCATGGTTGATACGTTCAATAGTAGGTAGACAAGACAAGGCGCGTGCAGGAAGGAGGGCAGTCGTTGGCGGCAGGAGATATCAGCACCTTCCCCCGCGTCCACTTAGTTGCCCATAGCCCATGGATCTTCCACGGGTTTCGATTCCATCGGCTTCTGCGGCTGAACGAGAAAAGAGGGTTGGGGCGCCCAGGCGAAACATGGGTGGGGACTGGGGACGGAAGATTGACGGAAGGAACCACGACGCGGTAGTCACCGGGAAGGAGCTCCTGTAGAATGGATGTTTGCACGTCAGACGATGTACCTCCCGATGATTAACGTTGGTACGGTTAGAAACGGTAGAAGATCGAGGGTAATTCAACTGCATGGCTGGCTGCGGAGAGAAAACAGGATATACATGAGGCTCCCATTTACACGGGATCATCCTCGTAGGGCGGAGGTGGTGAAAGCGGCTCTCCCAGCAAGCGTTCCGTCACCCTGTTCCTCTTGTCATCCTCGATCTTCGCGGTCCACAGAGCAGCCCCCGCCGACGTCGTCAGGAGAAAGAAGAAGGACAGCACGGGGATCAACTCGAGAATCATCGCCACCGTGCCGAACCAGACATACTCCCAAGTTCGTGACTGTATCTCCCTCTTGGCCTCCTTCTTGCTCAGACCCCGCAGCTGGAACCAGCGGTAGTGCGCGAGCTTGCCGAGCCTCGTTCCCGTTATGATGATGAAAGCCGGCGTGCCGACCACTGGGACGAAGTTGAGGGGCAGAAACACTATCAGCTCGATAATCTGGATCATACTCCAGGGCGTGTAGATGGCCGGGCTGGTCGGCTTGCCGAGCATCTTGACAGCAGTAGGGGCGTCGGGGAAGAGGATTCGGTGGGGGGCAACGAGGTCGGTTTGGGATTCCTTGATCAGCGTGGCCTATGGATTGTGTCAGTTATTGTCCACGTTCCTCTCGATGATTCGGAGATTGCTCACATCGAATACGTCCACTCTGCACTCGTCGACGAAGAACCCCTCGAAGAGACCCTGGATGACCACAAGCCCCTCCCCGAGCACGAGCACCACGGCGTTAACCCAGGCTCCCCATCCGTGGAAGATGGCCAGGAAAGCAAATTGAGGGAGGAATGCGAAGGTGAAGAGAATGAAGTAAACGAGGAAGGATATGACGGAGAGAGGCAGCAGCCGGCTGAGGAACAGCGGGTAGAACTCCTTGTTGCGCAGGAAGTACCAGATGCCGCGTAGGGGATACGAGGCAGCGATGCCGGCGCGTTTTAGGTAGCTGACAGGCCGTTCGACGGGTCGTAGCAAGAGGTCGACGCGTGATGACCGAGCGGAGGGCTGTGATTCCGACATTTCTGCGACGCGTTCGGCGAGCTTCGAGGTGCAGAGGAGAGGGGGAGAGTGCCGTGCCAGGCGAGGCCGTCGTCGTCGGTTTAAAGTCGCAGACGAGTCCTCGCCGTCAATGCGATATTTTGCCAGGATGCGCTGGCACTTCACCGGCGCGGTAGTGCGGTAGTACGACGATGCCTACGTCATCAGCATGTGTGGCCTCTCATTGGCCACATGACCTAGAGACCCACCTACAAGACGGTGTTGGCGTTCCATTTCTCAGGGCAGGGACGCCACCACTATTATGCCCCGGGCACCTCCCCAGCTCCCCAGAGACTGCCTAGTAGCACGCCATTCCACTGCCGCATCTTCACATCCCGAGTGGCTGAGGCACACGAAGCCTATTTGGACGACTTCCATGGTCAGCCATCTCAGCTACGATTTCATCAAGGCAATTCTCGCCAGGTTTTTTCAGCTGTTACCCTTGGTTTGCCATCCCGATTCAAACATGGCCGCACAAGCGGGGAATGGAGAGACAGTCGTCAGTTCACCCAGGAGACGCGAGTCGTCTCCTCACTTCCAAGGCAGTTTGATGCCCCGCGCAGCATCGAAGTGGTCGAGCTTTTTGGAGTATTAGTCAGGCTCAGGTAATTTCATTCGACATTCTCGCGGATAGTCGATCTTGATCTGGGCAGCTAACAATCGATGTAGGCTATCCAGCCGAGACTGAACAATGGAAAGAAACCGCTCTTTCTTTCTTTGGCTCGTCTAATACGTCTAATAAGCACCCGATTGGGTTCTAGGATTTCCGTCACGTTCTCTCTATGCCGTCATCCTCCACCAGCTTTCGAGTGTGCTACGAGTTGCAGCCCTTTCGACGGATCCCAGCCCTCGGGTCACCAGCGAAGGTAGCCTCGAGACGTTTAGTTGCAGAAGTTGCGGTTGGAGAGGCACTGGCGCTGGCAGCTGCCGTTGAGGTTGACATCGCGAGCATCGCCGGAGACCAGGTCGTTGCCGCTGGTGCACTTGTTCATGATGTCCGTCATGGCGTTGAGGAGGTGGCGGCGGCGAAGGCTGACCTAGGGAGGAACACCATCGTTAGCATCACGCTTCCATCGGACTGATCTATCCACAGGGTAGAGGCTTACCTTGCGCTGCCAGGCGGTGCAGCAGACGTTGTTGCCACCGACGTTGGTGGCAGTCATGCACTGGGAGGTGAAGGGGGTGACGCTCTGGGCGGTGTCGCCACCGAGACGGTCCATGAGCATACCGCAGACCCTCTTCTGGGCGCGGTTGTTGTTCATGTCGCAGCCAACCTGGTTGCTGCCGCAGCGCTTCGCAAGAGCGCTGTCCTCCTCGATGACGTCGTCCTCGCCGGGGGCGTTCTCGTCGACGAAGGTCTGGAGGATGGCGGTGACACCGTCAATAACGAACTCCTCGGTGGAGAGGAGGGTGATGTTGGTCGGGAGGGTGTCGCTGACGAGGGCGGTAGACTCCACAGCGGAGGGCAGGGCGTTGACGCCGGCCTGGAAGAAGCAGGCAACGGCCGCGACGGTAGCAAGAGTGAACTTCATTGTGAAGAGAGGCTTGACGAAGAACGAAGCTTGAAGGCTGTGGGGTGAACCGGTGGATTGAAGATTGGGAGAAGGACCTTGGAGATGGGCGTGCTCTGGTGAGTTCTTTCCTCCATCGAGGAGAAATCGAGGGGTTTTATATTCGCATTTCAACGACAACTGACAGCGCGTGCGAGTAGCAGGCATCTCAACTCTAGGATTATACGAGGGATCCGGAAGACTTGCCTTATGGTGCTACCCTACGAGGCCGTCAACTCTACACGATGTGGAACCGAACCACAGCTCGTTGATGATGCATAGGTGCGGACGCCGATACTCCCGCTGGATATCCGGCCTCGCGGGTGGCGACATGCTCTTTGCTGCCTGCCACCCGACTCGAGCTCGGCCATGCATAGTACCAGGATATCACGAACACCCATGTTCCGCCATTCTCCAGTTCACATGTGGTATCATCGCCCAGTAAAAAGTGGAAGGCGTTTAATTCTCTGGTCGAGACAGAGTGTTGGTAGACAAAAGATCTTTTTCGATGGGACGATTTTGAATTTCTCTCCCGTTGCCAAGTGGCTTAGGCTGGAGAAAGTTCCTGTCCTTCCTATTCCTCCTAACACAAGGGGTCGTTGAGGGGTTCAAGGTAACGTGGGGTCGGCGTTAGCCGCATGCGTCCGCGGTCCAGGGACTTACATACTACGGCTGATATCAGGGTGGAACTCTGGATCCAGCCAAACTGGAGACCCTGAGCTGTAGTCTATCCGGGATTCCACAGTCACAAGGCAAGCATTTTCCTCATTCGGACGAGCGATTCTCACAACTCTCGCTTGCCACCTCTAAGAGAAGCGCAAACCTCTTTGGTCCAGTGTCTCACGAGTGTCGGATTTTTAGCTTTGACTGGGAGCAGTGACCCTTTTCAAGGTGTCTGGGGCACCGTTGATTGAGTGACATTCCCAAGAGACGTCAACAACACGGAAGAACTTGACGTGAACATATGCATGCACGCAGACGTTTGCGGAGCAATTCTAGCAGCCTGAAGGTTCCCGCGAAATCCGATGTCCGAAGTCTAACCAGCTCAAGAGGATTTACCCCCGGCCGTATCGCAACCTAGAGATGGTATACATGCCCTTGCCGATGCCAGGCGCGCTTTGTACACAGGCATCCAACTCGTTATGATTTCTTGATAACGGCAGGCGGCAACCGCGGCTTGGGAGAGTTTCACTGTGCTCAATCAACGAGCACGGAGCCGAAAAACGAACTTTTGGAAGTTAGCAAAGTCGGCGGTGGAGATCAATCACGACGGCCGCATGAGAAGCGGAACCAGTCGAGCTCCACGATGGATGGCCACCCTTTGCCCAGCGGCACTGTCGGATGTACAGAAGTTCATCCGACCAACACGTCTGTGGAGCTGTGACTGTCTTCACGGGTGACGGCGGTCCCGGGCTCCGGAACAAACCAGAGAAGCAGCTCGACTCGGTTGCCGAAGTATCTCCACCTCAAGATGTGTTGATACGTATCCCGTAGAAGTGAAGGCCAAAGGCAGCGGCGGCTTCTACATCCAGTAAACTCGCCGTCGGTTCTTGCCTTGCCGCATCGGATGATCAGAAGTGAGATCCTTCGGGCCTTGGCTCCACTGCCGGGTATCCGCATTCAATACACTCTCTAGTCACTCTGTCTATAACTCGCCGTCTCGTGTACTGCCGAAATAAAGCCTAGAAGAAACCGTTTCTCTTTGCTTTCTTCGTCTCATATCCTCTCTCACTCAGTTGATCAGCATGCACTATTCTGCCGTTCCGCCTGAATAAATCAGCTCGGGAATAAGCATCCTCTTCCGCGAGACCTCGTAACCAACCAAGTTCCTCTCACCAAGCCCATCAAAATGCGAGCATCTCGCCCCCTGCCGCAACCCTGCCGACCCCTTGCGCCGGCCGCAACCGAAGTCCATGCGCGGCGAATCGGAGCCAGAGACGATGGAGCTTTTCAGCCCGCCCTCCGCCTCTGCCCCTGACCCCAGAGCACTGAAGTTCTTTTCCTTCTCGGCCCGTGCCTCCACCTCTCAGTGCCTACTCTTGCCCGCCTTCCCTCCATCGGACAACGCATCCAACCGAGCTACAGCCTGCAGGAACGGTTTTTGACCGAACGATTACTCCGGTCGTTGGGTAGGCTGTGGGACCTGCTCGTGTGTCTGCCTACTGTATAGGGACCTTCTGCTTATTGCTTTCTAGGATACTGCTCAATTTCTCCGTATGGCAGGTACTTCATGCGCGTATTTCTTTCTGTTCACGTCTTCTTTTCTCTGCCAAGACGTGCCTACTTGAAAGTGGGGAGCAGACGGTCGTGTCGACTCCCAGTCTGGGAGCTCTTTGGTAGTTCTCCTCGGAGCAGGTTAGATTGCATATGGTACCAGAAGGAACGGTGAAAACTCCCCAACGCCAAGCTGAGTGCTTTGCAGAAGTCCCTGCAGCAATTCCCTGACAAAGAGAAATCTAAGCAGCGTGCCCAGCCCGTAGGTTGACCACATACATGCAACGTTGCTCGCTGTGCTTCGAATGCAGCGTGCCACGCCTGATCATGCGATGCCAATCCTGTTGACCTGATTTTGCTGTTTCTGTCACCAGCTTGAGAACTGATAATGTTGTGTTTCTGTTACGTATCACAGGGCCTTTTGGAATCTGATATCAAGAGAATGAAAAGACACCCGAGGCCTCTTTTTGCCACACCTTGATACCATCTCATCAACAATGTAGATAGAGAAACGACGCCCAGTGGGTGGGTGTTTCTGGACTTGCGTCTTGCCACCTTACGTGTATATTTCTGTCATTATTCTATGGTCGAATTGAATCCATTTCATTACCACGTTCTCTGTCGATGCCCAGCGAGGATGGGCAATCATATAGCAGCCCGCAAGATTTAGAAAAATGCTCGGAGGTGGAAGTAGTGTGAACACTGAATTCGATGGCTTTCGTCTCTCATGTGTGGGGTTGAATAATCAGACGCGGTTCTGGCGTGATCTGAAGATATACGCGTGCTTCCTTTGAAGCAAAAACGGCTGAAGGTGGCTGACGCTTACCTCGAACTTTGGGCTTCGGCAACGTCGACACTTGGCGGTGGCAATGAACTCGAGCTGGTGCTCACAGCTGATGAATCAACCGATGGAGTGGCCTTCCGAAACTACGGGAGTAATCTGAGCATCGTTGCCCGTAATTGCGAAGGACTTGCCCACACTGAGAGATGAAACCACCAGCCTTCCCCTTCGGGTTTGAGTCATCCGCTTTTGAGTCATCCGCTTTTGAGTCATCCGCTTTTGAGCCTCAGCATGCCCTCGAACTTCCTGAAGGGATAGGTCGTATCAAAGTCGCCCTTCTGAGTTGCCCTAATTTGAATGCTGATATTCTCGTCCAATAACAAGCCTTCTTCGGCGTTGGACGGACGTCCGAAAAAGATTGCCAATGATCTAAGAAGGCCGACCGGATCGGCCCCACTTCTTACCGGGACACTACCGACTCCGGCTCCGATTATGCCCGTGTCCGCGTCTCAGGTTGGCACAAGGTCGCAAATGTCACGGCCCCCTCAACGTCCAGAGAAATTCCATCAAAACATGTTACTCTCTGTGCCTCCAGTTCGTTGAGTTAATTCCCTCAGTTTTCGTTGATGAGGTTCCGAGGTTGTCAACAGAAGGGAGTCACAGCCAAGTGATGTTGGCAGCAAGATGCGATGAATGATATTCAACCGTAACCCCATGCCGCCTCTGCTTCATGTTTGTCATTATCTGTATAGACGACCGTCAGTTGGAGGTTGAGGATCGTCAAAGACGGACCCGAAACTGAGATGGCCTATTTTCTTTCCAAAATACCAGTAGTCTGGCATGCGGACCTCACCCCATTTGAGACGGTACAACGCAATTTCCTGTGTGCTGTCTGGCCTTTCCATTCCTGCATCTTCGTTTGGCGCTAAAATGGGCTCTCCGGCCTCGGCTGTCTGCATCTCATATTCCCTGCGGAAGTCGCCGTATGTTTTCGCCAACGGCGAGACGCGGCACGCCGCTGCAATCGCTAGAGAGTTGGATCCGACAACTGGCATCTGTCCAGGTAGCTTTTGCACCGATATGATCACTGGGAGCAACAGTGGTATGACGCAGACAATGATAAAAGCCAACGAGGCTGCCGGTGAAGCACTTAGCGTGACCACGGCGTCTCCTGGGAGACTCGTTGGGTCGTTATTGTATTCCACGTCCTCGTGGCCGATTTGGTAATAAGCTGTTACGTCCACTCTTAGTTAAATGCCCTTCCTTTGTAACGGAAGACTTACTTACATCCCCGAGAAATTATCACAAAAAACGCGTTCGAAAGGAGCCAGTGCGCCAGGATACTGAAGGCCATCGAAGGGATGCTGAACTTGTACGGCAACTGAAGACGATGCGTTGATATCTGCTGGCCTCTTTAAAAAGATCAGATACCTCTTCTTCCAAGAACAGCTTACGGGAGAGACATACTTTGGTTTGGTTACCCGAAGTGGGCAATACCTAACGGCAAAAAGACTCCATTCCCAGCTCATTTCCAGTCGAGTGAGTAGTGCGTTGTACACATAATAACAAAATGATAGCCCTATTTGCGGAGTATTGGCGATGATAGCGGTTGCGAAATAGGAAGATCCGCCGCGAATAGTCCCTACAACCTCGTATGATCCTGTGGTAGTCCGCAATCTGCGCCGAGTTAGCAGGGGATCATGCGACTATGGTAGTACTGTTTGGTATGAAAGTTTTGGCGATGGTTTTGTGCTCTTACAGAGATAAGCTGGGAATTTTCCCAACGTGGAATAGAACTGCTACCACAAGGAAGGGTATGTGTGTGCCGTAAAACCTGAACCAGGCCCTCTTTGGGACACACCCAGCTCGGCGACACTGCTTTTTCGACCACCTCAGGGGCAGTATTGGTTTCTTAATGATGTACTTCCTGCATCTATCCCTGACTGTGAGGTCTGTCATCAAGCCCGAGACGAAGGCTGATGTGGGTTGAACCGATATAAAGGAGGAAACAGCGTCCCCGAGGGTAGCAAGAGGCTCCTGCGGGCCAAGTAACCGAACAACCACAATGCAAGTGGCCAGTTTCAATACCATTGACAGAATGACAGCGAGGAGAAGAGGCTTCGAAATTGCGACTGTGCAACTTACTTCTCTTGGTTCCACCAGGCAGTAATCGATATTCGTGCTAAAGGACTCTCGCAGGAACCCAAACTCGGAGCCGTTCCCGGGAGCTGCATAGAGGGAGGCGTTCCAGCGATCAGCTGTGTCCCAGGGGCTAGGTTTTGACGCCGGAAAGTCGGGGAATAGATTGTTGCAAGTGCTAAGGCACCTGGGTGAACCGCCGAATTCGATGATGCCCGTCATATCGCATTGCGCGCTGTACCATAGCGAATTCAACCCGTCTCGAGGCACGACTGGTTCCCACAGCTCGTCAGCCGCAGTTGAAAGATCCCACAGCTCGGATCTCTTCCAACCATGGCCCCCAGTTACCATCACAACATTCCGATAATCCTTCAGTCCGGTGCATGAACCTTCTTCGAAGACTTGCCAACAAGCTGACCCCTTTAGTCGCTTCCACCTAGGAGCATTAGCTGCCGCATTTGAAATATTCAACGCGTATGCCGAGTAGTTCCTGGTAAGGAGATCACCGAAAGTCGGGAGTAGATAGCCGTTGCCAAAGCCAGGTTCGTACTTGCGTAAAGCGACCGCAGTCTGATTCGTTAAGAGCTCGTTGGTGACCAAGCTAGCACCTGGAAGAAAGTAGGAACCCCCTTCGAGAAAGGATCCACTCGCGATCGTAGCATGGAAGTCACCCATACGATGATCCATCTTAAAGACGGCACTATTAAATAGTAAATGAATGGGCATTGATGTAAGTAACAAGCATAGACAGGCTAGAAGCTTGAAGGGGGACAACCAGTAGGCGTTGCGCCACGATGGGATACCAATATCTAGCCATCGTTCGTTATTGTGTGCGTGGTCGACCTCTGCTCTAGTTGGTGCGTTTAAGACTTGCATAAAGAAGTTTGACGACGCAAGTACGAGAGTCGATAGGATGTTGATAAGTAGGTGAAGTGTGGTGTTTATGGCGGTAATAGTCTGGCAATCTGCGGTGTGGATTTGCCAGGACTGTGCCAGGTTGCCAGTCGTCGAGATCGCGGCGATTAGAAAGCCGGCGAGGAGCAGGATAGTGACCGTTAAGACAGCGATGTTGATAACCGCCATACCGCGCCAGCCGCTAGGAAGCCATTTGCGACCCGACGAAAGTTTCGTTTTTTTACCGGACCTCGGCCTGGGAATTCCGGATGAACCACGAGAGGAGGTAGTACTTAGGGCCGCATATCGATGCTTGAACATGGACATTATACCGGGGCGTATTGTGTCTGGACGCATAGTCGCTGTTCTTGAATGATGAGAAGTCTGCGCAGGCAACGTAATGGATTAACGTTAAGGCTTGTGCCCAGAGGTCGACAAGGGGGCAACAGCAGCCCTTAAATTTCAATTTTGGTGTCACAATGTACATCTGTAATTCTTTTTCAGTCTTGCTGGCGGCAGCACAAGTAAAACCTCGCATCTGACAACCAATCGGACTTTGTGAGACGTTTCTAAGCCCCCCAATACTTCGAGGCAAATAGTTGCCTTGCCTGAGTCTCACGATGGACTAATAAAAGATATACCAATCTGCCTTTGCTTCACCATCTCCATTCACCTCGCGAACCGCCCAAGGACAAAACACCACGCCACAGCCCCAAGCATCCCCCACTGCGGCAGCATAGCCTTCCCATCCCTCCTCGCCACGAACGTGCCGTACGTAACAATAGCCCCGTTCGCCAACAGCGCAGCCTCCCTCGTAGCCGGCATTAGCACCGCCGTCCCGACCGCGACCCGCAGCGCGGCGCCGAAGCACCCGGCCTGCGCCGGCGTCATCCAGCCCCCGGACAGCTCCGCCATCCAGCGGCTCTTGCCGGCGTAGTAGTCGGCGGCGCTCCGGGTGGGGAACGGGACGCCGACGAAGGGGAGCGCGGAGAGGATGCAGGCGGCGCCGAAGGACCAGTTCGACGCGTCGGCGATGGTTTGGATGTCCATGGCCGGCGGCGTTTGCTGGATGTCGATGACGAGGTGACGCGGTTGGAAGAAGCTAGGAGGATGGTCGTCGGCGCTTCTTGAGTCGATGAAAATTGTAGCGGTGAAAGTTACTTGGGGTTGAAGCCAGGTTCGGGGTTCTTCTTGGCGAGAAATTTGTTTTTGACAGCCGTTCTGTCCCCTTTGTTGGTGTTGGTGTTGACGTAAACAGTCAGCACTACCTGCAAGTGGTTCGCGGGCCGATGCCGGATGCTTCCACTCGCGCGTGAGCTGCCGCCGAACGGCGCAGCAACCGGCCAAAAGCTTATGGCGTTTAAGAATCACACCGATCGCATGGAATCCATTCCCTCTAGTCATGATCTTGGTTCTCGAACGGAAAATTTGATTCATGTACGGTGGTATCATATCGTGTCCAACTAACTAGTCCCTACCTTAGGCAATCATGGGTATGCTACTCGATCTACTCGATCTGCTCTCCCTCCTCCAGCATTCCGGCGTGTCCAGCCGGTCGGACGACGGCGCCGAGCCGCGCCTCGCGTCGGGCGAGGAAGGGATGGCCTGCATGTAGTAGTCGGGCTGGCGCGCGTAGCTCGAGCCGGCGACGCGGGTGTCGTGGCCGCGCTGGTAGTCCTTCAGGAGGGCGTAGAAAAAGGCCGTGTTGGCGACGATGCACGCGCAGAGGATCTCGATGGACGCCCACTGAGGACGGGGTTAGCTCGATTGAAGCGGCGGGAGGGGCATCGTCTGCGACGTACCATTGAGCGAGACCTCTGCGACACCGACTGGGTGATTATCATGGGCATTCGCATGATGGTGATGACGACGATGAGGCCGGCGATGCTGAATAGGAGAATGAGCTGGAACTTTCTGCGCCTCGTGTTAGTCGAGAACCCACGCCGAAGCATTTCAATCGCAACAGGGGCCCAACTTACACTTTACCGTCCAGCTTCACATGACGCAAGATGGGAAATGGAAAGATGATGAGCGCGAGATCGGTAATGATGTTGAAGACGCCCATGGTGATGAGGTTGCCGAGCGCTCGGTGGCACGTATTCTGGCCCGTCGGGTCGGGAGACCACACGCTGATGCAAAGTCAATAACGAGTTCCTCGATCGCCGACCGAAGAAACACGGATGCAAAGATGAGATGTGACGTACAAACTGAGTGGCCTGCATTCTGCTAGAGTGGGTATCAAGACAATAAAGAAACTGACGACGATGAACCACCACAGCGCGGTGGTCGCGACCTTTCCCCAGTGGAAAACGTCGACGAAGCGGGAGTAGAAGTTGAGGAGGCACAACTTGAGAGACCATAAGCTGCAGCGGAATGAGTCAGACGTGCATCAATAAAAGAATCCCACCCAAATCACACAGGCGGTGTCACGGTGAGAGTGGCGGTAGGTGAGATGAGTTGGAGACGCGGGCAGTAAGACCGCGGAGGGAGGAGGAGGGGGCGAAAAGCAACACAGTAAGCAAGCGACAAGTAGACAGAAAACATACAACAGAGCGTAGAATATCCGCGACGGGATGAGCAGCTTGTGAGACGTGACGTAGTCCTCCTGGAGCATCGAGACGGAGATGCCCCTCGCCTCGGCGGCCTCGGCGGTCGCGGGCCCGTACGTGTGCGTGGGGTTCAGGACGAAGGAGACGGCGATGCACGACGTGCGGCCGATGAGTGGCACGATAGCGAAGGCCATGTAGGCGTCGTCGGCGTGCCACGTCCTGTGGCACGAGTCGTGGACGCGGCATCGCGAGAAGATGCGATAGCCGCAGCGGACGAGGATGAGCGCGGCGCAGATGCTGGCGGTGACCAGGTCGAACGTCACGTCGGCGGACATTTTCGGGGACGTTACTCGGTCGGTCTTTCGTTGGTCGGTCGGTCGTTCTCCGTCTTCGTTCTCGTAATGCGACTCTTGACGGTCTGCGATCGTGATGTTTCCCGCTTCTTCCACTTCTTCTGCCGATGCTAATGATGACAATGCTCGTTGGCGACGAAGGCGACCATGGCCAGATTATGCCGCGGCTGACATGGCGATATGTACTCTGATATGCCACTCAGGTACGCTTCTTTCTCTCGCTTCCGTTCTCTTTCTCTCGCTTCCGTTCTCTTTCTCTCGCTTCCGTTCTCTCTTTCTGGTCTTTCTCTCCAACTCTTTCTTCCACCGATTTAGAGCGCGCGCCAAAAAGAAGAATGCCTAGGTGGACGATCCGGGGTTGGGCGGGAGGTCCCTTTGACGGTGGACGAAAACGGCGAACTCGGCTAGGGCTCGGGAGACTCGTAGCTTCGGCAGTCGACAACGGCGGCGCGACGACGGACTGGTCTTTTTCTTTTCTTCGACGTGACGTTGAAGCGGCGTATGGACGTTCCCGGGGGCGTGTGGGGAAACGAAAGGGAGGAGGATGGCTTTTTTAGATGGGACGAACTTGACATGTAATAAGGCAAACGAGGCCGACGACTTATTAATGGAAACCACTCCTCGCACACACACACACACACACACACACACACGACCGCGCGGTTACGCACAAGGGCGCAGCGGCCAACCAACGTGGGACAAGACGGAACCTAAAGGCTAAGGATCAAAGGGGGATGGGGGATGGATCATGGATGGGCGGACGGGACAAGGCCGTCTGAGTCAGCTACCACGAACTACACCTCGAATACTAAGTAATTAAGGTATTATTAATATGTAGATACACACCCACTACCCTCGATCCACAGTCATATCTGTGTGTGCCAAGACGTCTGTCTGTATTGTAGCGTCGTCTTTTAGTCCATCGCGCCCGGGGGGGAGAAGCCTAACGAGGCGGAATATGCAAGGAGGCAAAGAGTCTACATAATACTACCTCAGTTGCGTACAATGGGGTTGGAGGGAGGGAGGGAGGAGGCAGGCTGTGTGGATAGACAGGTGAGATTGTTGCTTTTTCCCAGCTGCTGCTGTTGGAACACGGGCAGCTCGAGATGCACATGTGGGCAGTCATGAGAGACAGCTGACAGACTGGCAAAACGAGAGAGAGAGACGGCACGACCAACGCAGATGGCCAGCGGGATTTCAGAGGCGAAATGAACAGGGATGCCCGCGATGATTGCCAACTTGCCAAGTTGCACTGAAGCTACCTCAAAACTTTAGACCAGGGCAGCAAAGAAAAAGGTCATTGAGGATTCCGGGATTATGGTCCACAGGGAAGTGCGATGGCCCGGGGAACCGGTAACTCTCCCAAGCTCCCCCTCCCAAGTCGATGCTCTCCGGATGTGCGCGCATATGCTTCGCGGTCCTGCTCGGGTCGTCGGGGCCCTAGGGAGGTTCGAGGTCCAATTTCCCCGCATGGAGACCGCTGGGGTGCGCACCCATGTCGCCAAGGACATGGTGGTGTTGGTGGTCTCGTAACGGAATGACGGGCGTTCGTTGTGTTTGTGAAGATTTTTTCCTGCTCTCTTCCGAATGCGATTCCGACTTGCTTGGACGAAACTCTACGAGTTGATACGGATGGTTGTTGATTACGTTGAGTTTCGTAGATGTCGTTAAAACGAGACGAGACTCAACTTTAATTGTGAGAAGAAGAAGAAGAAGACAATCGAGCCAAGGGCCAACGTCTACTCTACCCGCTCCTCATTGTGGATTAGAACAATACCAACACCCTGCTCAACGGCGCACAACGGCGAGTCGAGCTCCCCCTCCCGTCTGTCGGTCTTTCTCTTAGCCTCTCGGCCCGCTCTCTTTGAGTTTGATCCTACGTCGAAACCCCCCCCCCCCTCTCCCCGACGCGCTTGTCAAATCCCGCCTCGAACCCTAACTGCTCTTGGGGTTTAACGCGACTCTAGCGTCCCAGGGCGGTTGGCCGCACATCGGATGACAGGAGGTGACTGAAGCTTGCGTTGCGCACACGCGTTGGTCCGGTCCTGATTACTAGTACCTACGTCTCTCGATCTCAAGCTTTTGAGTTCTCACAAAGTCCAGACCAGAGCTAAGTATCCATAGTCCGGGGACAGCCGGGATCGCCATTCTTCATCGACATCCCATCACCCATGCGATCACAAGCCTTGTCCATGTCCACCAGCCGAGACGGCCTTGCGCTGTCGACAGGACTCCGCAGTCTCCGCACGCCGCCGGTTCCCCGAGGAGAGCATGCGACCTCCCAGGCCAGACGGTGGTCTTTGTAAAACGAGGTGATTGAACTCAATCAGGGCCAGCGTAGCATCGCTGCCCCTGGCTGGCCTCTCGGGAAAGAGAGTTGCGGCGCTTCTTTCTCACGACGACGATCTCCGCGCAACATTACGTCCACCGTCGGGCGTCGTCCAATGCCTGGGGGTGGCCTTCCTGCGTCCCCTGCGCGCTCCGTCGCTCTTTATCCGATTGATGAGTCTGGATCACCATGACATCGACCTGCCCTCCTCTCTGTATGGTCCTCCCTCGGCTCCTGACAAACAGAATCGCCCGCCAGCCTTGCGCAACCGCCGACATGACCCCGTCCCGTGCCACCATCTCTCGCCTCCCCGTCTCCGTTACATGAAGGGCGCGCGTACTCGCTAATTTGAAATTAAAACAAGGCGAGGGGGCGGGCACAACCGCGCCGCACTAGAACGCCTTCGTGGCACCCACTCCTCCCTCGACTGTGCTGTATTGTTATCCGCCAGCGAGCCCACCGGCACATGAACGCCTCGCGCCGCAAGCGGGAGAAAGCCCCTCGCCAAGGGAAACAAACGGGGGAAACACAAGAGGCGACTATAATAGCACCTCCCGTCCGTCGCCACGTTCGAAGCCACCCCGATGCTAGACCTCGGCAGTTAGGTTGTCTCTCAGCCACATCGCCCGTTTTGTGTGTGTCACTCCGATCGGTCTGAAAGCCGCCGCAAGCGGGAGCCACGCATGGCTCGATCGGAGGAAGCTATTCGGCATCTTCCAGAATCGACGAGGAGCTTCGGAAAGCATGCGCGGCACGTTGTCGACGGCTAGCCCAGCCACCGTCATGATTCCAATTGAATTGAGTGAATACTATGAATCGTTAGCTTCGCAATTACAGTGACTTTACGGCTAGGCTCATTCAACATGATAACAGGATCTCGACAGGCGCTAACCTCGACGTTGAAGAACCCCGAGGAACCAGAGGGCCTGGCTCTCGATTCAGCCCCCACGTTGCAGCTCTCGAGTCAGAACCACGCAACTCCAACGCGTAGTGTAATAGTCCATCGGGCCTAATCCAAGGTTTCCGATAGCCTACGCTGCCAAGGTCAAGTCGTCGGGGCTGCGGGCTTGGTAATCCTTTTCCGCAGACAGATCAATGATGCCGCCATGTGCCTTGGGCGTTCGTTCAAGAGACAAGATAGGCACGCCGCATCGTTTACATGACTATCGTCGTGTTGAGCTATCCGAGCAAGTGAGCTAATCTAACATAGAAGGTACGAGGAAAGCAAGTCCAACAAAAAGAAATCCCTCGCAGCGAGGAAGAAATTGAGCAACATCAAGATCCATGATAGTCGTCCATCCTCCAGAAGTGTCGCATCAATCTCTCACTCCTCGCTGTCACTTTCATACTCCGAATCGTTATACTCAATCTCATCCTCGTCGGCATCGCTATCGGCCGCTTCGTTGGCGCCCATGTTGTCGATACCGCCAAAGTCGTCAACAAGATGATCGTCCGCGTCCTTGTCTACCTGCTCCCTGCTAACCGGCACAAACAACTTGTCGCGCTTCTCCGTCTCGGTCTTTCGGAAGAATGGGTGGCTGTCTTGGAGAGGCTTGCCCTGTGCAAGGAAGCCCATGGGAGTCGACACAAAGTCCTGGCCACGTCTTCGGGCGGCCAGCCATTCTTGAAGAAAGGTGAGTGGCCGGCTGGTAATTCCAGTCCTGGTTGCCTTGCTGTCCTTCTTGCCGTCGTTGTCTGAGGAGTCTTGACCGTCCAGCTGGCCGTCCAGCGTCTCTTCGTCGGAGCTTTCGTCTTGGAACTCGAGCGACGTCGAGGTCTCATTAACACCAAGCAGATCGCAGATCTCAATGTACTCGTCCCACTCAAAGTAGAGACGTCCAGCGTACAGGCCCAGCTCAACCTTCAGCCACATTGGAGGCTTCCATCCTTGCGGGAGGGCTGGGATACTGTAGAACGCGAGGTTGCCGCCAACGTGGAGCATCTTTCGCGTGACGGGCGCGGAATACGTGAGAAGATGAGTTACATGTCGGATGCTTTTGTGTCGCATGATCGGCAAGAGTAACTCTGCCTCTTCGGGCACGACAATGATTGCGGTGTCGGTGACCGTGCTCCAAAGAACCCAGTTCACGTTTCGCTATATTACTGTCAGCGTGCTTTTCGAGAGTTTGGGATCACCATGTGTGTTTCATTCAACTTACCAAGAAGTTATCATTGGTCAAGTCAAACGTCAGCTTGATCGTCCGCTCGAATTCTGCGGACACGAAGAGCTGTGAAGCTCGGTCTGTGGTTTTGAACTTTTTGCCCGTACCGGTCCTCGACAGCGACTTGAACACTGGGATGAATGCATGAGCCCCGGCGGGTATCCTGCCCGTTACAGCGAACGATTCAAGATCGGCATGCAACCCAGGGAACGACAGGGCCGGGTAGTGCTGTGGTTTCTTGACTTGACGAACAGTCTCTACCTCGAAAGCCACCTCGCGTTCCTGTTCAACCTCTTGCAGTGCGGAAGCGTGAACAGCCCGGCCATTGTCCTGAAAGGCCTTGCGTCGAGTGTTGAGTTCCTTGACAAAAGACCTGATGTTGGCATCGGATCCAGTCTTGAACGCACCAGTGCCCTTGACCTTGAGTTTGGGCTCGTACAGTTGTTGGAGGCTGTGGTGTTCACTCTGCTTGATTGTCGACAGGAAGTCCTCGCGCTGGTGCATGTCTCTGAGGAAGTTAGGGTTGTCAATCGCGGCTTGCGTCCGGCGACAAAAGTCGATGCCCTGAGCGTAGTATAGAGGCTGCAATTGCTCAATGCCGTCACAAGTGTTGTCCAGGAGCCAGCAAATGACATCGTAAGAGTCGATCTGCGCTCCAGAGGATTTCTTTTGAAGGTCTAGAATACTTTGAAAGACTTCTGGGGGAGCGAAGAAGGTCACGGACTGAGTCGTTCCCAGCTGTCGCAAACGCATTGCAGCTGTCGTATTTGTTAGCGAGCCATATGAAACGGGATTTAAGGCAGTCAGTAAATAAACCCATCACGTACCTTGGACAGTGTGATCTTTGCTCTGACCGAGGCCAAGAGTCAACGCACCACGGGCGTTTGGGGGAAACTTCAGGTCGGTTCCTCGCGTGTGGGCTTCATCCAGGTACACCAAGCACTTGCTCAAGTCGTCGGCGTAAGGAGAAGCAAGTAGCGGTGTCTTGCGGCCCGTTCTCTGTATGATCCAGGGCTTGTTGTGTTCGTCAAAGAACAGTGCAGCCAGGGCTCTGTGATCGATGTCGAGCCATTTTCTGGCAAGCGTGACGTTGTCCATCTCAAGAATCTGAGCTCCCGCATCTATCAAAATGCTGATGTTGCGATGTCGAAGCTCTCGCAGCAGATCCGACTCGGACGCTCTTTTTCCATCCTGACCGATAATCTTGTGGCACTCCCGAGACCGCGGATGCAGAAGATACGTCAGAACTTCGGCGTTGGTGTGAGACAGCCCTGGAAGGTCGTCTTGCTTGATCGTGAGAGGCAGCATGGTTCGGTTGTCGTTCGTACCGCTGAACCCAGTCGTCAGCGCTTTGCGGGAATTGTGCTGGTTGCCGTTGTCCGATGGCTCGGTCGTATCGACGGAGAAAAGGGGAATATCCCAGCCGTTAGACTGAAGCTTGACTCGGAACTGTTTCGCGTGCTGAGGAAAAACAAAGTTGTTCATGAAGTAGTCAATGGCAGCGATATTGTATCGTACTGCCTTCCAAATCTCGGCAAGCTGCAGGTCATCGTCCACGTTGATGGAGTTCCACGCTTTCAGCGACTCGGGGAAGGCTTCGGCGGTTTGAGTCCATTTTTCGTACTCCCCTGAAGGGTCATCAGACTTGAGAAGATGTTCCAGTGACTGCGTGAGCTGGGTGATACTTATGCCGTCATAGTAGAAGGCTAAGCAGGTGAACAGAATTGCGACGTCTGGATGACCCCATTCAGACTGCTCACTGGGCACACCCTTGGCATGGTATGGCACGGCAATGGGGTCTCGTAGGGGGTGAAGTCCGTATTGAACATTCCATCTCTTCTTGAGGGTCATCATCAAGATGCGGTTGACCAGTATGCCCCGAAGAAGATAGAGAGTCTGGCGGACAGAGGGACGGTCGGGACATACGCGACGAATGCGCTGCAGCGTGGCTTCTCGTGGCTTTGCATTCAGCAAGAACTCTCGAACCGCGAGACGATCGGCGTTGTCAAGGTTCTGCATGGGCAGGATGCCATCAACCCCCCTCAGAATGTCGGAAATCAGCTCACGAACCAGCTGATCTTCGACGTCTGGCCGCAGAAAGAAGAGGAGTGGAAAGCCACCACCTGACCGGCGGACGACTTCGATCGAGTTCGGGAAGGAATGCGCCAAGCCATATGACAGCCGATCAACAAGACGCAAAATTGCCTGCGAAACTTGCCAACGGTATGGATGTCCGTCTACCGTTGTTTGCGATCCAGAAGGGTAGATCAGCTGGGTTCGGACAGCCAGGGTGTGGTCGGACTCGTCGAGAATGTCACGGCAACGAGTGCGAAGCCAGGACTGAACGTTGATCATCGGACCTGCCTCTGGCACCCTGTTGTCGAGGAGACGTTGGAGTCCGCTCAGCATGAAAGACAGGTTGTGATCCGGTTGGCATACCATCACACCGGCCTCTTTCATGATTGTGCGGTGAACTTGATGATATGCCCGAATGATATTTTCTGCAGTGGGCGTTTTTCGCGAGAATGGTATGTGACGGACCTGTCTGTTGAGAAGCCCACCAAGTCTGCCTTGGAGAAGCTGTGATGTCTGAAGTAGCAGTGCTTTCGGAACGATCACTCTGACAAGACTTTGGCGGTCGGCAAGAGAGGCGGCAACCATAGGTATAATGCAGGATGTTTTGCCCTGGCCCATGTTCATTTGCAAGACGGAGTTGCCTCCCGAGGCTGGCGAAATGGTCGCTAGCGCCACGTTCACTTGATCTGGCCGGATGAGAAGATTAGCTTCGATCTCGAGAAGAAGCCAGTCCGGGTGCTCGGAAGGTTGCCAATTGGAGTGCCCCTGGTTCTCCAACTCATCCCGGTGCCTCCCGGCGTCGCCTCGACGAATGAAGTCGTTGATGCGAAGATCTCGCTGGGTGTTCGTGATCGCAAGGCCGAACTCTAGGAGTGTTTCTTTCGTATGCTTTCCGAACGTGACGGGCGATGATGTGGATCGCAACTGCTCCAAAAGCGTCACGGTGGTCACCGCAGGCCACAGCTGACCAGCCTGGAGCCAGTACACTCGCTGGGGTGAGAAAATGTCGTCTGCCTGCTGAAGGGTCCTCTGGATGCTCTCAAAGCGACGCTGGATTGACTGTAGAGAGACCGAGGCTTCTCGAAGAGCAGAAGCAGGAGAACCATCAGCAGCCGATCGCTTTGGGTCTTTTCGGGACACGAAAGCGTCCAGACTTCTCTGGAGGTCTTCTCCGTACTTCTGGCGGACGAGTGAGCTGGACTTTGCGAAGCCAGAGACGATCTGTCTCAATTTAGCCGACGAGTTGCTCGACGGAATCAAGGCAGTCTTTGAGGACATCCAGCTCGGTGCCAAAACATTTGTGCCCGTACTGCGTGATGAGAGATTAAACGGCAGAGAACTTTGATCATGGATATGGGCAGGATGGCGAGCTGTGGCTGAAGACGCGACGGGTCGGACAGCGACCTTGGCTGGTTGAGTCGGGGCTTGCGGTCTGGCGCTACTGATTTCAGGCACAGGAAAGGTCCTCTTCATCAGATCAGCTCTCAGGAAGGGAATCTCCCCTCCTCGTAAGCGTTCCTGGAACGAGATCTCCGATGGGATGAAAACAGGAGCCTCGTACTCTGTGTCGGAGTGTCGCCGGTCCAGGATGTTCTGTACAGCTTCCAAGTGAATCGAAAGATCCATGTTTTGATAGAGGCGCTTCCATTCGACTCGCACCACGTTGAGTGCGGCGCCGATATCAATCAGAATGCTCTTCGACAGCTCAGCGACACCTGGTTCCAAGCAAGGCCATTGGGCCAGCAGGAAGTTTGCCAGAAATTTGCAATCCTCGTCAGAACGCCGAATCCATGCGTCTTTTTGCTCTCGCATCTTTCGGAGCTGTTTCGCGCTTGCGAATTGCTGCAGATCGTCGCCGTCATCTTTCGGTGGCGGTGTCTTGAAAGGTGCAATCATGCCGACGAGCTGTTCCAACTGGGGCAATTGATTAGGCTTGTAGCGGTCGTACTCTTCCCAGGCAGGCAGTTCGAATGCTCTCAACTCCTCGAATATCGAGAACGCCGCCAGGGTTTTGACCAGCCCCGAGTCGACCCTGGAACTGAATGCGATGGGTGCTAACGTGAACATCAAAGCGAACGGGGATTGCTGTTCTCTGCATGTTTTGACCAGAGAACCCCAATGCTCCAGGATGTCGACACTCAGTCGGTCGCTAAGGGAGACCTTCTCAAAATCTCTCCCGAAGCCGCCAATGATGGAGCCTTGCGACAGGGTTTGGGACAAAGCTCGCGTCGTGGCCATCTGCTCCGGCCAGGTCCGAATAATGTGGATGATCTCCAGGACCCGAGAGTGGCGAACATTCGAAGGCAATGGGCAATCCCGGGGCCGATACTTTTGATCAATGTCAGATGTTTTGATAGGCTCTGTGTTGTCTTCAAACGGCCGCTCAAACATCCGTCTGCGCACTCTGGCTCTGTCTCCGAGGTGCAGCTCGCCAGAAGGCGGCAAAGCGCTCAGTCCCCAATCAGCCTGGACCAGCGAAAAAGAATGAAGCTCGCCAGAAACCGACAAGATCTGCTCGACAAGAGGCCTGAAACCCTCGTGTTGGATACTCTCTGTGGTACTGTCTTTCCAATGATCCGTCTTCATGACTTTGAGGTCTTCAGGGTAGTAGACGTGACGAGGGCTTAGCTCTGCAATTTTAACAAGAACGTCCGACGGGMCGGCTCCAAGAGCCGTCCACGGCTGGCAGACACCAGATGTGAGCCACTGAAGTGCTTCTTCGGTTCCTGTTCTTCCTGTCAAGGGATCAGGGGACACTGAGGATGTATAGGCATGCAGTAGTGCCTTCGTGTAGAGGAGCATTGGCTCTGCAGCGCAGTCAAGTCGCCCAAGGGTCTTGTTGATAATGAACCGGCCGTAGATATCTTTAGGAAGGGTGCGTACATGCACAATGTCTCCTTCCATCTTTGTCTCGAGTGCTCCAAGAGGGACGAGAATGCTTCTCTGCAGAGGGTCCCATGGGTTTCGGAACACCAGCTTACTGGTCAAACCATACCAAGTGCCAGCGTCCTGATCCAGGTCGATTTCGGACCCAAGCTGCGGCGATTGGAGCACTTGACGATTGTTGACATAGAACAAGAGCTGCAATCTTCTGATTTCAACTTCCAGGTGCCTGCTTGCTGGCTGATACACCACAATATTTTTTCTGGCTTCGAATCCGTCGAAAATTCTGCAGACACGGTTGAACAGGGGGCTGTAGGCATCAGCAAGTCGGTCATCCCCATTGGGCCTCGGGCGGCTGCAGATTCCGCGATGTACATCAAGCGTCCAGTTCCGATGGCTGATGTTCCATATATCGGTAGCTTGGGTAATGAAAACCTTTCCACTTCGGAGATCACTGGGCTTTGTCAGACTATTTCTCTCAAAGATAGACCGGAAGAGAAAAGAAGGCAACAAAGACAGTTGAAGAAGACTACAAGGGATAGCTGGCGAACAGTTCAGAAATAATAAAAGCAGAAAGAAACTTACAGCCAATGAAAGCAACCTTCCAGGAGTGGTCCAGGGAGATCCCACGAGTTCTCTGACCGAAAGATCTCTCTGGGTACGAGTTGAAGATGCTGCTGACCTTTCGTGGCGCGGACAATGATCGCATGACCATCGAAGCCGACGTCAATTCGGTATGATCTTGGCATGATACACAGAGTATATTCCATTCCTCGCATGGTGGAAGGGAACGTAAGAAGTGCCTGGTCACCAAAGAGCTCGTTGAGGATGCTGATATGCTCGGGTGCTTTCGGAAGCTTCCCTAGGGGTCTGTTGTCGACGAGAAGAAGCCCTTGGACATAATTGTAATGTACCTGCACTGCGTGGCCGTGCTCGTTCTCCTGGATGTCGCATGCAACCCATCCAGTACGTCCTGGGCGGAGGTTGATGATCTGCCGCGGACTGTCGTCTGGCTCCGGCCAAACGGCTCGTATACCGAGCCTGAAAACTTCGGGTCTATCAACGATTGACTGGCACACGAGAGTAGAAAGGCGATAGGAGAGCTTGAGATCAGAGACGACGGCGTGTTGAAGCACCTGGGGGAGGGCGCCCACTTCCACAACCAAGTTGTCCTGCACGGTGATGCTGCATTCGATGTAAGTCTGCAGAGAGGATGGATCAAGGGTTGTGCCTTGGGTTCGATGAATAACGAAGGTTCGCTTGCATAGAATGGCCGCCCACAGCGCGTACTGCTGACATCTCCGAGCCGTTTCGATGTCGCTGGATTTGTAGGTCTCGGCTCGAAGCATCTCGACCCATCGCAGACAGATTCTGCGAGCCCTAACGAGCGTCGAGAGTGCTCTCAATGACGCATTAGGATTCGTGGCCGTAAGGGTGTGGACGCGGAGGAGGATGGTGATGACAGTGTCCATCAAGTACGTCTCTCGCCAGTTGGCCTCCAAGCTGTCCAATCGCATGGACATTTGCTCCACCAACCTGTCGCAGAATTGTTCGTCTCGGAAAATCTTGTGGACCTTGCGAAGGATGTCTCTGCCAAATCTTCCAGATTTGCTGCTCATGCCTTTGATGTCATGTCCTTGACGGCCGTCTTCACAGGAGCCCTTGTCGTCACCGTCATCCACTGGACCACTCTGCAGCACTATGTGGGAGACGATGAGCATGGTGACTTCGCTGGAGAAGTTCAAGTTGGTCGATCCCAGTTCGGTAAGAAGAGCAATCCATCGTTGAGCCTTTCCCGATAGAAGCGTCTGCATAGCGACATACTCGTGTACGTTGATACCGGCGGGGCAACTGGATTGGCTGGCCATGATTTCGTATGATGAGGGCCCCGGGCCATCCAATGCAAAGGACCTTCCCTCCAAGACACTCGAGAATGGCGATGACTTTGGCAGCGGAATGGTCGTATGATGAGCAAAAGAAGGGCGAAATCTCAATCGTCCAGGCCAAGTCAATGTCTGTGTGTCGAAAAAGGCAAGTTTCAGCCCGTTCGGCCGGCAGACGCCCTCTCTACCTCCCTCCCATTCGACAGGGAAGGGAACCGAAGTGTAATGGGTCGTTAGAACTGGACCCGAAATCGTTAGCATGCCGTTCTTAAAGAAAGTGAACGGACGACCCATGTCAAAGGTCAGGTGAAAAGAAAACCACGAGGTTGGTCTGGTATGGATCAAACGAGATGGCCGGGATGTATGGGGCGGGACGTGGCCATCAGAAAAGTGCAATAGCTGGACCTTTGGTAATCCAATGGGCATGGAAGGGAGCGAAATGGCGCAAATCTGACGTGAAGATGAGATGAAATACTTACAGGGCTTGGTGGTTGAGGCTAGACCCAGCTTGCCGGAAACATTATGGAAGAATGGCTTCAGCTGCACGTAGTCTTTGAGCAGACATCTCGGCGTGATTGCCTCTTCGATGAGAGGCGCGGCGAGGGTTTGCAGGAGCCACCAAGTTGTGTCGCGATAAACGGCAAACTCTGTGGGGCATGCCAACTCGAAGACGACGGCTCTGGCCACGACTGGGTCCGCAGGAAGAGGCTCCTCGAAGATCCCGATATTCATTCTCTGGGCGTTGATCATCATCGAACATCGCATGCAATTCGGATCGTGTCGACCGCGCCCAAAAGGATCGTGATCGTCGGGTAAGTAGGCACAGAGGCTGGTGTCAATCTGCTTGATCAATCTGTCGTACCGTTGGCTCTTCTTCTTCCATTCGGCCTCCTTTTTCTCGCGGAGATCGTTGGCAACTTCGATGATGGAACTGTGCAGGTCTTCAAAGATGGAATGCTGGTCCGATTCCGTGTAGTACCGTTCGCCGAAGCATCCCGGAGTTGGGTCTGCGAAAATGTTCCGTCGGTCAGCATTCGCCCGCTTCACGCGGGCCGAAAGAAGCATCTGAAGGGCGTTGAGTCGCGCCATGTCTGAGAACAGGGGAATCAGAAGAACATCAAGCATCTGAGGGTGAAAGACTGGATGGTATTCCTCCAGAAGGGGGAACAGGCGGCAAGCGATGGCATCCATTTTCTGCCACAGCTCCATCACCGTCAAGATCATCCCGCTTTTCTGCTCGGCGTTCCCCTCGTAAAGCGGCATGGCCATCTTCGTGTAGTCAACGATTTGCTTCGCAATCTGAGAACAGGACATGCCTTCATCAGACAAGGTGGCCAACTCCAGCTCCCAGTCGATCAACTTGTGATAAGATCTTGCATATTGGCTGAGGTGATCCTTTGCTGCCTCGGCAAGACCAACATCCGACACGTCGCGCATCCGTTTCGAATTTCGGGGTAATTTGAAGTTTTGCAGCGCACTCTTGAGGTACCCGTGGCTGATTCGAAGAGTCAAGCGGAGATCTGCGTCTGCAGCCTTGCGGGGGAGAAGGGGGATATGCTTCGTCATGGAATTCCTTCCCTCGACGATCGTGCGATTGGTAAAACTGTTCGATTTGTCGATGCTCTTCTTGAACTTGGGTCCGAGGTAGTCGAACAGGAATTCGTAGAGAGGGGCCGCAAGGATCTGGTCAGCACACCGTTGTTTGTCCAGGTCCAGCTTGACAAGGCGTCGGCAAATCTTCTTCTTCAGGAAGTGGAGCTTCTCTATGGAGATCGAGAAGGATGGGGCCTCGTCGAGAAAGGTGGCCAGCACGACGCAGATATAGAACTTGTACTCGAGACGGCCCATCTCGTCACCCAGTGAGCATGATAGGTAACGCTCGATGGCGACGCGGAGAACGAGCCAGTAAGGGAGACGACGCCAGGGCTTTTCTGCGCGATTCCAGCAGACATCGTCACGCACTCGCTTTCTCAACAGGGTGGGGGCAATCCTCCTGCCATTCTCTTCCAGGATAGCCATGAGCAGTGAGGAGATGATAGAGGGGTCGCCGGTGTTCCGGTACTCGAAAACAATGGCGCCTGCCTTGAAGGTGTGCGCGGCAAAGCTCTTGGTAGTCTCGAGAGACGCTTGCTCGATGAAAGTGGCGATGTTGGTCTGAAAGTCCTCATCGCTGAAGGTGGTGTATGGGACGGCGACAGCAATACCGGGGAAGTCCCACTCCAGAGCGCCCTTGGTGGCCAAGACATCTTCATTTCTTGGCGATGCCTCAAAGGTCTCGAAGACCACACTGTCCTTGAAGATGGGGCTTTATCATAGTGTCAGCGGGCGGTGCTTCTTTGCATGAAGGAACTTGTGATGGAAGACTTACTCCTGCGCTCTGCGAATGATCAAACCTGCGTTCTGACTCTCAACGTGAAGGATAAGGCAGCCGGACGGGCCCAGCAGCTGGAGTTCGCTGATCAAGCTCGACTTGTCGATCCTGCCTCCACGGTTGAGTCTATGGCAGGCAATCAGAGTCCGGTGGATGGACTCCCAATACTGGCGGTTGGGCTTGTCGCTGGAGGGTGAGGGTCCGGCCATGACCTTGGTCGCCTTCGCCAGCCGATTCACAAGGGCGGTCTCGACCATCCGTAGCTGGCGGTCATGTTCCCGCCGTTGAGGGAGCTGGGCAGGGAGCACCAAGTGGTTGTAGAGGGCATCGTTGACCGACTCGGGGGTCTGCAACGAGGCCTCCATCTTGGGAGGTGTCTGCAGTGCGGGTGTGTTCTATCGAGGTGTTTTTGCTGAGTGTTGTGTCGAATAACCGGATAACAGCGAAGACGATACAAGCCTGGCGATGGTGGCGTGGCGGCGGCAGCCACGAAAACGACGACCACAAAACACAGTAGAAGGGAAGTGGTGATCGGACAGAAGAGAAGTCAGGAAAGCTGAGAACTTTTGGGATGACAAGAGTAAGGAATCAAGTCAAGAACGAAAGGTTCAGCCAATGTTGGTGGGCGGGTAGGTAGGTAGGAAGGTGAATGCCTACCTAGGTGTGGTTGTAGGTAGGTAGGTACAACATGAAAGGCACCAGGTTTTTTTCTGGGAGGCGGTGAGATCCACTTTGTTTGTCCTGGGCCAGGGGCGTAGCTGCCTTTTCGTCTTTAAAGAAGGAACATTCGACCGTAACAGTGCCAGTTCCTTCCCTCTTTGATCCCGTCCCCATCTGCCTATTCAACTCCCGGTACGGATACCTACCTCGGTACCTACCTCATTAGCTCATGCAAGCAAGTACCTGCTTCAGCCTACGAGATTTTTATCTACCGTACCTAGGTAGATACCTACAGAGGGTACCTACTTGGCTAATTGGGATCCCACTGACTGAAGTAGGTAGGCACCCATGGATGGTACCTAGATAAGGTACCTGGAGTTGGACTTTGAGTGCCTTGGGGCCGGGAGGCTGCAGATTACAGTCTTCCCAAGTGCCTATAGATTCGTACCAGTGCCTCTTCTAACGGCGTTGCTTGCAGCATGCCCAGATCATTACTGAACCGCATCCCACCGTAGGCCCCCTGGTCTGTTGGCTTCCACGAGGTGTTGGCTAGGCAATGTAAGATCGCAACGCCTTTTTGAGGCTGGTATAAGCTCAGCGCTGCCCTGCTCTACGTTCTCTCATTGGCTGAGGCTCGTTACCTAAGTCAAACGGCGCGGATCTGCCAGCGCCAAGGGTTCAGGGCGGCGGACCGGGGGTAGGTATCACATAGGTCTCGTCAATCTTCTATCCGTATCTTGGTGAATTGGATATCTCCTCGATCTATTCCTTCAAAGACTTCTGACGCAGAAAACCAGAGCATCTGTCACCCAGACGAACATCCAACTCATCCGCCCTTAACACCCAACCACAACAATACCTGCGTCCAAACTTGAATCGACGCCACCAGCCCTAAAGCCTCAGGGATCCAAATCCTTCCCCAAGTTGCTCAATGTCACGGGCATGCTGCACACCCCCGACTGACTGGTGATTTGTTCCTCCCACGGGCGCTCCGCACTCCGTACACCGAGCAAGCTCCATCGCCATCCCACACTCGCCGATGGTAAACGGGTGACCGTTAAGACATCTGTACCAGTGTCCCGTCCCAGAAAACTCCTGAGCCATGGCTCGATAGACTTCGCGCAACTCCTCGACGGACACATCTGTGTAAAAGACCTCATCACGAAGCGTGCGCCAAGCCCTGTCGAGCTCGGATTTCAGCACAGTTGTCGAGGGATTCTTGTCCATCAGATCAGTGGCGACCTCCAAGTGATGCTTTCCAAGCTCTCTTGCTTCGCTATAAAGATGAGAAGTCTCTTTGTTGACCCCCGCATCTTTGGTGTTGTGGGCTCCGGCGCTCTCAGATGTGGCTTTCTGTTCCCCTGGGGAGACGAAACTGCAGAACATCGCAATGAAGATATGACCTTCCACCTCTTGACGTACGTACTTCCTTGTGCGTGCGATCTTGATGAGCCTCTCGCAGTCGCGGATGTAAGACTGTGTCTCGACCTTTACGGACTTGGCCTCAGGTTCCGTGGAGTTGCGACACAGGGCAACGAAGTCAGACACGAGCAGAAGGTCGCATCGGAGAAGAAATGACATGGCCTGGAGATAGCTTCCCATTTGGATGGCTGACTCGTCAAACGTGAAGCTGCTCTCCATCTGCCTCCGTCGGTTCGCATGCCAAACTAGATGCGCAACTCGTTGGTAAGGTTGTTCGTCCTTTCTCACGAGCTCGAGGAAGGTCGCAATCTGTCTGCGGACTTTCTTCATTGTCTTGTGCCGGCTCGATCCGGTAAACTTGAACAGGTGCTGAATCTGTTCGTGCCGGGCCCCTTGTAGATTGAATTCCTCGGGGTGGCGGGCGGGAAACACGAAGTCCTTCTCGTCCATTCCTTCCAGATCTTCGCGGGCAGCGAGGAACGATTCTGAAAGCTCATTCCACTTCATGTTCGACCAGCTGATGAACCTCTTGGTTGACTCGTCCAGGAGTCCACGACGGACAATTCTGCCGTACCGGGAGACGTTTCTGAGAGAGCCCCTACAAGTGGGACACACTCTGATATTCTGCGACAGGTCGAAAGGATGAGAAGCGCTTTTTATCGCTGTCGGTATGCCTTCCACAGAAACCTCGTAGAAGTCCTGGAGCCCCATCAGCCCATCCATCGTCGAGTACGTCAAGAAGTGCCCGCAATCTGGGAAGATGCAGGGCTCTTCATCAAGAATGACTGAGCGGTAGTCACTGAGCATAATCAGGTCGACGACAGTGTCCTTGATCTCGTCGGACGCGCACTCTTGGCAGAATTCCTTGTCAGGACACTTCTCGCCGCATACCGATGGGCCTGGCATATTGAATCAGTATCATCATCAAAAGCTGAGAGCATCTCACTCACATTGATGATTGCACTCCAAAATTCTGATACACCTCTTTGTACACGGAATCCAGTCACAAGGCGCCGCGCATCTGTTATTTCTAAGTCAGCCAATTTGCACAACACTTCCTCAGCTTCTCTCCAACTTACGGCATGCTGCACTTGGAGTGCGGACAACAAGAAGAGCACGTTTCTTCCGCGCAAGGGGCGCAGGGCTCATGACACTGCTTGGCGCACTTGGAGTGTATGCACTGGTTCTGACAAGGAGATGGGCAGGGAGGGCAGTCCTTTCGATCGTGGCACGGCGCTCGGCACCGGTGGCTGCAGGATGTGTAGTCCCTGTCGCATGGATGCTGACACAACCCGTGTTCTTCTTTGACGATAGCCCCCTCCTCTCTCCGGCGGCAACCCATGCACCGACCTTTGCACACATGTCCGCAAGGGCGTACGAAACCACACTCAGCCTGGCAAAGGTACCTCGACGAGGTGACATCCACGTGGCAAGAGACCTTGACTTTGTGGTCGCACCCGGGGACCGTCTTTTCCACCTGGACAACGCATTTCACAGCCGCGAGATCCTGTGCCCTCCAACATTCGACCTTGTTGAGGATATGCCCACAGGGAAGCTTCAGTCCAGCGTTGAGCAGAAGCTCCATGCAAAGCTTGCCGCAGGGCTCGCCACATCGTTTGCGGCATGGGTGGTCGCAGTGCTCTTTCGGTCTCGCGCAGTCTTCGAGGCACTTCAGGGCATTATGAAGAGTGTCAGAATGGCAGGGTCCGGTACAGGCGTGTCCACAGTTCAACCTTCGGTCGCAAGGGCGGYTGCARCCGCCGTCTGGAGAGAGTTGGATGAAATCCTCGGGATGTGACACCATACCCTTGTTCTCTGGGTGCCGCGGGCATTGCAACTCGATCTGTTTGCCGATGTTCCCTCCCTGTTGTAGGATGTCAATAACTTGCGCCCACATTGGCACATGGCTTGATGTGTGAGAATTGCCAATGATGTACATGCCATGTCTGGCGCGGGAAAGAAGGACATTGATGCGGTTGGAAGTGCTGAGAAAACCGCAGCGGCGCTCGCTGTTGCTCCGAACAAGAGAGACGATAACGACGTCAGCCTCCTCGCCTTGGAAATTGTCAACTGTTGCAGCACGAACTCCTTGCAGCGCAGACGATCTGGCCGCGTGGCTTTGCTGAGCTTGCTGAACAGGTCCATCGGGCGACTCCATGTCAGCCAAGATGTCCAAGTCTCGTTCGTTGATCACGATCTGCATCGTCGAGCCTAGCTTCTGCCGCAGTTTGTTCAGTTGTCCAAGGTATGGAGTCAAAACGGCGATCTCTCCAGCTTTGTAAACGCCTTGACGCAAGAGATGAGACACCAATGCTGAGACCATGTCGACCTCGAAGTCATTCGAGTACGATGTTTCGACTGAGTCTTGGTCCGACTTCCGTCCAGACTCAGGGCTCTCGTGATGAAGCCAGAAAAGTCGTTTGGCCATGCCACAAACACCTGGATAGGCTTCAACAGCCTCAGAGTCTGCGAGGGATGGGTACAAAGTTGAGCGCACAAGCTCGGAAATGGACGGATGCATGCGCCTTTGAGTATCGAGAACACTGAAGGGTATAGTAGGGGTACCGGGCGTTGAAGGTTGAACCAATCTCTCGAAGAGAGACACGTCGAGGGAGTATTTTACTCCTGCCGGATTGGCGCGCTGGAGTCTCCAGTCTTGAATCTGCGGGCGCAGCTGAAGGTGGTCCCCGATTAGAATGGCATGCTCAATGGTCGGGAGCAGAGCTGTCAGCAAATGGGCCTCGAGGACCTCGCCAGCCTCTTCGCACAAAAGGACCTTGCCCTGAACCCGTCGAAGAAGGTCAAGGTTTGTCGCGAGCCCAGTGGTAGTGACTCCGATGATGTTCGCTTGCTGAAGGCATCGCAAATCAATGGAGCTCCGAACGCGATTGTTGCGTTCTCTTGTCCTCTCATACGACTCGTGCGCAACGGACAACGTGTCGAGCTCTGTCTCGAAAGCCTTCTCTACCCATTTCTCATACATGACGATTCGCTCCCGATGTGTCATTTCCGACAGCTTTGAGCGATAAAGCTGATCAATGGGACGGGTTGGCCTGGTAACAGTCGAGCCGCCACGCAGCCAAGTCTCCAGGATTTTCTTGCGATTACCCCGAACGTTTTGAACTGTCTGCCAGCCTTCGTCGTCGTCATCTTCATTGTCGTTGTTGTCGGCGTCGTCGGCGTCGTCGTCTTCGTATCGATCTTGTCCGAATAGCTCGGTATACTGCCGAGGATGATGAGTGTTGAGAAAGTTCCGAATCGTCTCGTTCGTGCTGATAAACTGGTAGTTCTCCAATCTCCGCAGAACGTAGCTAGAATCTGCATCGAGAGCCTCGATAGAGTCGTACAGAGCCTTTCCCTCCATCTTCGTTCGTGTCATATCCTTGACAACTTGCCTGAGATTCACTGGTCCAAGCCGCTCAGACTTCGACCGAGAGCCGATTCGCACAATGTTCTTCACACCTCCGTCGACCAGATGTTCCAAAAGCTGATCCAGCGCGTGGTTGGTGTAGCACACGCACATGATTGGGCCTAGATTGGCCTTGCTTTTGTTGGCAAGAAGAACTTTGATGAGAGCTTCCCCCGTGTAGCTCTTTCCCGTCCCTGGGGGACCTTGGATCAGAGCGAATGACCGACTGAGGCAATTCAGAATGGCCTCCGCCTGCGTCAGGTCCAACGATGAATGTTGACTCAATCCTACCGGGTCAGGCGTGTTTCCGGGTGTGTACGACAAGTCCGATCCATCGTTAGAGAGACACGTGAGGTCGAATGAGAATCCCGGTCGCTTGGAGTAAAGAGGGGGAGCAATCGGCACTTGTTGGTCGCCAGCATGTAGGGTGAGGAGGTTTTGAAAGGGGAGATCAAGCTTCTGGGACATAGTCTGCAGTGCTTTCAACGGCGGCGAGAAGGCAGGCAGGAGGATCGATGGAAACTCGAAGAGCTGTCGATGTTGTCTAGAGCCCATGCTCTTGAACCACACAAGTGATTTTCCGACACCGTCGACGCTGGTATCTACCAGCTTGAGACGCACGAAGGCGTGCTGAGGATCATCGGGCAGACTGTATCGTGGTCCTTCTTCCTCGTCTTCGGAGGCTTGCTGTCTTTGGTGGTTTGTATTGTGCGGCGTTCGCACAGTGGATCTCGAGACTTGGAAGAACAGAACGGTACCGATCTCGTCCACGATGCAGACGAGAGCTCCATCTGTTAGTCTCTTGGTCTGCACCCACCAGGCCGCTCGACCCAGCTTGTCGAGGCCTCGAGCTGCACGTGGCTGATCGACTCTCACGACGAACTCAAGGCCAGACCACTTATCGAAGTCAATTTCAACCGCTGCCGCTTGGTCGTACACAATGACCCTGGTTCGAACCTCGCGGACTCGGTCGTTCGACTCAATTCTGGTGCGGATGGCATTGCGCAAGTCATGCAGAGTATCCTCACGCAGAAGCCGAAAGTGGCGATCCAACAAGCCACGCAACCCCGGGAGATGATGCTGAGACGGATTGATAGTGGGTAAATACTCCTCCCTGTACGACATGATTTCTCCAATCCTCGGCATTAGCTTTATGTCGGCAATGTCGGCATGATCATTGTCATGGCGTCTTCCTCTCTGAGACAGACTGCCGGGCAAGTCTTGGCTGAGAATGAACTCAGCCATAGCGCCAGATGAGGCAGAGGCGTGCGAGGCTTCGGGAAGGGACTGGCCAATGCCTAGTCGGCGGCGGACGCGCTCGAGGTACTTGGAGGCCTGTATGGTGTGGAAGTCTTCCTTTTGGTTGCCGAAGGCGTCTAGTCGCGTCTGGATGTCTTCGCAAATGGACGTGAAGTGTACGTTTACGATGTTTGCAGTGCTGGTGTCGATGACCTTGGCCAACACTCCGCAGCCAAGAGAGAGGGCTTCTGTGCAGGTAGCATCATCGGTGTCGAGCGGTATTTCGGGCCAGTGGTCGACAATGCGGAAAACAAAGTCGAAGAGGCGCCTTAGGCGCGTAGCATCGATACCCAGCAGGGCACGGTAAATGGTGGCCATTTCCTGTTCCACAACAATCGAGTCCACGATGCTCGGGTGAAGGATGATTCGAAAGAGGGGGGAAATGCGTGATGTCCAGATCACAGCCATGTTCCCGGGCGTCTTGTTCTGAGAAAGCATCTCGAGGACATCCTTGAGCAGAAGCAGCCGACGCTCCGAGGCCATGTCTCTGATAACCTGCTGTGCCAGACTAACATCGTCCTCGACAAGGTCAATTGCCATGCGAAAGTAGCTGGCCGTCTGTCTGTCTCCAGCGAGGGCGGGCACAGGTCGAAGCCGTCTCCAAGTCTGGAGCTTCTCTCGTTCGGGGTCGGACGGCTGGTTCGAGGAGCCTAGACGAGAGCTGCTGGGTCGTCCATTTTGGAAGATGTTGTCTTGAGGCCTTCGGTCGTGCGAGAACTTGCAGTCCGACCCATAGCGACAGCCGCCGGTCTTCTGCCAGAAACGACAGGGGTTGGCAGCCTGGTACGGTCTGAAAAGTCAGTCGGATTCTGAAGGATATCGTTGGAGTGGGAAGTTTACCGTCGTCTGGAAGTCATCGTTGGGGGCAGTTCTTCCAGTACTGGAAGAAGTCTGAAGTTTGATACGTCTGATAGATTTCGGTGCGAAGTGGCTAAAGTAGAAGGGACGTCAGGTAATGGTTTGTGCATGGCCCATGGACGATGGTTGCTACCTGTCATATGTATAACGGACAACGGCATCCCGCCTGGCTGCACTCACATGCCGGAGTGCTCTGGTAGGTTCTTTTCTCGAGTGAGTGCCTAGTATTGAAGAGACAGCTTTGTCTTTGTCTATTTCAGACCAACTGTCAGCGCATGGCCTGCATGTCAGGGGTGGCCCAAGACTTCCTACCCACCACACAAAAGAAAGTATATGCATTCGCAGAGTCTGTTGCCTATGATGAAGGCATCCCAACAGCATGTCTTTGGTCGATTCAGGGGTGAAAGATGACACTCTCTGGCCCAGATACTACGAGCCTCGCAACGCTAATGCAGAAGCATGCGGGAGGCCACCAGTTTTGTTCCAACTGGGCGAAAGAAGGTGGCCGTTGTTGCCGGGATCTTGGAGGGCGATGATGAGATTGACATGACCACAGTCTGCCTCGCGTCCGGGTTATTGGCCATTCTTTCGATTTCCCGTGTCATCAGGCGGGGTGATGAGCTGCCTCAATCTGTTGACGTTGTTGGAGGGGTCGAGGTGGTTGGCCAACGAGGCGGGCTCGACGGGCGTTTGCCTTCCAGCTGTGCTGCTGACGCGGACTCTGGGGTCTTCCATTTCGATCCTGTCGGCAGCATTTCCGAATGTCCAATACGTTGCGATGACCTTCGAAGTAGTCGTTGTCCTGTCTCGAAGCTTGCGTCCATTTTTAGTTTTTGATGGGATGGATGAGGTGCAGGAGGTGGATTGAAGCCACAGGGAAGGAGTCCATGGTTTGCCTGCTGCTCCTGCTGCCAGTGTCTGAATCCATGGATAGGTACACAGGTACCTAAGGTGGCCTGTGTGCAGCGGGCCGCTGCCCGGAGCCGGTCCCGGCCGGGGGATCGACTACCTATTGCCGTCAACTCGCCTCCTCCAATTGCAGCACACCACTCCAAAAGGTAGACACTCAACTAACTACTACCGGCTATTGACTCTCTCGTGATCTCTCTCTCACTCAAACCCCGACGCGTCACCCGACAACCCAGCAAGTCCGTTCTCGGGCGCTTTGACGCTCCTACCCAGTCGGGCAATTTTCCCACGGTTACCGAGTCCTTAAATTACAGACTGATGTCGCATCGGGGTGACGACTGCTCCACCGTCCAGGGCCTACAGATGAGGGCACCAGCTTCGTTTATCTCAGCAGTGGAGGCCTGCCTACCCCGGCCGAAACCAACGTCGCCGATGCCCGGTCTAGCTGTCATGACTCAGTGCCGCCATTTAAACCACGGGAGGAAGCCCGCCTCACAGCGTTTCGCCGCCGCCGGTCGCAAGTCCACAGGTTACGGCGCCGATCAAACTTCGCGAGCGAACTTCGCCGGATCGTGTCGAGCGAGAATTATGACCACGGCTCTGGATTGTTACGAAGCATGAGGGTTACGCCAAGCATTTATTAAGCCATTTTCTCCCGACCACAGTCACTCCTTTCGAACCCCTTTCGCGACCTACCGAGACTGGCATGGGTTCCCCTTCAGCGCCGTCGGAGCCAAGCCACGATGCCGAGAAACCACCCACGGAGGTGACAGGTGCCCCGAACCGTGACGGGTCCGGTGTGGAGAAGAACGAGAGACGCGCCGAAGAACTTGGGGAAACCGAGAAGCCGTCCGCCTCGTCATCATCATCACCGTCTTCGGAAACGGATGGCGCTTCCAATCCGCCCTTCGGCGCTGCGGGCCCGAACAATGCAGGCGACCCAGAGACCGCAGTCGTCGCGGACCGCACCCTCAGTCGGACGACGACACATTCAAGCGTCGGTCCTGGACCGCCTCCTGACGGCGGTCTCAAGGCTTGGCTCGCAAGTGAGTTCGGACTGAGAACCCAGGACTCAAACCGTTGACACTAACATTGCACTCGCAGTCTTCGGCACCCACCTCACCATCATGAACACCTGGGGCATCGTCAACTCCTTCGGCGTCTTCCAACCCTACTACACGACCCTCCTCTCCCGCCCGCCTTCAGACGTCGCCTGGATCGGCTCCTTCGAGGTCTTCCTCCTCTTCTTCGTCGGCGCCTTCACCGGCCGCCTCACCGACGCGGGCTACTTCCGCCCGCTCTTCATCGCCGGCTTCCTGCTCGTCGTCCTCGGCATGTTCGCCACCTCCTTCTGCACGCAGTACTGGCAGTTCTTCTTAGCCCAGGGTATCTGCATGGGCCTCGGCAACGGCTGCCTCTTCTGCCCGTGCCTGTCCACGGCCTCGACCTACTTCGACAAGAAGAAGGCCTTCGCCCTGGGCTTCGTCTCCATCGGCAGCTCCACGGGCGGCATGATCTACCCCAGCATGGTGAGGCAGCTGCTCCCCAAGATCGGGTTCGCCTGGACTATCCGCGCCATAGCGTTCGTGCAGATGGGCACCCTGCTCATCACCGCGGTCGTGTTGAAGCCCAGGATCAAGCCGAGGAAGACCGGGAGCATGGTCGAGTGGGCGGCCTTCAAGGAGCTGGAGTACACATTCTACGCCGTCGGCTCGTTTTTGGTAAGTTCCACGAGGCTCTAGTAACTGGATGACGACGCGATCTAACATTACGGCAGAACTATCTCGGGGTCTTCTTCGCATCATACTACATCGCCTCCTACTCCCGCGACATCATCGGCCTCAGCTACACCTCCTCCCTCAACCTCCTCCTCCTCCTCAACGGCACCGGCGTCCCCGGCCGCGTCATCCCGGCCTACTTCGCCGACATCCTCGGCACCGTCAACATGTTCATCCCCATGTCCTTCGCCTCGGGCGTCATGATGCTCTGCTGGCCCGCCGTCTCGTCCATCGCGGGGCTGTACGCCTGGACCGCCCTGTACGGCTTCTTCACCGGCGCCATCCAGAGCCTGATGCCCTCGGGCCTCGGCAAGCTGACGGCGGACCCGAGGAAGCAGGGCACGCGCATGGGCATGGGCTTCACCATCATCAGCTTCGCCGTGCTCATCGGCCAGCCCATCGCCGGCGCCATCATCTCCGCCAACGGGGGCAGCTACGCCGGCGCCCAGGTGTATGCCGGCGTCTGTTTGCTTTCGGGCATGTGCTTCCTCGTCGCTGCGAGGACCGTGAGGGCGAGACGGTCTGGGAAGTGGCTTTGGATTAAGGTCTGACAGATTTGATGCTTGTCTTTCTACATTTTGAATGCTGTTTTCTCCCTTTGTCTTTTGAAGCTGTTTTCTCCCTTTGTCATTTGAAGGTGACAAATATTGGTCTTCGATAGTAATCACTCAACAATGAGTCCCTTGCGTCGACGGTAGACGTCTTAATCTAATATCATCATAGCATAATACCCAGAAACAGTCAGCAGGCATTTCGCTGAAAGTCGTTCAAGTTGAACGTTATTGCATGCAAGGATACACTGTCACCAAGATCTAGGCAGTTGGACAGTTTAAGTGTCTTTCGTTTTGGTCTTTTGTTTAAGCCGGGAAATTGGTCACTTGGTGGCTACAGCGCCTCGTTTGATAATTTGTATGACCTCCCTTCTTCTTTATCAGGATCATCAGTGACAATTTCTTTTCCCTTTTCGTCTCCCTTATCTATTATGATCTACCTAAGGATACTGTACTGGCAAGGGTATGGAGCGAATGCCCATGCAAGAACGGAACACTGGATAGATGAATGCAAGTAGTAATTATTGAATGCACCTGAGGAACTGCAATAAGGCCGAACCTCGGCTACAGGGATTTTCCCTCCCCCTTCTCACCTCCTCTTTTCCCTTCAACTCACCCGTCCCCAAACACACAAGCGCGCAATAGAATGTCGGACCCCGCCATCCCGTCCATTCTCGAAATACGCGCCTCTACCGAGATCCTAAGTCCTTCCGATGCATCCGCGACAGTGGTAAGAGTTGGCCAACATGTTGCAGTCAAGTTCGGAACCCGGGTTTCCCTCCTCGAAGCAGAGAACCTCAAATATGTGTCCGCAAACAGCGACGTTCCCGTGCCCAAGGTCTTCGCGACGATGACGGAGCCAGAAACAGGATGCAACTTCATCGTGATGGAGTACGTGGACGGCCAAGGGCTCGGGGAGGCGTGGGCATCCCTGACGCCTGCGGAGCAGCTCGACCTAAGCAGCCAGCTACGAGGCATCCTTGCAAACCTCCGCCAGATTCCGGCTCCCGGCTATTTCGGAGCCCTCAACCGGCAGCCCTTTCCTGACGGCGTGTTCTGGACCCCCGGAAGGAGACCCGGAAACGTCGGGCCCCTTTGAAACGGAGGAGGAGCTGAACAGGGGAATCATACGAAGACTCGAGGCTTCCGAGCCGGCATCGCACATCTCGTTGTTGCAGACCCTGGTGTCAGACACTCTGAAGGGCCACCGCGCCGCATTCACCCACGGAGACCTGCAACCCAGAAACATACTGTTGAGGAGAGTCGGTGTCAAGGACGACGGCAGAGGCGAATTCGAGATTAAAATCATCGATTGGGAAAACTCTGGCTGGTATCCCGAATACTGGGAATTCTGCAACTCTACCATAGCTGGTCGCTTCCGCCCAGACTGGTTGGAGTTGGTACAGCAAGTCATGTCTGTCTACACGACGGAGTACCTGATGCTCCAGGCAGTTCGAAGCTTGCTGTTTTACTAGCTGCGATTGGGGGCTTTGGTGGATGGTAGTTCCAAGAGTCGCTCAAACCGACCGTCATTGCATACGAGGCCACGTTCTGTATGAAACCTAGGCACTTAAGTATGTCTTGACCAGCCTCAAATCGACGCAATGGGGGGTTCAAAGCAGCACATCAGGCATGGGTCACTTACAGCGACTTGATATCAACCGACGTCGACTTCACTAAAACTTTAAGGTCATTCATCGCTCGTATTCGTTCCTAAAAGAAGCTATCACCGTCCCGCAACATAACCAACCCCCCCCTCACGAGCTACACCAGTTGACCAGACCGATCCACGATCTACTTGGGGCAAGCACGTCCAGCGCCAGTGATAGTATCGCAGCAATCAGCATCCTAATCATTTCACGTCAGCCATTTCCGAAATATCAAGTCAAAAAAAACCCTTCTCGGTCGCTTACGCATTGCTGCGGCGTGACGCCGTTGGCGCCGCAGAAGTTGGCCTTGTCGAACGCGCACGCCGAGTCGCCGTTCTGCCTCGAGCACGCCTCGAAGTTGTCGACGCCGCCCCAGCAGCAGTTCTCGGCCACCTTGTTCCCGAAGAAGTCGTCGAACCGGGTGCACTGCGAGAAAGCGCGGTGGTTAGCTTTTTTCTTTTGCAAGTGGTGAGGGGGGAGGGTGGTGGTTCTTACCACGGCGGCGTTGACGACCGGGGCGGAGGCCAGCATGGAGGCGAGGCCGAGGACGATGGCGTTGAAGTACTTCATTTTGCGTGGTTTTAGAGGGAAGGTTTATGAATTCAGAGTAACTGAAGTGATGGAATGATGATGTTGTTGTAATGGTGATTGTAGATAGTCTGATAGTGATGAGAAGATATCCGGTTGAGCAGGAGACACCGTTGGTCTTAAATACTCCAAAGCTGCTCGATATCTTGTTTAAAATAGCATCTTTGAAGTCATAGCAGCCATCTCGTGCAAGTCGGCTGCGGAATGTCACGAAGGCCTCGAAGCCGCCTGCCAAGTACGCTCTACCCTGTCGTTCGTCTCATGTATCGGATGTCAGCGTGTTCGCGAATAGACGCAACAGGTCCCTGAGACCGCCCTCGCCGAAGGTTCCGCTTAACGTGGAGGATCCTTGGCGATGTTTCTCTGAACTCCCCTCCCTCGGCACCAGCCCTACCCGTCTGTTGGGTCTATCCCACTACACGCAGCAGGAAGGAGGGGCTTCAGTCAGAAAAGAAAGACGGGATTTCCAATTATTCCGCCCTTCGAATCGTGCAAATAACAGGTTCTTACTACTTGGGTCTACAGGTGCCGGGCTATCTCAACTTCCTCGTCTTGTCTCCTCTGGCCGCCAACCTCATTCCATCATCGTGGATCCCCCCACGGGGACTTCTCAACTACCTTTTCAATATGCCGAAGAGCGTAAAATGGCATACCTAACACCAAGAAACGCACGAACCACAACCTCATTAGCTTACTTCGCGGTGCTTTTGTCCGACGAAGGCGGTCCATAAGTCCGTCAAGGTTACTTGGCTGCTACAGCTCAGTGGGACCGGAAGCAATCAGGCTGGAGGCGAGGGCAGGCCTCGCGGCAGCGCCCTGGGTCAAAGCCTTGGTTGATAGACTTGGCGTTAAGGAGTCTATTCCTTTGTCAGCAGACAGGCCGATCGTTTTTCAGCTCTTGCAAAAGTCGGCCCTTTAGCTGAGAGAGAAACGATCTCTGACCGTACGTGGCCGTATATCCCTCGCAATGTTGATGACTCGCGTCAGCACAGACCGGACCTCAGTTCATGTGAACCATGGAATCTTCCGCTGATCACTCAACCTCAACCACCCCATCCTGCCAGTCGCTGCCAAATCTGGCCGGAAGTAGGGGTCTTTTCACCGAGTATGGCCTGATCGAGGCTATGCGCGTTGGTTTCAGAGAACCTGCTGTCTAATAGAGTTTACTATTTATCCTATCTCTGCCGTATCCCGACTCTTCAAGCAGGGGACTTGGCTGACACTATTGGTTTACGCAGGGTAAACAAATGGCAATCAATTGCAAAACGTAGGGGTCAGTAATTAAGGTTAAAGATAAATAGATTTAGAGCCCTCTTAGTAAGGGGCTTAAGATACCTATATAACAGTAGAGCTAGGTCTATACCCTACTATACTACTATTAACTATAAGTAGCTAACTCTAATATAGTTATTCCTATACTAATAGTCTTTTCTTTTATAGCCTAAAGTTTTAATTATAGGTCCTTAAAGTATTTATTTTTTTAAAATAAGGATTTATTAAAAAAAGCCTAAAAATAACGTTTTTAAGTTCTTTTAATTAATTCTTTTTTAACTAGTTTTTTAAAGTTAAATAGCTTTATTTTTAATAAAGCTATAAATTTTAACTAAAGGTTTAACTATAGTTATATAAACTACTATTTCTTTATATCTCCTAGTACTTTTAGTTCTTTTATTAAATTTATAAATCTTTTTTATTTAAATACCTTTTTTTTATTCTTTTTTTATTACTTAACTTTTTATTTTAATTATAGTTTTATTTATAAAAATAAAGCCCTTAAAAGTATAGTTTAGTTTTATTTTTATAAAACTATTAGTAATATTACTATTTTTAGTAATTTATTATATTTTTTAAAGCTTTTAGTACTTATATAATTATTATAATACTATAATATTTATTATTAAGTACTTTTCTTTAATAGTACTTAGTTTAATAAAGTACTTATAGAGTAAATAGGAGTTAGTATAAATAATAAATAGGATTAGGGGAAGGTTTAGATAATTTATAATAAGTTTAAGGGTTATTATAATAGTATAAACTATATTAATAGTAATAGTTATAGTATAAATTTTTAAAGTTAAAATACTTTATATAACTTATTTACTTTTTATAGCGTTATAGTAAATAATATTACTATAAATTTTAAATATATTATTATTAATAAATTAATTTTTTATAAGAATAATAATAAATTTTAGTTATAATAATAGGTTAGTATTATTAGTAAATAATTTATTTATAAAAATAAAAGCTTACTCTTTTTAAAGTTAAGGGGGATATATTTTAATCCTTACTACTAGTTATTAATCTACTAGTAGAGTTGTTTATTAAGGGTAGTAATATTTTCTTTTATAGGTTTTTAGTATTAAACTACTATAGAGAGGTTATATAATACTTTAGGTTAGTAGATTAACGTAATATATACCCCTTAGGTATACTATTAAACGTATTAAGTCTTTTAATCCTTATTAAGCTTAATAATAGTAAGTTTTTTACTTTAGCCTTTTTAGTAGAAAATAAAGGAGTCTCCTTTAAGTATTAAAATACTACTATTAAATATTAGTAGCTTTTTTAGAGTTAAAAAGGTCTTTACTTTAGTTATAAGGTTTACTTTTTTAAGCTTTAAGGTTTTATAGGTTAAAAGATTATTTATTAAAAGGCTAAGGGTATTATTTATTTATATTTTAATTAGGGTAAAGTCTAGGTTATTAATTAATAATATTAATAAGTATAGGTTATATATTAAAGTACTTATTTTAAGCTTTTTTCTATAATACCTATAATACGTTACTTATTAGTATATCTTAGTCTTTATAATACTATAAAGTAGCTTTTTAATAACTATAATAAAGTTTTTTAAGTATTAGTTATAAATTTAAATTAAGAAATACATAAGGATTATTTAGTTTAACTATGTCTTTAATTATATATATATTTATATTATATTTTAAAACTATAACTTTATTCCAATCCCTATAAAAGTTAAAGTTAATACTAGAATTAATTATTAACTAGTTTATTAAATAGTAAGGGACTATATTAAAATTACTACTTTTTCGTTATTAATATAGCTTTATATAATAAAGTAGAACTTCTTATAAAACTAATTTATTATTTTTACTTTAATTTTATTAATAATATAAAACTTAAACCTTTTAAACCTACTATAGACTTTAAAGTTAAATAGAATAATATTAAAAACTCTATAGTTTTATAGGGCTAAAATCTCCTTTTTAGTTAACCTTTAAAATAGCTTTCCTAGAGTGGTAATAATCCCCTACTTTTTTAACTTAATAGTAAGAGTAAAATTAGCCTTTTTTTTAGTTAAAATAAACGTAGTAGCTAGGGTCTTTTAAAGTTAGTTTTATTATTATTTTAAGGCTTTTACTAGTACTGGGTTTTTAATAAAAAAAGGGTCTATATTAATAATAATTTTATTAAAAATCTCTTTAGCTTTGTTTTTTAGTTTAGTTATATTTTTAGCTTTATTTTTAATAGTTATTAAGTTTTTTAAAAAGAAAGAAATTTCTAAGTCTATATTATTAATATTTTTATAGTAGGGCTTAATAGATATTAATTAAAAGAATTAAAGGCCTTATAGAAGGGTAAGTATATACTTTTTATTATTTATTAAAATTAATTAGTAAGGACTTTATTAACTACTTTTTTTATACTATACTTTAACTATTAATTAAAGGGAGAGTTTTAGTATTTTAAACATCCTTAGTTTATTATATATATTAAGGGTATTATTAACTTTATACTTTATATAAATATACTAAATCTCTTTAGTAGCCCTTTTAACTACTTAAGTATATTTAGTAATGTTTAGAGTTAGTAAAAATAAGTTATTAATTTATAAGTATACTTTAAAAATAAAGAGGGTTAGTATAAAGCTATTAGGGCCTATAGTATTATTAATATTTTTAATATAGGCTTAGAGTATAATTTTAGGTAGTATAAGTAGGTTTTTAATATAGTAGATTTAGTAGACTTATTTTAGAATAGTATAGTATTTTTTAATTTTATTAATAGAGTAGTAGGCTTTAATTAGTATAATCTTAAGGGTAATTCTTTATTCTTTAGTATATACCTTAAACTTAGTAGCTTTAAATATTATAACTACGTTTATTATTAAAAAATTAAAAGGTTTTTAATAAATATTAATTTATATAGTATAAATACCTTTTTATACTGCTTTAGTAGATATATTTTTAAAGAACTTTATAGTAGTAAATTTAGTTATAGTATTAGTAAGGTAGATAATTAGTTTATTATTAAGGTATATAATATCTATTATAACTTTATAGTTAAAGTTATATTTATTCTATAATATAAATTAAAATCTTAAAAGTACTATATTATAGAGTTAGTAATAGTAGTATATTCTTATTAGAGTCTTTAATACTTAAATATTTAGTTAATAACTAGCTTTTTTAAGAAGGTTATAGAGTTTTATAATAAATAGGTACTTAAATTAGTTATAAAGGTATTAAAGCTTAATAGTAGTAAAGTAGTAGTATACTATTACTTATTTATAGTTAAATAGTAGCTATTTATACCCCTATTATTAAATAATTAATATAGTAATATTTCCCTTATATAGAACGTTATTAATATTATTAAATATAATACTTAAGTAGTTTATATTTTAGAAGTATAGTAGGAATAGTATATTAATAAGTATAATATAAAAAATAATATTTTTAAATAGTAAGGGGATTTTAATTAATTTAAAAAACTTAATACTATTACTAGTATTAAAGTAAATTAAGATACTACTAGTATTTATAGTATTAAGTTTAAGGTTAAGAAAGATTGTTTTTTTAAAAGCTATATAWTAACTATAGTCTACTATAGAAAACTCTACTACTCTAGTATTTAGTATAATACTTTAAAAAATAGCTTTAGAATATTAGTTATTATAAGTGTATAGTATGGATTTTATATAGTTTAGGTTTTTTATTATTATAGCGTAGGCCGTTACTTACTTTATAACGGCTATAATTATTTTAGAGCTATTAACTTATTTTAATATAAAGTACGTAGTTATAAATATAGTTAATTAAGTTACTATAGTACTACTATTTTTATTATTTAATAAGTATTTATTTATAGAGTTATTATTAATCTCTTAGGTATTATTAAAAGTTTTATTACTTTTATACTTTATAAGGAATTATTAAAAGGATACTATTATAACGTTTTAAAAGTAATTAGTTTTATAATAGTAGTTATAAGTTTTGTTTTAATTTCTAGTAGAATATCTTTATAAGTAGTAGTTAAGTTTACTATAAATATAGTACTTTTTATTACTTATTAGGCTAGTAAAGTACTAAGGATAGTAATTTCTACTTTATAGTCTTTATTACTATAATCCTTATAGCCTTCTTTACTCTAAGTAGCTTTTATTACTATAGTTATATATTTAATTAATAATATAGGTACTATATAGCTTTATAGCTTTAGTTAGGTATTATAATATTTCTTTAGTTAATTTAAAAGTACTAACTAAGTTTTTTAATTATATAATAATCCTAGTAAGGCTTTTAATTAAATTAAAAAGGTAAAAGTTATATTCTTTAACTCCTTAGTATATATTAATATATATGTGTTATATTGTTCTATAAGTATACCTATATTATAAACTAAAAATCTACTAAGTAGTAGGCTTTTAACCTTTTATAAGTAAATAATATTCTAGTAAAGGGTACACAAAAAAACCCTAGTAAGGAAAATATATAACTATTTAGTATAAAAGTAGTAAAGGTTTTATATAAAGGTCTATTTAAGTCTAGGTTAGGGAATACCTATTTATAAGAGAAGGTACTATATACTATATATAGCCTAGTAGGGGCTACTTACTCTTATTAACTAAAAGTAGTATATAAGCTATCTAGTATAGTTAATTAGAGTAGTAGGGTCCCTACCCCTAAAAACTCTAATTTACCGTACTATATAGGCACGCGATGTATAGTTAGGGTATAAAAACCCTTTAGGCGGCGCAGGATTTAAACCTACTACCTCTACCTCTTATAATGTAGGGTTAGGCAGACTCTTAACTACTAAGTTAACCGCCTTAGTATATATTAATAAGTTAATTATAAAGGGCCTTTTTAGTTTATAATCTACTTAATAGTATAGACTAAATATTTATTAGTTAATTAATTAGTAAGTTAAGTAACTTAAACTTTAACTTTATAGGGTTTTTATAAATTATATAAGTAAAAGAAGCTTATTACTACTTAAAGAAGTATTACTAATATATTTCTTTAGTTTTAAAGTATTTTTAAAGTTTTTTAATTATAGTATTTTAATTAAAAGGTTTTATAGAGTTATAAAAGTACTAAAAATAAAATATTAAGACTTAGTTTTTAAGTATAATTAATATAGCTATAGTATACTATATTTAATTAATACTTATAAACTAATACTATTAATAGAATATTCTAATTCTTATAGTAAAGATATTAAATTAACTACTATTATACTTTATATAGTTATTATAGAGTTTTATAAAGTTAGTACTAAAAAACCTATCTATAATAATATACTTAGTTTACACTTCTATTATTGTTATATAGAGGTTATCGCTATAGTTAGTAAGTAGGGCACTAGCTATTCTAAGGCTCTAATTAATTAAATAGGGCTAGTGGCTCTAACGTCCCTACTAGGGGTCGGCTAGGGGTTAGCTAGGGGTTACTACACCACTAAAAGCTACCTCTCTATAACGATATCCCTAGTAAAAAAATTGTATTCTATATTGTATAACGTAATAGGGAGGTTTATTGTATAAGCTATATAAAAATCAATAGTTTATATAAATATTATTGTAATAGGTAGGATATTGTTATAGTTAGGGATCGTTATAAATAGGTTTTTTAGTAAGTACTTTTACTAATAAAGAGTTATTTAAAGTAAAACTATAATTATTAATATTATCTTTTTTATACTTATTATAGCGATTTTATTATTAATTAAAGATAAGTTATTAAAAAAAAGGAGTATAAAATTAATATTACTATACTAAGGAATACTAACGGGTATTTTATAATAGGGTTTTGTACTACTTATATCTTAGTAGTAGTGGTAAAGGAGGTTATAGATTTCTAGGGGCTTTTAGGGTTTTATAAAACTAAGACTTTATAAAGTTATAGTTTTTAAGTAATAAAATTCGTAGGTCTTATAAAGAGATTTTATTTAAGAACTTAGGGCGTTTTATAAGGGTTCTAAAGAAGCAGTTTTATTAAACTATAGTATTAATTTACTCTTTAAACTATATAGGGAACCCGTTAAATATTAGTAGGGCGTAGATTTTATATATAACGTATTTAGTAGTTAGGGTAGGGTTAATATAGAGACTATAATATAGGAGGAAGTCCTTAATATAGTACTAAATGTTTCTATTTATATATTTAAATATATTAATAGTTTATTTAGTAAAGTTAAAGTAAAAGTAGTTATATAGCTTTATATTAATAATTTTATTAACTACGTACTTATTAATATAGTAGGCCGCAGCTATTATAAGTTTTTTAACTCTAGGCTCTATTACTAAATTTATATTATACTATAGGCTTTAAATTACTATATTAATAGTTTAAAGGGCAATAGTTAAGAGTACTAAAATAAGGGTATTTATAGACCTATTAGTCCTACTAGTAATAGTAGTAGGCTTTAACTAATTTATTAACTTTAAAGGTAATAAGTTTTAATTAGTCCCTAGGGCTAATATTATAAAAACGTTATAAATTACTTTATTTCTTGTTTATAACTATAGCTACTTTTTTAGGAGTTTTTTTATTTTATGGTTATGTTAATTAATAGTATAGTTACAGTTACTTAAGGGGAGTTTTTTAAAGTCTTTATAGTACTAAAGATATTATTATTACTTTTTTATTATTTAGTAGTAAAAATATAGTAAGGGTGATAGATAATAGAGATAATAAATAGAAAAGAGGTTTTTAAATAATATTAATATTAATTAATATTTTTATTATTTTTATTATAGCTTTTTATTATAGTAGTTAAATTATAACGTTTTACTTTACTTAAGTACTTTATAGTACTTCTATAGTATTATTACTAAGTTAGGTTATTTAAGTAAAAGGGATCCTTTTATTTCTTAGTACCTATAGGTAAATTAGGAGTATAAAATAGTATCTCTATATACTAAATTTAAATTTTAAAACCTAATTATAATAGTAAATTTATTAGCGCGTTATGTACCGGTAGTAAATATAGTAAAATACTAGTTATAGTTAAAAATTAACTAAGTCTTTATAGTTAATTAATAATAATATTAATAGTTATTAAGTAATTATATTTTATTATTTAGTGTTAGTTAGGGGGGGATAAAATAATAGTAATAGGGGATAGAAATAAGGGATAAAAAAGAGGCTTTTTATAATTTATAAAGTATATAGTTAAAGGTGTTTTTTTATTTAGTTCTTGCGCTATAGACTAGCTATAGTTTAGTAGAGGCTTATTATACTTACTTAGGTACTTTCTTTATTATAAACTACTAATTAATACTATATACTATTAGAAATTACTTTTATACTAGGGATTTTATTATTAAAGAGACTTTTAATAAGGGATTATTAGGTTAATAATACTTTAAATATGGGCGTTTTTTTTAAATTATAGTTTTAGGGGTATATCTACTTATATAATAAATTACTACTAGTAATTTTTAATATATTAGGGTTTTTAGTTAGTAGTTAGGATATTTTAGTAGTTTTATAATTTTTTTAAAGTATAGTATATATTATTAGTATTTTAAATAATTAGTAATATTTCTAACTTACTTTTAGGTACTATTATAAAGTATAGTTTAGTTTTAGGGGCTTTTTAGGTAAAAACTCTATAGTTATATAGTAGAAGGAAAAGAGGGAGTATTAAAATAGCTTTAGAAGTTATAGGAGGGCTTAAGGGGTCTTTAAGGGTTAATATAACGGTTTAAAGTAGTAAATTATAGCTTTATAAAGTTATAAAGAAATCTTTTTAATAAATTAAGTATATAATAAATACTTTTTTAAGTAAAATAGCTTTAAGTTTTTTTAGCTATTAAATAAGGACTTAGTATATTAAATATTATTTATTAGTAAGTTGGCTTTAAGTCTAGTTAACTATATTTATAATAATATCTCTACTAAATAAAACTTTATTAATTTATAGTTATAAAGTAGTAGTAACTCTATACATTAACTACTAATTAATATTAGTTTATATAGGGTAAATAAATAGTAATTAATTATAAAACGTAGGGGTTAGTAATTAAGGTTAAAGATAGATAGATTTGGAGCCCTTCTAGTAAGGAGCTTAAGATGCCTATGTGACGGTGGAGCTGGGTCTGTGCCCCGCCACACCGCTGTCAGCCACSSGTGGCTGACTCCAATGTGGTTATTCCCACAGACACCGAATGGGGCACCTCGCGGGTTGACAGCTCCAACACAGGGACGACGTTGGCGAGCTCACAGGTGAACAAGATAGCTGGGCCCGCGCCAAGAAAGTTGCTTTGATTTCAATAATGTTCTGCAACGCCCTGGGAAAGACTGAATAAATGAAAGGTTACGACGTACTTTGGTTCCGTCTACATCATCTCTTTGTGCGCTCCCAACCTTTCATCCAAAATTTCAAATAAAGCCAAAATACGCCTCGATCCTGCTCATGCATCTCTCCCTATTGTATCTTTCCGTAAAAACCCCCTTCTTCCTGGTATACCTATCTGGACCAGAGCATCATCCGGGACGGGAGTGATTTGGAGCTGCCTATGACTCATAGCTGTCCAAGTTGATTGAAATAAATGATGAGTACGTCAGGGCAAATGCAAACGAACGATGGTGTTCTGTGTAGAGAACGTCAACATCGACGCCCCATCTCAAAGCTCCTCTACTGGTCCTTAGCCATGGCGAAGAACCCTCGAAACGTGTACGTGGCGGATCTGCGCCGCTCTTCTTCGTCCGGTGCGGACTAGGTCGAGACGGAAGTCAGCCTACCTATTAGACAAACTAACAGCCAGGTCGTGGAATCGAGTCTCACTGGGTCTGATAGTCGGGTCGGTTCCGTGTCGGACTGGAGGTCCATGAGGACGACGGTGCTGCGTTCGGTGTCGACGAGAATGAAGTGCCCATCCCGCCACCTGGGGACGACTGCGAAGACGAATACGTGAGGCGGGAGCTGGTGCGGGTAGACTTCGTCCGGCAACTCAAAAAGGTGCTCAGCAACGTACGTTTCTCTCTGTAGGTGAGATAGCTCGGATTGCGAAGCCAACATCTAGTCAATATACAGAAATGAGTGTTTCTTGCTAACATTGCTACTGAATCTGCTTTGCTACACGAATGCCGGAATCTGCGGTACAACCTCTTCTCATAGCTCATAAAGTGAGTCATTCAGTCAATCAAAACTTGCTCGGTCGTCTTCCAAGCGAGCCGTTCACTCGTCCACATCCAGTACGCCAGCCTCCATGCCCGAAATCCTACACAAGGTCGATTGTACACATCCACTGCCGTAAAATCACTCCTTTCTCGTCGTCACTTCCAGCCGTCCTTGGCTGTAGTGAGACTGGGTCTCTGTCTGGGTCTTTCCTGCTGACGCCCCGGCGTCATAGCGGCGGGTGCCACAGGGATGCGATCGGTGCTGCCTCTGAACTGCCTCTTGTCCCGGCTCAGTAGGATTCCAAGCTGTGCCTTGACATCGTTGATAGTTTTGGCTTGTTCGTTGATAGTTTTGGCTTGTTCGTTGATAGTTTTGGCTTGTTCGTTGATAGCTTTGGCTTGTTCGTTGATAGTTTTCGCTTGTTCGTTGATCGTTTTGGCATGTTCGTCAACCATCTTCTGCAAATCCCTAATATCCTTCCCGTCACGGCGCAGGTCCCCACTATGCCGGTCGATAATTTCGCTGTGGTGGCGGAGTTCCTCACGCTGGCGTTCAAGAATCTCGCCATGGTTTTGGGAGATGTAGTCTACCTGGTCTTTGATTCCGTTGCACGAGGATACGAACTTCTCCCGGGTGTTGTGCTGGTCCTCCGCGATTTCATCGATGTTATTCGCCAGTGGAGTAATTTTCGCATCAACTTCGCATCTCAGCTGCCTCAAGACTGCCTCGTTAGGCTCGCTCTCCGAAGGTTGTTTCGTTTCATGGCTGACGGGCGGGTCCCGGTAGCGTAAGGTAAGGAGGTCGTTGTATTCCCCGCGAGGAATGCAGATGGTGTTGGTGACCGGCTGAAGACCTGTATCCGGGACAACAGCAGCCTGGGAAGGCTGCATCTGAGGAATCGGCGCCTGTTGATTGATGTGCTGTGGAGAGCCTGGCTGAAACTGACCTGGCTGATCTTTGTTGGAGACGGGCCGGATCTTTGTGACCGGCGTCGAAGATCTGGAGTGTGACGTTTGGGCAGCGGCGGTGGGTCTTGGTGCCACCGGCTTCTTTCTGGCAGTATTATCAGGTCCGATATTTTTCTCTTTCGGCGAAGGAGGAATTTCTTGGCCGGGGGCAGGAGTTGCGACCGGTCTATTCCATAGTTCGTTGTCAGGAATGAAGTGGCATCGCCCGTGCGAGAATTGCCATTTCTTGAGCTGATTCGGGTCGATATCCTTGGCCCATTGCCTTAGCACATTGGTCAGGTGCGAGAAGCACGTCTTGACGTTCTGGTTGTTTGCCATTCTGCTGTGAATAGTGGCAGCGAGGAAGCGAATTTCGTCGCCTTCGCTCAGTTTTGCCAGACACCAAGCCGTCCAGATTTGTGCTACCTTGGCCTCMGTCTCCTGAGACTGAGTGGTATCCCCATGCTCTGCCAGTACCATGATGGCAACAGCACTGCGGATGATGGGGTGGCCAGGACCTCGAACAAAGACGGAGCGGCTGATGAAGTCGACTGCCTTCTTGTGGTAGTTATTGGCCAAGCGCGAGTCGGACCTGATCTCCGGAGGTTTGACGGACCTGGCCATCTTGACGATTCGAGCCGCATGTGATCGCTGGTTAGATTCCCAGTACTTGTCGCGAAACTCCTTCTCCAGCTGCGTTTTGTGGGTGAGATCGAACCAGTCATGCGGGGCGTGAGTCCATATGTCGGTCCGGATGAAAGCCTCGGCAAGTAGATAGCCCTTGAGACCTACAAGCACCACTTGGCCTCCCTTCAACCGACCTTTAACCTTTATGACGACCTGGTTATGAGACAGGAGACGGCCCTCGCCCTGCTTTTTATCAACCATCTCGCTCACAAGGTATTCGACGAGTGACTTCAGCTCGGGTGTCGAAACCAATTCCGGTCTCATGGCAGCCCTGGCCTCTTCCTCCGAGTAGTTCAGTGTGGGCATTGCTGATCTGCACCTCTTTTTGGGGCTGGGATGGCTAGGTTCCTCGTCGTCATCACCTTCGGGCCCCCTCTGTCTCTTGTCGCTGGCATCTCGTAGCGGTGGCAGGCCATGCCGGCCCTCGCTTGAAATGCCCATTGTAATGTCTGCCTAAGCTTGAGTCAGTAAAAGGGAAAGAACGATAATAGAGGTACTTGAACAGAAAATAGAGAATGAATCAAGTAGGCGAAACACAGTATCAAGGTGGGAAACCCTTTGATATCGAGAAGGGAGGTCTCCAGGGGAAGGGTTGGGAGAACTCAACTCACGTGAAACAGATGTTTGACAACGGGGTATGGGGCCAGCGGAAGGGAAGAGGTGACGGTGTCGAAATTCAAGGACACTGGAAAGGTGTTAGAGGCAGGTGGGTGAGTGGGTAGGGAAGGAGGCAAGGCAATGGAGGTACCTAGGMKCCTAGGTACCTAAGAAAGGTGCTGGGTGATAGAGAAGTACCTACCGAGGGCAAGAAACAGGCACGTTACCACAGGTTTGTTTTGATCGAGTTGAAAAGGCAGGCGCGCGGTAAGAAGAGCTCGCTCTTTCCAGTCGAAACGGCGTGGTGCGAAGACTTGGAAGGTCGGACAGGTGGGAAGGAACCAGCAGCGTGGGACGGTGCGATGCTGGACACTGACAGTCCAGTACCTAGGTACCCAATTCAGGCAGGAGGAAAAGCAGAATGCGGCAACAGCCAGAATGGACCTGGACCTTCCTGCTATTTTATTCCAATAGCAAAGTACGAGTCGGTACTCCTGTAATGACCTGCCAAATCAATCCTGTGGTCGTTTCGTTGGTCGCCAAGAGGCGCGGGGGAGAAAAAAAAAAGAAACGGCAGGAAGCGGGTGATTGCAGACCGGAATGTCAATCTTGCCTCCGGGGTCGAATCCATCAAGAAACGTCAGGCAGAACCGAACCACTCTCCGAGCGTTTCTGCTAGACCGCTTCTTTTTTTTTTTTTTTCCCGCATGCCTGGCCCGTTTGCTTTTGTTTGTTTGCTCGTCTCTCGGGTTGCTTGCTGGTGCATGAACCTCCACGGTCACTCGCGGACGAGGGTCCCGCCCTCGCCTGTCCCGGATAGCAGCGCATCGTGGCAGAATGAGAGATTTTCAACACCTAGACAGTACTCAGAATATCTGTAGCGTCCAAAAAGGCATGTGTAAATACCCGGATCATCATGTTCACTTCTGATACATGGAAGCCAGCCAGCAGTCCCAGCCCCTAGATGATGTGTCGTGCAAACAAAGTCTCGAGCCGAAAAGCCACCCCTTCAGCCCCGTTCCACCAGATCCTGCCCCGACGAGCCGAACAGAGGTGACATGGGTGAATGAGATTGAGTAGAGGCTGACTTTGCGTCTTGGGACCCCCGGCAGCTCTCATCGGTGCCTCCCACCGGACTCACCTCCGCCCGCCGCTGCTCGCATAATCAATCCCATCGCGGCTCCGGTGGGATGCCGATGAATGCAACCCCCACCCCGTCTCCCACGAGCTTCATGACGACACGACAACTCTGTCCCCTAATTCATCTCGGTGATTACAAACATCGATGGACTTTCAAGCCAGTCCTTCAGTCCGAGATGAAGTCGTATAAAGCAGACCCGTGGACTCGTCCACCCAGATCCTATCGATAAGTCCTTACCGGTCTCATCGCCAACCAACCACCTCACACACGCACCTGACGGAACCACCAACATGTCTCCCCAGCTCCAAATCCAGTCCCCCGCGCTCCCCAAGGACAGCACAATCGTCGTCTCGGGCGCCAACGGCTTCATCGCCAGCCACATCGCAGACCAGCTCCTCTCCCAGGGCTACGTCGTCCGCGGCACCGTCCGCGACCCCTCCAAGGCGTCCTGGCTCGCGGAACACTTCTCCGAGACCTACGGCCCGGGCCGCTTCTCCCTCCACGCCGTCCCGGACGTGACCAAAGATGGCGCATTCGACGCAGTCGTCCACGGTAAACCAGCCCTCCTTCTTTCGTTCCCAGCCAGAAACTGACGTACCCAGGCGCCAACGGCGTGATCCACACCATCGCAATCACGAACATGGACCCGAACCCAGACAACGTCGTGCCCCCCAACATCGCCGCAACCCTCTCCATCGCCCGCAGCGCCGCCGCCTCGCCCTCCGTCAAGCGCTTCGTCTACACCTCCTCCTCCGGCGCCGCCGCCATGCCCCGCCCCGGCGTCCCCTACGACGTCACCGCCGACACCTACAACGAGGACGCCGTCGCCATCGCCTACTCCGGCAGGGGGCCCGGCGGCATGGCGGGCGGGTACATCGCCTACTCCGCCGCCAAGACCAAGGCCGAGCAGGCGCTCTGGAAGTGGTACGCCGACGAAAAGCCCGCCTTCGTCTTGAACTCCAGTGAGTACCACCCCCCGCAGCGAAACCGATCGAGAACGAGCTGACAGGCCCCAGTCGTCCCCAACGCAGCGCTGGGCAGAGTCCTCCTCCCGCAACACCAAGGCTTCCCGACCGCAGTTGGGATTCTGAGGGGCCTCTGGGAGGGCCACGTCTCCCCAGAGTTCGTCGCCATGTTCCCACCCCGTGAGTCTCGAGCCCCTTGCCGGCCCTCATCCTAGACTGACACCAAAGCCAGAGTGGTTCTGCGACGTGGGCGACATTGCCGCCATTCACATCGGCGCCCTCCTTCTCCCGGACGTCAAGTCCGAACGACTGATCGCCTACGCCGGCCGCTTCAACATCAACGATATCCTCGCCGTCTTCCGCGAGGTCCAGCCCGCGCGGTCGTTCCCCGCCGACATCCCCAATCTCGAGACCGACCAGGGCAAGATCGCCAACGAGAGGGCCACCGACCTGATCAGGCGCCTGCGGGGTGGCGAGGGCTGGACGAGCTTGAAGGACTGCATCGCCCCTCTTGCGGAGCAATACGCCGAGGCCAAGTGATTGCTCGACAATACGCGAATCCCCACCGCGCGTGGTTCGGTGGACCGGTGCAGGAGAACTCTACGCATGTGGTCAAAAAAAAACTTCGATTAACCCTCGAGTGCTGTTGCGCTCGGGGTTGGCCCTCCGTTGAGCTCAACTGGATTCTATCTACATGAAACATTCCAGCTAGGCCTGTATAAAAGTGGAAAGCATCGTATCATCAAGTGGCTATGGTATCTGAGAGAAATTTACATCACAATCTGGTCATGCAGTTAGTAACATAATCAGTGTAGGTGAACACTTGAAACTTACGCAGTCTGAATCGTCCTTGACCTTGGGAATGCCCATCTCCTCGAACGTCGCAGGCCCCTGGCCTGTCGCTTGCTTCTTCGGAGGAGGCACCGTGGCCGCACTGGGAGCCGGGCTAGGCTTCTGCTGGGGCCGCGGCTGTGACGAGGGCGGCGCGCTGCCCACGCGGCCTGGAGGGCCCTGTTCGGCCAGGTCCGGCCGGTTTGCGTAGGGACGAGGAGCTCCGGCAGGTCCTGGTCCTGCCTGAGGGCGCGGGTTGCCCGACGGGCTGAGCGGCATCGAGTCCGTGCGGGGCGGCGCGGCGCTCGGGGCCCTGCCGTAGCCGTATTGCTCAGCGGGGGGAATCGACGACGTTCTCGGGCCGTAGTCGCGGCTGGGCTGCGCTGGGTGCGGGTTTTGCGCCGGCTGACCGTAGTCGCTTGGTCCGTAACTTCCTTGGTGGAATGGAGGTGATGGCTGAGGCTTAGCGTAAGCCGGGTTCTGCTTGGAGAGCTTGTTTGCGGCCGGGTTGGACGGCAGGCCTCCAGACATGGGGTACGGTTGTGTGGTAGCTGGCCGGCCTCCAGGAGGCCCGGGGCTGGGTTGCCGGTATCCAGAGCCCGGCTGATCCCACCCACCCGTCACGGGACGCGCGCGGGGATCTGAGCCAGCAGGAGGAATGCTACCCATCGACTGCGCCGGGCGCATGTTGCCGGGGCCGCCGGGACCCGGACCACCGGGGCCGGTGCGGATGCCAAAAGCGCTGCCTGGCCGGTCGGAGTGCGGGCCCGCAGGAGGGCGACCGCCAGTGTTGTAGTGGGGCGAGAGCTGGGGGCCAGATCCCCGGCCCGGTCTGTCGTCCTCGGGGTAGGGGGCCGTCGACTTTGGCCGGCTGAGGTTGAGAGGCGCTGGCCTGTCATCTTCCGGGTATGGGGCGGCAGATTTTGGCCTAATTGCGAGGTTCGCATCCAAGTTGACGTTGAACGCGTTGGGTCTGTTGCCCAGGCTGCTAGGCCTCGACGGGTCGGGGAAATCGACGTTGTCCTGAGTAGCCGTGGGATTGACTCTCGGGGAAGGGTGAGGCGACGTCTTCGTGGAGGTGCTCGTGGGGTAGCCGGGATGGGCATCGGTGGGTGTGGTGGGCGCGCTCTCCGACACAGTCGCCATCACCTGGGGCTGCTTGAAGCGGTCAGGTCGCTTGCCGCGCTGAGATCCGTGCTGCGACTTGATCCTCGTGAGGGTCGTCGTCTCGTGATCGGCCTTGGTCAAGCTCTTAGAGTGATCCAATGCGTCGAGTCTGCCGAGTGCGTCCTTGTTGCCGTGGTCTGCAGCGGTTTCGTACCAATACCTGGCTTGACGCAGGTCCTTGGGTACGTGGACACCAATCTCGTGGTAGTACCCCATGGCGAACTCGCCGGTGGGCAGCTTGGCGTTGGCGGCATCCTGGGCGTACTTGAAGGCAAGCTGCTCGTTCTTGTTGAAGATGCCCTCGTATCCGAACAGGAACCAACGACTGACGCCAAGCGCGGCCTCAGGCTGGCCCTGCTGGGCCGCGAGGCCGTAGTAGTGGATGGAGTAGGCGGGGTTGAAGTCACAGCTGAGCTGGCACAACTCGTAAGCCTGACCCATCTTCAGCTGGGCCTTGGCGAAGCCGAGGTAAGCGGCCTTCTCGATGTACATCTTGGCCAGCGGCAAGTCGATGGGAAGCAAAGACTCGGGAATGTCGATGTCGGGGAGGTCCTTGGCCAGCAGCATGCCGTAAACGTAGGAGCCCTGGGGCGCGTCCTCATCCGAAAGGTCCGCGGCTTCCCTGATAAGGTCCAAGCCGCGCTGGTAGTCCTTGGGATGGTTGTGCTGGCCGAGCAGGCTCATCATACCCAGGCGGTACATAGCCGCCGAGTCTTTGAGGCGCAGGCCGAGGTAGTAGTGCTCGACGGCCTTGCTGTAGTCGTTGGAGTTCTCGAACAACATGCCCAAGCGGTACTCGGCACGGGCGTAGCCGAGTTCTGCAGCGCGCGAGTACTTTCCGTAGGCATCTCTCTTGTCGGGACGGCAGCCAAACTTGCCGAACTCGAGCCACTTGGCCTTCATGAAGAGTGCCTCGGGGTGCTCCTGGCCGACCAGGTAGTCGACGATGTTGGTCGCATCGGTGCGCAGCTCGTGCTCGACTTTTGGAGTCTGACGACCGCTCTCCGGGTCCCTGGCCCTGGCTTCGGAGACAATCTCGGCCCAGGCCAAGGTGTCACGAGCCCAGGACAGCTGCATATTGACATTGTTGGAGTGCAGGACATGCTCGCGGGCGTTCCACAGAATCTCCTCCTTCTCCTCGTCGGTGGGGGGTATGTTGTCGCCCTTCACCTTGGGGAAAGGAGAAAAGGAGGGGGCGGCGCTGGGGCGCATCTTGTGGTGGTTGCCACTCGCGCTGTCCTCGTGGAAGGGCGTGAAGTCGTCGGACGCGGCCGGGGCGGCGGAGGGGTTGGCGTAGCCCTTGGGGGGAAGGGAGGGCACGCCGGGGCCGGCGGGCTTGAGGACGGAGGACAGGGACGGCTCTCGGCCGTGTCGGTTCTGGATGTTGGGGTCGCGGCGGCTCGGGTCGACTTCACGGGCTTCGAGTTCCATGCGCTGGAGGTCGTTTTGCATGTTCTGGGGGACCTGGGGAGTCACACTTGAGACAAGAGAGACCAGTCAGCAAAAAAGACACCAAAGGAGAGAGAAAGGGGAATAGAACAAAGACGACTGGACGAAGAACACGACAGCCCCATCTCGAGGTCCATGTCCAGGCCCAGGTCCATGTCTAGGTCTAGGTCCAGCAGGCGGATTAGGAGGGACCCATGATTGATCCGCCYGAGATTTGAAATGAGGGAATACGCGTACCGCTGAGGAGCAGGTGCAACGACCTCTGGCATGTAGTAGTCGTCGAACCCTCCAGGGACGAAAGTTGCGCCGAAGTTTGACATCTCGTCAGTTGTGCTTTCGGGCTGAGGTGCAGCTGCATAAATAGGAGGTTATCAGTCAGCGGGGGTAGTCGAGCCGAATGACGTTTAGGTTGGAGCCAGCGCCAGCTTTTTTTTTTTTTCTTCCCTCGCTATTTTATGCTGGTGCTGACACTGCTGCGATGGACTGTTGTGGTTGGTCGCCTTTCCGGGAGCGCCCCTCGACAGCTGCTGCTGGGTTTGTCGTCTGACTGACAGGCTCTACTATTCTTCTTCTCTCTTGTCTTTCTGTCTTCTTCGTAGAACCACCCGGGCAAGGGTCTGGCAGATTGGGGCGATAATTAGACGGGCGGGGGGGTTAATAGACGAGGGGGGGGTGAAAAGGAATGAAAAGGTCGGGTTGGTTAATGTGTGGTAGTAACCGGTTGGGCTTGGGCTGACTGCGTGCGCTGTGGCTGTCTGCAGTCGGACAATACAGGGCAGACGAGACGTGGATAGGAGGCAAGAGTATCCGTAGGAATCCAAGAGGTATGGATCGTATTGCTGCTGGTGAAAGCAGGCTGCGAAGAGTGTCCACGAGTGTCCCTGGTGTAGGTGCTGCAGTCCGGAAGCGGGGTGGAGAGTGACGAAGCTCAAAGCATCGTAAATCGCGACGGCGGGCCCTTTCTTTTTAGCGTGTAGAGATTCTGTCCGCGTCCCCTTTTTCTTGTGCCCAGTCTGGCTAGTGAAACATTAGAGCTCGTCCGGATGTACGCGCCAGGTGCCAGGGTCGCATTGCTCTCCTTTCGTCAAGGAGGAGGAAGGAGGAGTGAGGGGGGGCAATTGCCTCTACCCCTTCCCCCCTCTCAAGGAAGTTGAAGCGGGACTGACCGGGGCAGTTATAACCTGGTGAGCAGTGCGACACAGTTCACAATGGGGCAGCTGCGAACGACGTGGAGTGCAAGCCGCAGCAGGAACGCTTGGACTTGGGCAGCTTTGAGAGGTAGGCACTCAAGCACTGTCAGTAACACTTAAGAGCCTGCCTAACTTTAGGGTGGTACAATTACAGGCAGGCAGCTGACAATGCGGGCGTTCTTTCATTCTCAAATTGATCAAGTCACTAGGTACATACATACATACCTACTTAGTATGTAGGTGTACAGTACCCAGGCAACGAGGTAAGCTTCCCGTTGCCGCTGCGGCTAGCGCTACCGCTGCCACCGCGCGTTTGCTGCAGCTGAAAGCGCCCTCAATCGGTACTTTGGCAGAAGGCGCAGCAGGGGATTCAATACAACAGACTGGAGCCTTTCAGTTCTATGCCGCATGTGCAACGGGCATCGGCATGGCTCGTCTGCTTCCCAAGGAGACAGAGAGATGGTGAATCTTTAGCGCGACATCCAGGATGCGATGGCCGTAGCCTGAAATCCTCCAGCACATGCGAATGCGAACGATGTCCAGCGACGAGCCCAGTGAGGTAGGTACGCAGCACGTGGCCCGCCCGCTGTCACTCAGTGTCCCAGCTGATCCGAGCCAGCCTCTAATGTTATGCATGGAAAGTATGCTTGCTCTGAGTTGTTCGTTGCACCTAGACAAGGCTATTCGGGTACCAAGTTCCTACGCAAAGAAGCACGCCTTTATCAACTTCGGCCGAACCAGAGCCCATTGCCAAGACCTGGAACGCAGTGGCTTCTACAGCTGAAGAAGCAGGGCCCTAGGCACTGAGATGAGGTACTAATACCGTGCAATTCACGATGTGCCCCACGGTGAGACATGTACCTCTAGAGATCCTGCAAATGAAATGCCCCTCTTAATACCACACGTCGTCTTCTGCTCAGCCACATACACTCGCATCAGCCCTCAGCAGCATTGTGTTTCTATGTTTGGAAACATCCCACAAGGACCTCTCAGCGCCCAACGGTGACATTGGCTCCCTTGCAAGTTGCCGTGCAAACAAACCTAGTTGAGATTGGGGGCCGAACGATCACACCGGCATCACTCTGTAAACCTCTCGTCCTCTTCTTTCATCATCAGTCTTGTTCATTCGAGTCTCTCTCCAATGGGTCCTCACATAATCGCGCATAAACAGATCTTCTTCCACGAGTTTCCGCCCAGCGTCCCGTCCAACCCCTGAACCCCGCGGCCCGCGGCCATCATCCGATCCATCCCATATCCCCATCCCATCTCCCTGGCTCACCTGAAAGGGCTCCTCCTGCCAGGCTGTGCCCTGTAACCAGTCGGTAATGCTGCGTACCCAGCACCGGGTACGGCGTGTGTTCCTAGCCACAACAGGGAGCCTGGCATTCCGCGAGGCGCATCGCGACTGCTTTGCGAACGTTCTCTCGTCCACGTTGAGCTGAAGAAAAAGTGCCTTGCCCTAAGTTCGGACGGCAGGTTGTTATGTGAGATGGCCGGCAAGCAACTGAAACACTGCGCCAGAACCCCAACGTTCTCAGCTAGGAATCACGCCTGGAGGCCTTCTGCCGCGCGCGTCTCGCCGCACTCCAATGCTCGCGGTCAGACCTGCCACTGTCGAAGATCGGGGCTGTTGAAAAGCTGCCTCGTAGTCATCATGCTCTTCAGGAACTCAATTTCGATGTAGATAGGCCCAATGCAGGGTTCTTTTCGAGGCTGAAGTCAACCACGATGAATCCGTACGACCCCAAGGTCCATAACGAACGTGAGGCATGAAAGTCGATTCGCAGGCTTCTCAACTTGTCATTGTGTTTTGGAGAGTCCATGACAATTCAAAATGCTCTTGGAGGACATTTCGTAAACTCCATTTCGAATACGCATTTTCCGTATTGGAGGTGCTTATTAGGTGAACGGAACACTGTCAAAGGCCTGTACAGTTTGCGCCCCACTACAGCGGATGTCGGAGAGCTCTACCTCCGTGGCACGTGAACTCACCTCAGCTGTCTCTACAGGCTAGTCCCAGAAAGGCTAGCGCACAATCGGACACACCCTGGCAGCTTGACAGCACCTTTCGTCAGCCTCTCAGCCTGCTGGAGCCAAACACCACAGCAGTCCAATCCATAACCGTCAAGATATACATCGTCACCATCGCCAACTACTCACTCTCCAGTACCGCCCCTCTACCACCCGCGATACGACCCGATAACAGTCAGAAACCCGGCATCTTGACCTGCCACTTCCCCTCCTCCATCCTCTGCGACCAGAGCTCCCGACAGACAGCAACATCCCCCGCCAACATGGCCGACCGCAGCCTCCAACAAATCATCACCCAGCTCCGCTCCCGCGGCTCCTCCCTCCCCTTCTCCGAGTCCTCCGCCCTCCTCTCCAAAGCCAAGCTCCACCTCCTCCAGCTCAACGCCCTGACCCCCCACCCCTCCGCCCCGGCCGACCTCCTCGCCCTCGCCCGCGAGACGTACGAGCTCGGCGCCCTCGCCTCCATCCGCGCCAAGAACCCGGACGCCTTCACCCGCTACGTCCAGCAGCTCCAGCCCTTCTACGAGCTCCCCTCCAGCGCCCTCCCCCCCAACGTCCCCGAGCGCAACAAGGTCACCGGCCTCTACCTCCTCCTCCTCCTCACCCAGGGCCGCTACGCCGAGTTCCACTCCGAGCTCGAGAGCCTGGCCAACCGCGAGGGCGGCGGCGACGGCGGCGCCGTCGAGGGCGACAGGTACCTCGGCTACCCCATCCGCCTCGAGAGGTGGTTGATGGAGGGGAGCTACGACCGCGTCTGGAACGCCATGAAGAGCCGCGAGGTGCCGTGCGAGGAGTACGGAGTCTTCTCAGAGGTGCGTCTGCTTCCCAAACCCCACTCCTCAATTGCAGCCTATCTTTCCCGGCCGATGTGAACAACGACGACTGACGACTCCAGATCCTCACCTTCCAAATCCGCTCCGAAATCGCCTCGAGCAGCGAACGCGCATACCCCAGCCTCCCCATCAGCTCCGCAAAGTCCCTCCTCTTCCTCGACTCCGAGGGCGACGTCATGTCCTTCGCCAAGCAGCGCGGCTGGTTCCTCAAGGACGGCCAGATCTTCTTCCCCGACACGGCCGAGGCCGCCGCGGCCGAGGACGGCACCCAGGACAAGGAGTTGAGCAAGATGGTGATAGAGAACACCCTGGGCTACGCCAGGGAACTGGAGACCATCGTGTAAAAAGCAAGGAGGGCGATGGCCGGAATGAGGCTGGTTTCACTGTACTACTAATATCACGCCATAGACCATGAATCGGGGGCATAGGCTTGGAATCCAGGCTTTTGGCGTTTGAAGGTCCGAGCAGCAGCAGCGTGGCCGGTGGGCAGTGATCATGACCACGGGACTTACGTACCTCACTGCAATCAGCCCAGTTGCTGCGGATCTCACGAACATGATGAAATAGACGAAAAAAACTGCGCCCGTGAAGATCAACACCACCATGGAACCAATGCAGTGCACATAATGATCAAATGATGCCATATATTCGTCTCCCGCAAACAATTGCTAACAATCAAAAGTCTGGGGCTTCATTCAGACCTTCGGCCCTGTCTACAGTAACTTTTCCCAAGACCAACCACACCTCGGGCCGAAAACGCTGCGCCTGACAGCCTTTCCGTCATTGCTCGAAACCCCATTATCTAACCAACGACCTCCTTACGCGAAGAGCTTCAGGCCGCTGCCGTGCTTGCCGACTTCGCACACCTCGCAAACCTTGCAAACGGTTCCCTTGTACTTGGTGTGGTACTTGGAACCATCGAACGCACACTCCTCGTACGAAGTGCCGCTGTAGATGGGGGTGTGGCTAGCTGCGCAAATCTCAAACTCGGCGAACTGGTCAAATTCAATCTCGATGGCATCCGAGGGGTTGCGCTCGCATGTGGCCTTCATCTTCTTAGCCTGTAAAGTTTGTCAGTCCATTGGTTCGCGTGTTGGGCAGGGCATGTTCCTTACGTTTTCGGTCAGCTTGCTAGAGCCACCGTTGGCAATGATGCGGTTGGCAAAGCTCAATGCCGAGTTGTAGTTCTTGTTCCTCATGGCCAACTGCATCGCGTTGTGCAGAGCAAGCTGTCTGTGGGGAACCTCGATCTTGGGAATGGTAAAGTAGGCGGACAGCTCCAGGCTGCGCTTGAGTTCGTCGGGGCTGGTGCCGAGCTGGCGGCGGCTGAGCTCAATCTCCATGGCCACAGCGTACTCGCTGGCCGAGGTGACGAGCTTCTTCGCCTCCGCCACTTCGCTTTCGCTGGACACGGCGTTGATGAGGATGGCGTGGAGAATGCCCTTGAACACCTGCAGACCGTCCTCAAGCTTGTTCGTCTTCATCGAGTTGTAACCCTGCTGGAGATCGTTGGTCGCCAGGAACTCGAGGTCGCGAGGCACGATAGGCAGGACCTTTCTAGGATCCGTCTCCTCGACAGTGCGTCGCACATAGTTGACTAGCGGAGGCAGACCCGCGGAAGCAGGCAGATATGTCCTTGAAGCCTGGTAGACCTCGAGGAAACGGGGCTTGAGGGGCGCAAAGTTGACGGCTCCCACTTGCCTGTTGAGAAGTTGCATCGCCGACTCGAATGAGCCACCTGCAACGTGGTCGACAGCAAGAGGGGAGTTGCGGGCCCAAAGGTCAGCCTCACTGCTGCCAGCACCACCAGCCTCTGCGCTGTCGACGTTCACGAAGTCGCTGTCAACCTCAGGAACGATGTCTTCGCCCATATCCCAGCCGGCAGCATCCTCATCGTCATCGGCGTCAATGAGGTTGCCATTCTTCTTAGCAGCAACGTCGTCATCAGCAGCGTCCTCGAACCCGTTCGCAGCCGCGGGCTCATCCTCGAGCGACAAGCCCTCGACCTGGCCAAGGAGCGCCTTCTCGAAGACGGACTGAGACGTCGCCTTGGTGGGCCAGTTCGCCTTGAAGGTGGGAACGACGGGCTTCGGCGGGGTCAGGGCCTCTCCGATGGTGGGGGTTTCCAGCTGGTCCTCGGTGAGACCAGTGGCCTCGAGAATGGCTTGGCACTCTTCCTCCAGTCCATGGGACTTGGCTGTCATGTATGCCAGGGGGTCTGAGACTGGTTAGCTCTGCTGAAGACTCCAATGGGGTGATGCGGCTCACAAAGGTCAATCTCCTTGAACATCTGGATCCTGTCCTCCACCTCGCCGAGGTAAAGGGCGTTCTGGAACCGAGCGGTGAAGTCACCACGGTGTTCGGCAATCTTTGCCATACGCGCAAGCTTGGAGTGGTCGCCAGTGGACAAGTACAGGAAAGAGAGCTTGTCGAACTGCTTAAGCTTCTGGTAGCACATCTCCACAATCTGGTGGTTACCGTGGGCAAGGGCCTCGGAGCTCAGTCTCTGCCAAAGCTTGGGGCGGTCCAACTCCTTGGCCATCTCGACAGCAACCTCGAGGTTGCCGCACTCGATGGCAAGCTCGAATCTGGTGGTAGGATCCTGAACGAACTGCAGAGCAATCTCGGGGTAGCCCTTCTTCTGGAGGTAAGAGATGATAGACTGGCCGACGAGGCTGGAGTTTTGGATAATGTGCAGCATCTCCTCGTAGTTCCTCTTGACAAGAGCGAGCTTGAAGCGGTACTCGGTCGGGTCGACGTGGAGAACCTTGGGCTTCGCGTTTCTGTCCAGGCAGTAAACGTTACGGCCCTTGACGCGGACAAGATAGACGGTCTGGTCGAGGGTACGGACGATACCGTTGTCACCGTTGAGGAGGGTGTACTTGATGTGGTTGAGGGTCGAGTAGAGCAGAACACCAGCATCATCCCACGTAGCACTCTTGATTCGGATCGTCTCGTGGAGGGTGCTGACCTGGTCAAGGGCCTTGGTAACAATGGTGACATTGTGCTTGCTCAGAAGAGCAGCGTAAAGACCATCGTTGGACCAGACAACATACTTGACGCCATTGACAGCCAGCTCAGCCACGCTCTTCTTCTGCTGGATATCGTAGAGATGGACGGCGGTGGGCGTGATGATGAGAAGGTTGCCGGTACCGCCGAAGTAGATGTCGCTAGTGCCGACAGGGGGCTTGAACGAGCGGGTGGTGTTGTTGGAGAGATCCTTGATGTCGATAGTCTGGCTGGACGTGTTCAGGACAGCAAAACGGTTGCGTGCGACGAAGATGGCCGAGTTGCCCTGGCCGCGCTTCGACTCGGTCGGTTCGATGGCACCGGATCCGTCACGGGGAAGGTTGATCAACTCGTAGGAACCGTTATCGGAGGGGGAGGTGACCAGTACGGAGCGCTCGGCCGGGTTGTACGAGAGGGTTCGCGGAGGGGTCCAGGGGCTGCCGAGCTTCTTGAGCGACAAGAGGGTCGGGCTCTCGATGTTCTTCTGGAAATCGTATGACCTAACGTGCTTCTCCTTGGTGATGTAGAAGAGGTTGTTCTGGTAGACTGCGGACGCCGGCCTCTCTCTCTCGAGCTTGAAGACCATTACACCATTGTCGTGACCGGCGGCGAACAGGTTGATCTCGGGGTGGGCAGCGATAACCCAGAATCGGTCGTTTTCCCGCTTAAAGGACTGCACCGCAGTGCGCTTGTTGAGATCCCAGACGCGAATCGTCTTATCCTCACCCACCGAAAGAATGAGATCCTGATGCGGGTGGAACAAGCAGCCAGACGCGTTCTGGAAGTGGCCTCGGCACGTGTCGACCTCCCAGGCCTTCGTCTCGCTCATGCGCCACAGCTTGACGAGGCGGTCGTCGCCGGCGGAGACAATGAGAGGCATGGTAGGGTGGAACGCAACCCAGTTAACGCCGCGATCGTGACCCTCCAACACAAACTTGACAACGGCATCGGTGTTGCCAAACATATCGGTCTGGTTCTGGTTCGCTCGCGCGACCTGATCTTCGAAGGTCATCGATGTCGGGGCGGAGTGCTTCTTGCGCAGACCGGAAATGTCCCAGACTCGGACGGACTGGTCGAGGGAGGCGGAAACGACGAGGTCTTCCTTCGGGTGGAATTGGGCGCACATGGCGTAGTGGTTGTGACCAGTCATTGTGCAGACTGCGAGTTATCATCCGTCAGTAAATCATCATCGCTCACTCAAGGGATCCCTGAGAGGGGGAAAGGCAGGCGCACTCAGGGAGCGATTTTGCCAGTTCCATATCCTGATCGTCTGGTCGTCGGAGGCCGACAGAATCCAGGGCAGCTCGTGATGGAAGAAGACGGTTCGGACGTAGTCGAGATGGCCGTTCAGGGTGAAGAGGCACCGGCGGGTCTGGTAGGACCAGACCTTGATCTTGTAGTCGTCACCTCCCGAGACGAAGAGGGGCTGCGTCTTGTGGAAGTCGATTCCTCGAACCGGGCCATCGTGTTCTTCGAATCGGTCGATCAATGTTCCCATGCGGTAGTCCCAAAGCTGGATCGTGGAGGAGTGAAGGGCGACGAGGATCCATGGTCTGGAAGCCGAAAGTCAGCAAGGGGGCACCTCTCGCGAAGCGGAAAGCCTGAGGAACGGGAGACTCACCTCTTCGGGTGGAAGGCAATGCCCTTCGCGCGAGAGGACTTGGACTCGAACTAGAGTCTGCGTCAGCCATGGAGCCAAACGGAGACTCGACCCAATGCGCCAGGGGCAGATATGGGACGTACCTTGGTCAACATGCCCGAGGAGGCCTGCATTGTGGCGGGGACGTGAAGCCGGAGCTTCTATCAACCAGCAAGAGAAACAGGCGGCACCTCTGAATTAGAAGTTCAGGTGCAGGCCAGCTTACCGACCAAAATCAGGTGCAGCTGGAGGTGAAGGAAGATAGTGACATTCACGGGTCGCGGGATAGAGCAATGAGGCGCGGTGAGAAGATGGTGCTTGGTTATAGGTGTCGACGAGATAGGTACGTAAAGGCCACTTCCTCGTCTCGGGCCCCTAGCAGCAATTCCGCTTCGTGGCCATCTGTAAAGTGTGGGCTACAAGTGGGTCCCAATGGCGCCGATTGACAGGAGCAGCCGCAAAAGAGTAATGCCGGGCTCCGGTAGCTGACCGCCCTCCCTGGGCAGCGGGCAGCTACCTACCTAGGTACCTACTTTAGTGCATTAGGTGAGCTCCTGCCCCTCTATTACCAAGTGGGCTACAAGTGCTAGGTGCCTAGGTACCTAGGTACCTACGTTTCTGCCACCGCCCACCATCGACCTCGGACCCCTGGTGAGATATACGCTAGGCCACTTCTGTACAGCTCTTTTGTCAATGTGTTCAGAAGGTGTGCTCTCTTGCGCTCACTTACACGGTGCGACTCGACCTTCCCTGCATTCATCTAGCGCTTTCTTTCCTTTTGGGCGGACATATTTCTGGAACCCCTCCAAGCATTCTTACGCTCGTCATGCGATAGCGGCCATAGACACATCGTCAGGCACCTCTGCCTTGTCCAAATACTCATCAAGGCACTACCTTACTGAAGTCACTCCTCATACATTGGACCTGAAGTGATCTACACCTTCTCCAGAGGACCCCCCGCCCCCTGAATACAACTACTATCTCGGAGGACAGCCTTGCGCCGGCCGTCGTGTTGCCTCCAGCACCATGGTGCGCCCGTCACAGCTCCCAATGGGCCTTGCCCTGTCGCTGTTAGCAGCTGCCAATGTGGCTGCGGTCCCATCTGTTACTGTGGACATGAAAGCTGCCTTTCCGTCCGGCCCTTATCTCCTGGAGCTCCTGTAAGTCAGCCATCTGCACTTTCATCCCCCGAGGTTGGCCTGCTCTAGAGCTAATCTTTGTTCTAGGGAAACCGCTGCAGGTGAAAACTCAACAGCATACTTCCCTCTACTCGACCGCATCGCCAGCGGACACTTTAGCGACTCCAAGACCGACAAAGAAGTCTACGACAAGTTCCTTACAGTGCTCCACGAGGATGGGCACATCTCCACCCCTGATGCCCTCTCAACCTTTAAGCTGGCTCTTTCTTTGAGAACTGCTGCCCCCCGAATCGAGGCCCATTACCAGTACTACCGGACCGCGGTCGACCCCAAGCTTGATGCCGACTCCCAGGATGGCTGCGAAGTTTGGGCTGAATTGGGTGGAAAGCAATACTGCACTCCGTCCTTGGACACCCCAAAGGAAACCAAATTGACGGAGGCGAAGGCGCTGCTTTTCGATCGCACACTTGGCTCTGGAAAAGAAGCCGTCCTCTACGCAGACCCGACTTCCTCGGCATTTGGCGCATTCCACAGCGCGTTGGCACAGAAAGCTCGCGACGGCGAGGTCGAGTATCGGCTGCGCTACACAAAACCCGCAGACAGCTACACGGAGGCGCTGCCTGTCAGTGGTTATGGAGTCGAGTTGGCCCTTAAAAGGACCGACTACATTGTCATCGATGATCGCGAGGCTCACGGCGATGCCTCGCAAAAGACCACTACCTCCGAAGAGGTTCTCGACGCCGAGGAGGAGGTTGCCGACCTGAAGCCCCTGGCAAAGTCCGAACTGGAGCAGTTGGGATTGAAGGCCGCTTCGTTTGTCATGCAGAGCCAAAATCCTTTTGAGGCTCTCGTGAGACTCACCCAAGACTTCCCCAAGTTTTCCGCGTCGATCGCCGCCCACGACGTCTCCGAGGATTTCCTCGCTGAGCACCAGCAAAACCGCCAACACTTGGTTCCGAGCGGCATGAATGTTCTCTGGATGAACGGTATTCAGCTTATCGAACGCCAAATCGAGGCCTTCACCCTGGTTGATCTGCTTCGCCGTGAGCGCAAGCTTATCGACGGTGTCCGTGATCTGGGCTTCTCGGGAGGCCAGGCCGTGTCCCTGCTTAGCCACCCCAAGGTTGCCGAATCCAAGGCGGACGATGAGCCCCCTAGGTTCGACTGGACAGATGACATCGAAGACGGCAACGTCATCATCTTTCTCAACGATCTCGAGAAGGATGAGCAGTATGCCGAATTCCCCACGAACTTGATGTCGGTACGTGCAATATCGAATATGTTCCTGTTCCCAGCACGCGCTAACCCGTCCACAGCTCCTCCAACGCGTTTATCCTGGCCAGCTTCCTCCCATCCGCCGGGATATTTTCAACCTTATCGTCCCTCTCGACTTCACGAATCTCGAGGACTTGAACGTGCTCGCCCAGCTGAATTCCTTCGTCAAGCGGAAGCTTCCTATTCGTTTCGGTGTGGTCCCCCTGATCTCGACCGACGACGCCGCCGGCCTTGCCAAGGTTTTGTATTACCTGCTTGATACATACGGCTTGGACACGTTCATCGAATACCTGGATGTCGCCATGCAGGATTCCAAGACAGGCAAGGCCGATCAGGAGGTGTTTGAAAAGGCCATCAAGGATCGTGAGCTCCTGAGCGACGCCAAGGCGGTTGCATTTGAGGATCTGCTGCAATCTGAAGGGGCTGAGAAGGTAATCAGACTGGCCCAGCACTGGGTCAAGAGATTGAACGCAAACACGCCTGTCCCACCAGTATTCATCAACGGCATTCCTGTTCCGCGAGAAAACAACTGGCTCCAGGCTATGAGTGTCAAGGCCACCAGCGATTTGCAGGCGATCCAGAGAGCGGTTTACATGGGCATGATCGATGATGAGATGTGGGTTCCTGATTTCTTCATCGAGAAGGCCGTCAAGAGACGCAACACCTACATCTACCCCGAAGATGACAAGTCGCTCAAGATTCTGGATGTCAACAAGATCTACACCGACCATGAGAGTCTGTTCAGCAAGGTCCCAGCTATTGAGGCGTATGCAGACTCTACCAAGGAGAACTGGGCGGTCCTGACGGTGGTTGCTGATATCACGTCTGACGAGGGAGCCGACCTTGTCCTTTCAGCCTTGGCATTCCGCCGCAACAACCCTGGCGTTCGACTGGACGTTGTCCACAACCCGACAGACCCTGCCACGGCTCCCTCTGTGAATGCAGCTCTAAAGAACAGCGGCGACAAGTTGATCGAAACCGAGGCTGTCTCTGATATCAAGGAGTTGGTAAACAAGGCCACCGGCGAGTCTGATGGACTGTACACGGCTGCGCTCAACGACTTTTTGGCTTTTGCTGCGATCAAGCCTGGCTCCAACCTGCTCATTCTCAACGGACGTGTCATTGGACCATTCACCAAAGAGGAGCCTTTCCAGGCTGATGACTTCCAATACTTCCTTGAGTTCGAGCAAAAGGCTCGCATTCTCCCGGTATATGCCGCTGTCGATGAATTGGGTTTGACCGACAAAATCTCCGGACCTCTGGCGGCCGCAAAGGTCACCTCAGTGACGGCTCTCTCGTCCATTTCCGATCTGCCCGCCGGCATCTTCGAGTCTGCACCATCGCTGCGCATCAGCGCCTACGATACCTGGAACTCAACCTACACAGCCATTGAAATCGGAAACCCTGAGACTTCAAACATCCACCTGGTCGGCGTTCTGAACCCTGCTAGTGAGCAAGCTCAGCGATGGGCGCCGATCTTGAAGGTCGTTTCTGAGTTGGAGGGAGTGTACCTGAAGCTCTTCCTTAACCCCAAGGACAAGATCGATGAACTGCCTGTCAAGAGATTCTTCCGCTACGTGCTGGAGTCTGAGCCTACCTTCGATGAGGCTGGCAAGGTCCGGGCACTGGAAGCATCGTTCAAGGGCCTGCCTTCAGAGGCTCTGCTGAACGCGGGCATGGACGTTCCCCCTTCTTGGCTAGTTGCGCCCAAGATCTCCGTTCACGATCCTGACAACATCAAGCTGAGCTCCATCAAGACGAACGTTTATGCTTCGTACGAGCTGGAGAGCATTCTCATCGAAGGACACTCCCGTGAGGGCAAAGCGTCGCAGCCTCCCCGCGGAGCTCAACTCGTCCTGGGCACCGAAAAGGAACCCCATTTCGCGGACACCATCATCATGGCCAATCTCGGTTACTTCCAGTTCAAAGCCAACCCCGGATTCTACAACATCCAGCTGAAGCAGGGAAGGACCTCTGACATCTACGCCATCGACAGCATTGGAGCGAAGGGCTGGACGCCCGTGCCCGGCGACGAGGGCACCGAGGTGGTGCTGATGGATTTCCAGGGCACGACTTTGTATCCCCGCCTTTCGCGCAAACCCGGCCAGGAAGAAGCCGACGTCCTCGCGGAGACCGAAGATAACAGCATCGTCGGCCGTGGCCTTAAGTTCGCCGGAGGCATCCTTGGCAAGAAGAAGTCTGTCTCTGATGAGGAACACGCGGAGATCAACATTTTCTCTGTCGCCAGCGGCCACCTGTACGAGCGCATGCTCAATATCATGATGGTCAGCGTCATGAAGAACACCAAACACACGGTCAAGTTCTGGTTCATCGAGCAGTTCCTGTCTCCATCGTTCAAGGAATTCATCCCGCACATGGCCAAGGAGTATGGCTTCAAGTACGAAATGGTCACCTTCAAGTGGCCGCACTGGCTGCGCCAGCAAAAGGAGAAGCAGCGCGAGATTTGGGGCTACAAGATCCTCTTCCTCGACGTGCTGTTCCCCCTCTCCCTCGACAAGGTCATCTTCGTCGACGCCGACCAGATCGTCCGCACCGACATGATCAGTCTCGTCAACCACGATCTCGAGGGCAAGCCCTATGGCTTCACGCCCATGTGCGACTCCCGGACCGAGATGGAGGGATTCCGCTTCTGGAAGCAGGGCTACTGGGCTAACTACCTGCGTGGTCAGCCCTACCACATCTCGGCCCTGTACGTCGTCGACCTGCGCCGCTTCCGCGAGCTCGCCGCCGGCGACCGCCTGCGCCAGACCTACCACTCCCTCAGCGCCGACCCCAACAGCCTGGCCAACCTGGACCAGGACCTGCCGAACCACATGCAGTTCCAGATCCCCATCCACAGCCTGCCCCAGGAGTGGCTGTGGTGCGAGACGTGGTGCTCGGACGAGAGCCAGCGCGAGGCCAAGACCATCGACCTGTGCAACAACCCGCAGACCAAGGAGCCCAAGCTCGACCGCGCCCGTCGCCAGGTGCCCGAGTGGACCGTCTACGACGACGAGATTGCCGCCCTGGACCGGAAGCGTAAGGGTCTGCCGGTAGAGGCGCCCGAGAGCGACAAGCCGGTTGAAGATAAGAACACCAAGAGCCGCAACTGGGAGGAGCCGCCTGCGGAGAAGACGCATGAGTCGGTTGAAGATAAGAACACCAAGAGCCGCAACTGGGAGGAGCCGCCCGCGGAGGAGACGCGTGTGAAAGATGAGTTGTAGACGGAGAGGCGACAGGTGTGATCGCATACATTGCACGTCTAATTCGGCATTGCTCAGCATTAGAAACAAGACTAGCGATTTTATTGTATAAATAGGCTCCTGGTTTTGATGTGACACCGACATGCGATGCAACGTGCAGTATAAAAGCAAATGATCTAGTTCAAGGGCCCCCCGGCTTGCTTATTTCACCATGTTCAACGTAAAAATGACACACGCTCCCAATACCAACGCCAAAGAAGCAAGTCATCAGGTGGCATACACGTCTCCTAGGCTTCGTCTAAGAACCAGCTCCATGGTCATAAAACAAGCACAGCATCCGTCTAGTGAGAGATGTACTGGAACACCGCCGACACCTCGTTCTCACCGCACTCCTGCCTCAGCAGCAGGTCCTGGATGGGCTTCATCCCCTCGTTGTTGAAGTGGTTCCACGTGCTCGTGTCTCCGTACAGCATCGCAGGCGCCTTGATGTACTGTTTTCCGTCGGGCCTGCACCGCTTGCACTTGAACGTGTCGTGGGTGTCGGACCTGGTGCCCGGCCGGTATTGGAACAACTCGCGCAGACTGTCGAGGGAGAAGTGGCGCTCGACGTCCTCGGCAGAGTCGACGACGCAGGATGAGAGCGACTGCTTGTGGGACTGGCGCTGGAAGATCTTCTCCTCGATGGTGCCCGTGGCGATGAAGCGGTACACAAAGCAATCCTTCTTCTGCCCATCACGCCACACACGGGCGAGAGCCTGCTGGTCTGCCGCAGGGTTCCAGTCAGGGTCGAAAAGGACGAGTCGATTGGCGCCAATAAGGTTGAGACCACAGCCACCAGCCTTGGAACTGAGGAGAAAGACGAACTCCTCTCCATCCGGGTTGTTGAACTTGTCGACGAGCTTCTGGCGCTTGTTGACGTTCATGGTGCCGTCGAGACGGAGACAGCCGTACGCTCGCGAGCGACACAACTTCTCGAAGAGGTCAAGAGTCGATGTGTAGTTGCTGATGAGCACGATCTTGTCGTTTGTGTCCTGACGAATGCGAGCCAGCATTCGATCGAGTACTTGCATCTTGCCCGAGTACCAAGGCTTGATGTCGCGATCACGACCACGCGCTTCCTTCGGGACGTAGTCCTCTGGGTAGCAACCCTCTGATCCAGGCAAATCTTCCCCGAGATTGAGCAGATCCGGGTGGTTGCAGAGCTTCTTGAGGATATTGATGGCTTTGAGGGGCTGGCTACCCTTCCCGCGAAGCAGGGCCTGGATATCCGGACTTGTGATGAAGTAGTTGTACAGATCCAGTTGGAAGGGCGCGAGGTTGCAAAAGACGACATGCTCGTACTTGACCGGAAGGTACTTGGACAAGATGTCGTTTGTACGGCGGATGATGAACTTATTGACGATGCCCAAGAGCTCAGACAAGCATTCGTCGCCCCTCTTCCTTTCAGCTTCGGAAGCATCGGCATCTCGTCCGCGCAAGATGGGAATCTCGAATCGCTTGCGGAACTCCAGGCGAGTACCGAGCAGATCCGGGTTCGCAAAGCTGATCAGGGCGAAGTACTCGGACAGGTCGTTCTGAATGGGCGTTCCAGACAGAATGACTCGACGGGTAACGTTCAGGTTGTTGAGAGCGCTGAACGTCTGACTGTCTCCGTTCTTCAGCCGGTGTCCTTCGTCGCAAAGCATCAGTCCAATTTTGGTGTGCTTCAGCTCCTCGACGTTGAGACGGAGGGTTTCGTAAGACACGATAATGACTGGCCTAGTGACCGCCCTGCCGCTGGCGATGGCCCATTGGCGCAGCTGTCGTGTCAATTCCTCCTTTGAGGCCTTGCCGTCGATGGCGAATGGAGTGATGGCGTCTGCCCCCAACCACTTTACCAACTCATTGGCCCAGTTGCGAACCAAACTTGACGGACAGGCGACGATGGCCTTCTGTATGGTAGATTTGCCTGCCTCTGGGGATTGCTTCAGGAGAGTCCACAGAAGCGTGATGCATTGCAGCGTTTTTCCGAGACCCATCTCGTCTGCCATAATGCATCCATTTGCCTTCTCCTCGATCATGCCAGTGACGCATCTGTACATGAACTTCACGCCCTCGACCTGATGCGGTCTGAGGACCTTGGCGAGTCTCGGATCAATGACCACGGGTACCTTTGGATGCTCGCCTTCGACCTGCTTCTTGATACCAAGGATCTCGGCTAAGCTCTTGTGGACCAGGGGCGCGTCGATCTTCTCGGGTTCTGGCTTATCATCGACCTTCTTCTCCGGCAACTTGGGCTTTTCATCAATCGTGGGGTCGTAGAGAACGATTGCGAATTCGCCGCTGGGGTCATGCAGCGGTTTGGCGACAAAAACGGCACCTGTCCGCAAGCCCAGCGTCGGCGGGGGCCGGTTGGGGTTGAACGCTGCCGAATCCTTATTGATAAGAGGGATCGAGAACGCCTTGCGGAACACTGTCGACTTGTCCTTCGCCTGGAATACCGGGAACCTGTTGGCATCGCGATTGGCCAACGCCAACCTGTCAGCATTGGTATAAGGCTTATCCGCGTCGACGGAGCCGTCGGCGCCCTTGTAGTCGACCCTTCTCTTCTTTCGCGCAGGACGATCGGTCGATATGGTTCGCGTGGCAGATCCTGGGCATTTGAATGGCTTGTGTAGCTTGTCGACGGATTGAGGGGTTGGCCAGCGCTTGGAGAGAACGTTCTCCTTGTTCGCGCCGGGCGTGGCCGTGACGGCGGTCCTTGGAGGGGTAAGCATTGCGCGCGCGCAGGTGACGGAGTGCCGTAACAAGAACTCACATTGTCTACCGAAGTTTTCCGTGCTGTGACGCGATATGAAAAATATGCCAGTATGTTAGCAAGCTATTGTGGGAGCTGGTGGGTGGCGGATGAAGATGAATAGGAAGAAAGAAATAGGATTCCTCTTGGTAGGTGGGAAAGCGCGACTTGACCCGCGTTGCCGCCACCAAAACACGGTCCTAAGCGCCATGTCACATGATCCCAGGCACCCATGCCCGGGCGCCTCGGCGTGTCGATTATGTAATGGCGCCCCACCAGTTTGCATCTTCACCATCGACAACCCACTGCTGGGAAGGCCAACACCAAGGGCATATGATTATG